>CM022952.1:29776484-30238033 GCA_012931725.1 Litsea cubeba | reverse complement strand
CCATTTGAACTTTATAGTAAGACCAATGGTATCTTTTCCCGGACACATAACAATGCCTAGCAATTCTTCACATACCTCCGGGACAAAGGCATTATTGAAGGTTCTTCCCGTTACTGGTTCACCGTCAATAGGGAGGCCATTAATGTAAGCAACATCTTCTAAAGTGATCGTTGCTTCCCCTGTTGGTAGGTGAAATGTTTTGATTTCAGGCCTCCATCTTTCAACTAGACCAGATATTAGAGCACGGTCTATCCTCATGTAGTCTATCTCTGACAAGTGTGATAGACCAACATCCCTCACATGCTCTTTTTGTTTTTCAGTCAATACCCATATCTTCTTGTCAGGTTGGTATTGATGCATCTATAACTTCCTGGTTCAACCCCCTTTAATATTACCTTTGAAACATGCTCATCCTGTTCATATAATAACTCCCCCTCATCATCAGAAGCAACGTCTTTCGCCATCTATTCAGTTAAAACCATGTAATATGGAGCATATACAGGTATGAGTTACCCAAGATGCATTGGAAATAGATTTTTATTTGCATGACGTGATTGAGTTTTATATCACTGTAAACATACCAAATAAGATTTACATACAAATAATTTGTTGGTAGAATCAAGTATGACCAGACACCAAGAAATAATTCATTCTTGTGTTCGTTCTAATATTTGAAAAAAATTATAAGATAACTGATTGAAATTTGATCTTTCAGGAGACTCGGTGCTCATGATAAACTATGATTAATCCCAATAGCTTGAGAACCTGAACATCACTGACCCTTCCTGTTCTATGTCGTGGGTTGAATAATGTGGGACCTTAAAATCATAGACACACTCATCTTCATCTTTACAGGGGCTGCAGCAGGCATTGTCAACCAAACGACATGGCAATGGTTGCACATACACAGGCCTACTGTACACATAGCATACAGGTCCCAAATATTTTGCTGCATAGGCCATACATGAACAAATAGAGTGTCGAGAGTCTTGTGACATGTTTTCTCATCTAGAATCCTCCATTAGCATTTGGAGTAACAGATGTTGGGTTTTGGCAGGTACTGTCATAACATGAGTCTTATGACAGGTTTCTATCTGTGCTGCATTTGCACTCAAAGGGATATTCAATCCGTTCATGGGGGGTGGAGGAATTGTTCCCATAGGGAGCTATGGCCATGCGTTTGCCTTGGAGTTCCTCGTCTCATTCAACCTCTGTTTGGTTATTACAGCAGTTGCTACTAACACAAGAGCTGTGACTGTGAGTGCACTTAAAACTTTTAATAGTTTAACCAACTTATCTTAATAACAGTACATGATAACCAGTGTGTGCGTGTGAATTCTTTCACTAGTTGAAAATGGAGGAAGATAGTAAGTCTTTTTCCATGATAATAAGGGAGGAACTCCAATGTGACATTTCATCAAACAAGTAGCATGCGTGACTGCAAACATATGTGGAAACGAATAAATCTTCAAATCAAATGAAACATAATGGGTTACAACATAGAAAATAGCGGAGAACCGACACTACAAACATACATCTTACTGCGGAATGACATAATACACATTTCATACCCAAATCCATCCATCAAGAACTCGAAAACATACATTGAAGATTCGCCATAAATCCGAAAAAAACGTATGTAATTTGCCGTCCTTTGTGTAGACGTGCGATATCGGAAATAGGTTGATGGAATGTTGAGAAGTAAACCCTAGGTGAAGCGGCGTCGTCACTCGGCTGAAGAAGGAGAAGTTACAGACGGTAAAAAGGTAAAAAATGCTAGGGTTGACTGATATAGTGGTATGCGATGAGTGACGCTAGCGTCATGGAGTCAGAACTCCAGTGACACTAGCGTCACTTACCCCCGGCTATAAAAAAATGCAAATAGTACTGATGGAATCAATTGGTGGTACAATAAAATTGCGAGGAACCATTGGGATATATGGGTGTATTGAGGATTTAACCGGTTAAAATTCTCTTACAGATACGATCCAGAATATCGAATACATGTTTGAAATATAATGGAATAGCTTCCAACACGCTAATGCTAGTGATCAAACCATATTGGCCAAAATCAATCATAGAAACACTAAACTGACAATTGTGAACACACCAAACTTGGAATTTTAATCCATTTTCGCATGTGTGCTTCTGGAAGTTTGATCTATCAGGGTTAATAGTATGGATCGTCTATTCACTAATTCTAATTTTTATGAAGCCTAATTAAGTGGAATCATTGAATGGATTATTTTATATTTATGACTAGCCTTTTATTATATTTGATTAAACTTTTATATATTAAGAATCTAAGGCCTATATTGGTTTGGTTGAGCCCAACATGAAGAAGTAGAAATTAACTTCATTATCTCCACTTGGTTGGAAAGTTGTTACCTTTTCTAATTTAGACAAAGTACTGTCCAGTTTTTATAAGAATCGAGTTGTAATTGATAGTGGTATGTTTTTGTGTTGGTTTGTACATGCTAAATTTAGATTCGTATTTTGCTAGTTCCTTACTTAACTTGCAACGAGATAATGCTATGACTGTTAGTGTTAAAAGAGGAATTTTGAATGAGATTTCCTCAATTTGTGGCATAAAGACAAGTCACATCTCCCAAGCGAGATTGAAAAAACTTGAAAATGATAGATATAGAGAACCCCATATTTTTACTGATTTTGTTGCCTATATAGATTTCATAAAAGGTAAGTAGACAAAAAATGTTAATAAAACAAGGCCATAGACGTTTAGAACAACTTGAATTAATCCAACATAGATATTTGTGATTATTTTCTCACACACTGGTATAGTGGTAAAAAAATACTTTTTTGTTGGAAACCGTGTGGCCCGCATGCCACGGGTCCCACATCAGATTAAGCAGATGGCGGTCGCCAATAGAGATAGAGTTCCACTATAATCAAAAGACTTGATCTTTCATAGATAAGATAGGGATCTGCTTGTAACCATATAGATTAGTGGATCGGATCTATCCCTACGTGGTAGAATTCCATTAGGATTAGGGGATGTGCATTTCTTGGCGGAGAAGTCTCTAGCAAGCATGACTCCTCGGAATCACTGTATAAGGGAGATAGGAGCCCTTATTGAGATACACATCAATCCTTATTCAAATCCAGTCACAGGAGATCCGCTGATTCTTCCCACCGTCTAGAAAACTTCAAATTCCCGACCGCGTGTTGGAGTCTTCCACATCCAGATCCTGCAATAGGTATCAAAGCCTCGCATGGAGCGTTTTAACGGTTCAGATCGTCTGATAGGGTTGTTGATCATGAGATCCAAACCATTTCCTTGTGAAAGTTTTGCTTCAAACTTCTACTATTTTCAGCAATAGTTGAACGAAGGAAGACGGTCTTTTACCTCCCTCTCTACGCACGTAAACCTAGGTATAAAGGGACCTGCAAAAGCATTGTCTGTCGCTAAAACAAGGAAAAGCAACAACTGCGGCTATAATTTTTTTCTCTTTCGATAAATTTCAAATATGACCTTAAGTTTTGCCTTATTTCAAAAAAGACACAAGTTTCAAAAGTTTTCAAATTAGTCCTTAATTTTTTTAGTAAATTTTCAATTAAGGACACCTGTCCATTTAAACGTATTTTCTGGCATCATTTTCTCTTAATGTTTAAAATAACCAAATTACTCTTCATTAAAGCCATGACATAGTTCCGACAGCCCACTACATGTAGCAGATTGTCGTGGGGTCGCTAGTTGTCATTGATCATTGTGAGGATGCCAGTGAAGAAAATGAGGAGAATATAGAGAAAGTTAAGGAGGGTTCTATTTCAATGAAGGGTAATTTAGGTATTTTAAAAAAAATTGAGCAAAAAAGTCATCTGAAACAGCTTTAAATGGACGGATGTCGTTAATTAAAAACTTACTAGAAAACTTAGGAACGAATCTGAAAACTTTTGAAACTTATGTCCTTTTTTGAAATAAGGTAAAAACTTAAGGCCTTATTTGAAAAAAATTATTTTTTTCTTTACCTCGGGAAAACACACCTGAAAGGAGGCCAGTTTGAGCCAAGCCCGAGCCGGACACAGCAGACTGTAGCAGTAAAACCTCATTGTTGTATCTATGGAAACACGCCGGAGAGGGTGAACTAAAAAAAAACACTAGAAAATAAGTTAGGTCAGGTCGACCCGAATCGACCCGCTGTGGTAGAATCGGCCCAGTCTGAGGCCCAGCACAGAGGAAGGCGCCCTTAAAGGGGTGACGTAAGCGTGACACAAGACATTGATGCAGGCTAGCTTAGTATAGTCCTGGCCAATCGTAAACTTTGACCATCGATATCTACGCAATCTGCAATCCGATCCGAGATCTGTCTATGCCTGAGAAATTGCTGTGAGGAGATCTACATAGTAACAACAAAGGAAAGCCAATCCAATGGCTCAGGAAGGGGTGGTAATCCCTCGAATGGTTAGTGGTATCTTCCAAGACAATGCTGCATGACCATGCAATCGCTAATGTTTTTAACAGGAAAAAACATCCAAGCTTGGAAGAGTCAGATGGAAGCATTATTACACTTCAAAGGATGGTCCTATGTTATTGAATTCGACCCACCCTTTAAAAGCCACTGATAAATCTTTTGCATAAGAGATAGACCAGTATCATCAGTGGGAGAATGATAACAAATAAGCAAGACACTTATTGCTTGGATTCATATCTATAGACCCGGTGAAACAATTTGAGTTATTCACTACAACAAAAGAAATCTATGAATATGCATTGGGGAAATATGACCAAACCACCAAGTCTCACTTCATGGAGGCTTTTGGCACATATGTTAACTATAAAATGCCTTAAAGGACATCCATCAGAGATCACATTAGTGAGATGCCAATCAGGCGAGTGAGTAGTCACCGTCCGATTGAGCACATAGCGGAAATGTGACAAGCGCTAACTTGGTGTTAATCACGATTTTCATCAAGTGATCCATCATATGGTGGGGCTCACTCTTTTTGAATCTCAAACTTAAGGATATATCACCAGAGAGCATGGGATGCACTTTAGCGGTCCGGATTATCTATATATAGCCCCACAATAGAGTTCGAGAAATTCGTTATAGCTGTTGAGAGGATTTTACTAGGCGAACGATGCAATGGAGCCCAGTAACTTTTTTCTTTTGTCCCAACACTAGACCAGGTGTATTGAGTCAAAAGGAGAGACGTTATTTAAGTAAACAATTTTGTCCCTTTCGTTGCGTGAGAAAAGGCCGGAGAATGAAATAAAAAGGCAAACATAGAAGGAAGGGGAATAGAAAGAGGAAGAAGAAGGGTGAAGAGGAAGGAGATAAAAAAAGCCGCAGTACAAGAAAAGATCCAAGAGAAACAATCGGTACCTCCCTCCCTCTCTCCCCTCCTCTTCTCCCTCTTTCTTTTTCCTTTTTTTGTATGCTTTCTTTGCATTTCCCCTTTAACTAGCACAATTCTTCCTCTATCCTTTTTTTTCCTTTTTCTACAATTCAATTCAACTTGATCTCTCTCTCTCTCTCTCTCTCTCTCTCTCTCTCTCTCTCTCTCTCTCTCTCTCTCTCTCTCTCTCTCTCTCTCTCTCTCTCTCTGTTGCAACTTCTCAAGTTTGGTTTATTTGGAATTTTCTCCTCATTCCAAAATATGGAGTAAACGTCTACTGAGGTAAAGCACAGGGTCTTGTTTATGTCTAGTATACATGACAATGATACAAGCAACACGGTATTATCCTTCATCACAGGCACAACACCAAGCCCTAACTAACTATTACGACATTGGACAAAGGTGATGTTGAATGCATGGCGAATTCCATCAGAGAAGATCTGCCGCGGATGAAGGGCCAGATCTCAGACACAGGGATCATCATCCCGAGAGTACCTAAAAGACTTCGACTAGGTGAAAATGATGCCTATGGGCCCCCGGATAATCTCTTTTGGATCCTTACGGCGAGAGAAAGCTCCACACCATGGAAAGGTATAAATGGAGCTATCTACAAGAACTCCTCTCTCGTAATCCAATGGTTCAATTAGAGAACTGAAAAATCGGCCCTAACACAGCTTAGGTCCCAATAACAATCTCTATCAGATTTGCAAAACGAAGTGATTAATCTAGTAATTAACCTAATCCAAATTAGAAGCAAGCAACTACACAAAGAGAAGGACACACGACGTATAC
Source organism: Litsea cubeba (assembly GCA_012931725.1). NCBI lineage: Eukaryota > Viridiplantae > Streptophyta > Magnoliopsida > Laurales > Lauraceae > Litsea > Litsea cubeba. The sequence continues at coordinate 30,231,883 of CM022952.1, read as the reverse complement.
ATAGAAAATCCTACTTGGAATAAAACCATGGGCCTTACCGTCTGGGCCAATAGATAACCAAGCACTAATCAAACTTGAAAATTACAAGAGTACTCACAACCCTTTCTCAGTTGCAACTCAACCTAAGGACTGCGAAATCTTGTCGACTACTCGCCGTACACCTTCACCGTGCTTGAGCCAACCTTCCTTGAAGCCGCCTTCAAGATGTCTCTACTTCAGAAGAGCAGGTGGACAGAAAAACCAAAGCTTGATCTTCAGCACCATAACCAGAAGCCTTGGGTGATAATGGATCTCTCAGAAATCTTCTCTAGGTTTTAGTATGGGAGATAAGTGTTTTAGAATAGAGAGAATGGCTATATATAAGCCTAGGATCGTGCCTTAAGAGTTGTAAACTTATTAGGATTGAAATAAGCATCTTGAGAGAAAATAGGAAGTAGTTTCAGGAACAAGTTTCTAACTTCGCGCCAGGTTTGCTCGAGCGGTCGGTGGAGTTCGCTCGAGCGTAGTGGATTCTGTCTCCTAAAAATCAAGCAGAACGACGATGGCTCGAGCGACAGAAAAGAGACCTTGAGCGGAGGAGATTTTATGATGGTTCGCTCGAGCGAATGGTGTCCATGGCTCAAGCGAACACAATTAATTTTCAAAGAATCTTCAATCTGCTTCGCTTGTTATTTGGGCAGTCCATTCTAATAAAATTACATCCTTTGAAACCCTATTTTGTCCATTACCCAATGAATTAGCCAACACTCATAAAGCCTTACAGTTTCCCCATTTAGCAATTCATGGACAAAACTCCTAGATACATAAAAATCTACCTAAGCTCTAAAAAGAAAACATTCGGAATCCAATCAACTTCAAAGCTGTCTCAACTTGTTAATCCCCTGCAAAACTTGTCACTGCATGACACTAAATCAAGTGCTTTCATCAATGAAAAATAAGTGCCAGCAAACACCATCATTATAGCAACTATAGCAAAAGCAAAAGTTATCAATCACAGGAATCACTCCCCCTTTTTGTTTAGAATTGTCAAGGAAAGATAACATATCATATAATCGAACTTTCAAATGGTTAATCATACGGTGGAAGAAACTCCTACCTTAGTAAAATTTGGAATAACTCATAAGTTAAGAGGGCGCTTATTCTGAGCTGCTAGGATTTTAAATAGGTAAGCCCACCGTAATTCTACTTGTTCAACTCAAAAATTATTTAAGTCAGTCGTCAAACAATCAAAGGATCCAAAATCAATGCACACATGCATTGATATTAACAACAATATTTTAATCTATATTGGCCAATGTTTTAAAACTTGGTCATGAATGAGTCGCTTCCCCATGGACTTACCCAAGTACTATGATATACTTCTTTCTTTTTTTAGGAGTGAGCTCTGTACATGGGAGTAAAGAAGAAGAGGATTTTAGTAAACATGGTTTGCTAAAAGTGAAGAGAGAGAAAGAAGGGTAAAACTTCATCTAAGTTGATGTAACGGTCCGATATGGCAATCTGGCAACCTTTGGAAAAGGACCGGGTCTTGATTTTTAGATCATGATTTGTTGATGAGTATTACACCTTCATGTGAGAATGTCTCTCGTACCCGACGTCTTCAAAAGGGGGTAACCCTTTGTGAAATCTGATTTTTTTTAACCATAATGTAAGAAATCTGATTTTTTTTTCGAAAGATCTCTAAAGGGTTCATCAAAGAGAAAAGGTAGACCATTCCCCATTCCGAACGTAGGCTCAACATTTCAGCGAGCGCTTACCCGAAAGGGAAAGGATCAAAGTTTCTCAAATTTGGACACAGAATAAGAAATTGGCCGGTTGGTGATTTCGAAGCGATCAATGATGATTTCATACTCTTGAAAATGGACCCGTGAGGTTGACGAAGATCGACGAATTTTGTGCCTCAAAAGTTAAAATTTTGGAAAACCATTGGGGCCGGACATCTCGAAACGTGAAAAGGGACCGAAAAACGGTCATTCGGCGACCCGGATTTCCAGGTTTGCCGGCGACCATGGGGATTTTTATCTTTTTGGTCGCCGATTTTCGGTCGTCTTTCCGGTTTTTCCGATCCTTTTTTCTTCGGTATTTTTTCTTACATTTTTTTACATATTTTAGCCTAATTTATGTACAGAAAACTTGATGAGAAGCCTTGCGTATCAGAGTGCAAAGTTTCTGATTTTCCGGGAAAGCCGAAGACTTTGTAGCGTAGAGTTGCCGATTTATCATCAGAAGCCAAAACTGGGTCAAATAATGTCGGAATGATCTGAAATTTACAGTGAAGCCTCCTGAGCAATAAATAAGACCAACCATAGGCTTTTGTTAGAGTTTTGAAGCCGCGTGGGGTTCTATCGCTAGTAGACTTGATTCTGTTGCGAGGAAGATGTTGCATTTTATGTACGGTCAACCGATGTCCGATTGACCTGAATTTTGACAGGGAGCCTATTGGAGTCATTTTGAGACGATCCATTAGCTCCGATTTAGAAACCATGGTCCCAGAGAGTTTCACCACCGGGAGCCCTGATTTGGTTTCTGAGAGTCAAAGTCTGTTAAATGCTGTCGAAATGACCTGAAATTTGACATGTATCCCTTTGCAAGCATTTTGAAGTAACTCATGTGCTCTGTTTGATAAGTGGTAGCCTTGGTGGTTCTCACCACTGAGAGACTTAATTTTGCTGCTCGAGGGTTGATGTAAGGTCAAACGTTGTCCGTTTGACTTGAAACTTAAGTAGAGCCTTTTGGAGGTATTTTGAGACAACCCACAGGCCCTGATCAAAGATCTGATGTCTTCGACACTGTCACCGCCGGAAGCTCCTGTTCAACTGCTGGAAGGGTGAAGTTAGGCCAAATAATGTTGAAATGGCCCGAAACTTCCCGTGTACTCTTCTTTTGGTTATTTTGAAGGATCTTAAAGTTTTTGTTTGGTTCTGACGAGATTTGAATTTTTTTTTAAGTAGCATTAGCTGTCTACGGTAGGCTGCGGCTTCATGTAGCTTCTTGCAAAGTGACATTTTTGGTGTCAACATTCTTATTTACGTCGTGTAAGTTGGGTTTCCATCCCATTATCAGTGTTCATTCTACGTCGTGTAAGTTGGGCTTCAACCCCATTATAGGTGTTCAGTCTACGTCATGTAAGTTGGGCTATTGTTTCCACCCCATTACCGGCGTTCCTTTTAGGTCGAGTAAGTTTACAGAGTTTAGCTATGCATATATGATAGTGGTACTGTCATTAATGCTTCAACATTATGTCACCTTGATCGTACGCTCATGCATGATTATTGTCACAGCCCCGCCAAAGTCAACATGAAATTGTTTGCTTTAGCCCATGTGCACGCACGAGGACTTCCCAAGGGGTCACTCAACCTAGTTCTGCTCTCGCCTGAGCTCACTAAACTTCGGAATTCTTATGGTTTCTGGGGCCACACGTTTTAAAAGGCCACATGCTAAGTTAATATAGGGTTTGACTTATAAGCCCAGGGTCAGGACTTGGATATTTCCGATGCAGGCTAACGAAGACTCACCGTTTGAAGCCCGTGGTTGACACGCTACGCCCCTTGATTAAGGGTGCCGCCCGAACCAAGTTCTCACATAATTCGATGATTTTCATTGTGTAAACATTGTCTAAAAAAGTTCAAACGACTAAGTAGTTCATTAGGCCGGCGGATTTCGACAACTCTGGTAATTGTGACCTTTTGAACTGCAATTAGAGCATGTGACAACCCTATGTCATCTGTACCGATTTTCTGTAGGAATTATATTTTTCTTCAGTTTCCCAGGCTGCTTGGAGGCAATAGGAGGCAAGACCCTTTTGTTAGACCTGTGCTCCCACTACTTGCTATACGAGTGGCTTGAATAACCCCACTATAAGTGGATTGATAGACACTTGTTAGAAGCCAATTATCACAATAATCATAAGAGTATAGTGTCTCACTCTCATTAACGCAATCGCATCTGAGTAAGGGATCTTAAGAATTTTCCATTTGCGGTATGTTTAAGGCTGACGATCAAGGTGAACAACGTCCACGTAGTTGACTGACTGAATTTGGAACTCGACCATACCGGCCATCCGAACATGCAGCCTACGAACCTCTTTTGTTTCTTAGCTCAAGATCTTCTCGGCATAAGGAGTCAAACAATTGTTAATGTTTAGAGACTCGACACGACATTTTTGGAAGAGCTCCATCAATTCCGTCTTTATCTCCTCTAATTGTCTAACTATAGGAAGAATTTGATGTCTTTCAACATACTGTAGGTGAATTCAGCGGTATTGCTCGTTAGCATATCATCAGAGGCGGACCCAGGATTTTCATTTAGGTGGAGCTAAACCTTTGCTAGAATTTTTTCATATCAACAATAACAAAAGAAAAAATGTATTCCATGTAAATAGACGCAAAATATTTAACTATATCAACTTAATACTTTTCTTGTTTGAAATGATGACTATTCATTTCTCCAAAATTTACAGTATAAGAGAGGTATACTAAAAACAAAAAAGTCTCCCAAAAAAATGAGGGCAAACCTCAAAAAATTTGGGATCAACCCGAAGAAAGAAGTACATATTAATGATTGGACATCAACTAACATACACTTCTTTCATCAAAAATCATCTCAACCCCAAAACAAATTTTTTTACAATTGCCCTCTACGGTTCTTCATATTTTGAAAGCGTTGCATGATCGTCTCATCATCAATGCTATTGAATATGTCCTTTTCGATATACAAAAGCAAACAATCATTCGTCCACTCATCTTCCATTCAATTGTGCAGTCGATTCTTAACGATTTTCATAGCAGAAAATAGCCTCTCAATAATAACAGTGGCAACTGGTGGTGCTAGAGCTAATTTTAAGAGCAAATAAATTAAAGGATATGTAATATCCCTTTCTGTTTCAACCATCTTCTGAGTAAGGCCGCTAATTCCTTTCACTTCGAAAAACTTACTATTGGTGCGCATATCAATGATATAAGTCGAAAGCTGACTATCAAGTCTCACCCAATCTAAGTCCGAAAAATCATTTGGATATAATTGAGAGAGCCGGATCAATTTTTCCTTATCGAAAGCAGAGAATGAATCACTTGGATCCAAGCAAGCCACACAAAGAAGTAACTCGGTATTCACCACATTAAAGCGGCGGTTGAGCTCTTGAAGTTGCAAATCAATAGTAGCATAGAATATGTCAACTCGAAAATGATGGAGATTTGTCAATTCAGCTTTACGTCGTGATCGCTTTCGTCCAACAAACATACCATTCATATTGGGAATGATGATTTCATATTTATCACAAAATGAATGGACTTCAAATAGGAGAGATCTCACCCATTGTCTCTCATCATTTGCAGTCGTTGCTTCGACACTCACACTAGTTCCATGGCAGTGATAATATTTTGATCTTTTCGCTGTAATAACTTTGATAATTCATTGGTGATCCCCAATATATCTCTCATCAAATGCAATTTAAATGCAAAACCAAAATCATCCAATACACTCAATAAGTTAGTGGCAGAGCCCTTGTGTTCACTCGTATTATCATCTGAGAATAATTTCAAGCACATCAACCACTGAGGAGAACATGAGTAGCAGGTTAATCAATGTATCATGATGCGAGCCCTAACGTGTATCTCCCGGCCTCTTGAGGCTAGTTTTCTGATTCAAACCCCGTCCACTTTCAAGTTCACCCGATTCGAGAGCATCAACGACTTTAGCAGCCTGTATATTTTGGAGCATGTCGTGACGTTTGCAAGAGCCTCCAACGACATCCAACACCATAGAAACCGACTCAAAGAAAGCGTCAATTAAATTGTTATCTTTTGCAACAGCAACGAGTGTCAACTGAAGCTGATGTGCAAAACAATGAACATAGAATGCGGTGGGATTCTCATTCTGAATGAGCCTTTGCAGTCCATTAAGCTCGCCCTTCATATTAGCAGCCCCATCATAACCTTGTCCACGCAAACTTGACATGCTCAATCCATGCCTGGAAAATATCGCTTCGATGGCCAGCTTAAGTAATTGAGCTTTAGTGTCTGCAACATGTTCTATGGCTAAAAACCGCTCAATCACACATCCCCGCTTATCCACATAGCGCATAACAACTGCCATTTGCTCTTTGATAGAGATGTCCCTAGATTCATCCACCAAAAGAGAAAATGGTGCATCTCCAAGCTCGGAAATGATAGCTTGAGTGGTTTCTATGGCAGCAGCATTCACAATATCTTTTTGAATCTTAGGGGAGGTCAATTTTAGATTCTCAGGAGCATTTTCCAATACAACCCTTTTAATAGCTTCATTTTGATTGGCAAGTACTTGCAAAAGCTCAAGGAAGTTACCCATATTGTTTGAATCTTCAGATTCATCATGGCCACGAAAAGGCAATCCTTGGTGCAGAAGAAATCTAACAGAAGCAAGTGTTGCCTTCAAACGGATTCGATAATCTGTTCGAACTTGACTTGATTGCTTGACAATAATCGTCTCAATGTGTTGCTCTTGATTTAATAAGTTCTGACACTTCTCATATGCTTGATTATGAACACTATTCGGTCCTCCCACATGATTTTCAATTCTTTCTTTTTTCCTCCAACTTTTAAATCCTTGAGTTATAAAAGCATCATAACGTGTTTCCTCACCAAAAAGATAACAACACATGCAGAATGCAGCATCTTTTTCTATGCTGTACTCCAACCAACTGCCGTAATCCTTAAACTAAAAAGGATTAAATCGCCTCTTATCTTGTCCACACCCCGTATAAGGAAACTTATGGTCGCGAGGCTGACAAGGGCCCTTTTGTAGATATGCTCTTCGGACTCGGTCCCTATCCATAGGATGATAACTTGAGATTGGGTTCCGTAACCCAGGATCTGTGGGAAGATCAGTCAAGTTAACCTCTACACGCCCTTTCTTTGAGGATGATGGCATTTCATCATTCTTTGGAGTCGGAGACGGTGGATTGGTAATTGATTGTTTTTTTAATATTTTTCCATATCTGAGTCAAAGATAAGGTCAATTACATCAAAATCATCGCCAACCACCAATAATCACCATTTATAGCATAGGTTAAAAACATGATTTTAAATAATTTCTTCTTTTTATAAGGAATCCTACTACTAATACTTGATTTGTAAATAAACTTTTATTTGTTCATTCATTTTTTTAATGCAAGTATGTAACTCAATTCAACATTCAAATATTCAACACGACATTCAACACATTCACATGTTCAAGACTTAAATTAACTTTAATGCATTCAACCTGTCCACTTAAATACCCAAACACCTTTGTTCCAAATGCATCATATTAATTTCAAAATGAAATGATTTCATTTCAACTGGAATGTTTAATAACATCTTTGAAACGTATGCTGTGACTCAAAACACCTTAAATATAGTCACCAGTCACCACTTCGATAGCACTTACACCATAAGAAAAAGGCATCAAACTCTTCTCCCTATCCATGTGAAAGTAGCAACACTGCAACAACACCTTTTGGAAAACAAAATGGCAACTGAGTTTCTTCTAGTCTAACCAGGGCTCCAACCTAGCTAGTTACCTGCCTCCCCTGTATACTTTGATGTTCTATTGTTAGTGACAAATCTTCTGAATGTTGCATGACTCCAGTAGTTGACTCAGAGTTGAGTCTTTCAATTTTGGAGTATTTAGCTGAATTGGAGGCCAATGCCGCAAGGCTGGTGATCTCTGGACAGTAGGATTCTTCCAATTGGATAAGTTCTGCTTCTGTAGATGATGATTTAAAATGAGATTCTCAAGCTCTATTTATATGCAGCATGTCACCCAATGTTCTTCCCAAATATCCGATGGAAAAACTGCTCTCCAATGTCTCTTTCATTGAGTGATTCACTGACAGATTTTTCTTAAATTTGTCTTTTTTTATATAGGAAATTCGTCTTATTAATTTGATCTGATAAACACTATGTCCATAAGTCAATATTCTTCTTCTTGAACATCCTAAGTTTCGTTCAACAGTCTTCCTCCATGTATAAAACACTCCCCACAAAAACCCCAAAACGCCAAGAGAAGAAACAGCTATCCATAAACCATTCAAATTTCAAAGATTACCAAATCAAACAAAATAGAAATACAGAATGCAACACAAGGGATGTCTCAATTCCAATTTCATTCCATTGGTCCATCAATATCAAAATAAACCAAGCATATCATCATCGTCATCAATTCATCCTATGTTCTATAATAGTCAAACGGGAACAACACCTTTTTTTTCATTTTTAATAGAACAGGGCACAACAAAGGGCATTGAAATCAATCAAATCATCACTTTAAAAGAAAAAAGAAAACTAAAACATAAACCCTAATGTGCAAAGGAGGAAGAGAGGAAACTGCACAAACTCTAGCCAGAGATGGAGGAGGAGAGAGAAGCTACAGAGAGAAGGAGAGAGAGTTACCTGGTCCTGAACAGTTGAAGCCTCAAGCCTCGAAGGAAGAGGGTAGGTCGGAACTCAAAAGAGCCGAAGAGCGAAAGAGCCTAAGAGGGAATGTCGACAGAGCCTTTGGAAAATTTTCTTCGTTCTGCATTTTTGACCTGGGGCAAGTTTTCTTTCTTATATGGGGCATGGGCCAAGGCCCAATGCTATTTAACAAGGAATTTGGGTTTTGACCTGGGGCGGTTATAACCGTGGGTCCGCCTCTGTACATCCTAGTACTCAAAAAATGTTTGAATTTAAAAAATTCAAAAAGTCAAAAGCTTCAATTCAAAAGGCCGAGCTTTTGAGACTCCAACAATCAAATAAAGTATTTACCAAAAAACAATCAAATAAAGAAGAGATTTTTACTGAAAAATTTCCAGTATTTGTTCGTTGCACGAATTAAATGGTAACGCCGATCATGCTTTGCTGGTGTTCACCATTTATTTGTAGAACATTCATTATTATGGCCCACTAAATTAAATATGTTGTGATTTCTTTCAGAAATACAAGCAAAAGTGCCCGTGCTTAGCACGGGTAGGGCCTTCTCAATTGAACTGAACAAAGTTTATAATTAACACAATATGATTGCAGCAGTTGCATACTGAAAGATAGTTCTATCAGCATAATGGATAGTTCATAACATCAAGTGTCTAAGAAAGGTTGTTGGAACTTGGAAGTCAAGATACTAAAGCAAAAAAAATAATATTGAAGTACCAGACTTTCACACTTGAGGAGACATGATGTAGATTAGAACACCAAGACAACAATAAAGAACATGATACTAAAAATTAAAGCATCAGGCAATAACAAAAGCTAAGAAGAGGCTCAATAATTGAGGCGTCTCTTGATGTTTGATATAATTCATATTAATTTTTTTTTAAATGATATCAAGATGAAAGGAAAAACAGTTGGACAGCAGAAGCAACTTATTTTGGAACTTCTTCCTATAGTATTTAGATCTTTCTTTAAGAAAATGTTGCTACGTGCAAAAGATATATTGAACCTTGAAATGGAGATGTCGGAAATAAAAGTGAGAAACAGGTTTTCAACTTCTATAATAAAAAGAATCTTTTGAAATATATACTATGGTGCATAACCTCAAATCTTTGGATAACCAATCCATTACGAGAGGCCCTTTGAACTGGTGAAAAAGTTAGCAACAATAGCCTGGGAACACAAACAATTTCAAGCTAACTATAAAAATTAATTATGAACTCAGAAATGATTACTACATTCCTATATTTGGGTTTGAGGATTTATATTTCCTTAACAATTAAGCATACTAAAATTGTGCAGTTTGGTAAATAAGAGCACCCAAATCATCCGGCAACTTATTTAATGTCCATTACCTTTAATCGCCATTGTCATAGTGGAAATCTGCTTCTCAATATTAAAAATTGAATAAGAAATACCCACAGTTCCTTTTTTTCTTTTGAAAACAAAAAGGATTTATCACCATCCTTCTTAAAAAAATAAGAACTCAGTTCCCATTTTATCCTGAATTCATATGAATTCAACCACCTCTAGTTAATAACAAGGGTTGAAAAAAAAAAAAAAAAAAGGAAACAGAGAGCACTACTTACACAACTTAGTGATGTTGATGCTATATGCAGAAGTTTTTTCTTTTTTTCCGTTTTCTTTTTTGCCTCAAGTTAATACCAGCAAAGTGTTTTTTAACAAAGTGAGGACCACTGGTTAAGCTTTGTCAACTTTATCATATATGAAAATTTATCTTTTGCCCTTATCGATAATTATCAAAAACTCTTTTGATCATTAGCATAACAGAGCACATGGTCCAAATACAAATATTGAATGTGTAACAGATTGCTAAATTAGTAAAACTCCAAAGTTATCAGTAGTCCATATATTAATTAGATACTAATTCAAATATTCGTTGCAATCTGCATCAAGTCAACTTTTGTTCTCGCGAACAACAACTTTTATACGTCAGAATCATTTTCAGGGTACTAACCTAAATGTGCAAAAATCATGAAGGGTAAGGAATGCAAACTTCCATGCCAGAATTACAGATGCTCGGAAATCAATAAAGTCATTTCAACGAAGATGAGCAAATGTAATATAGTAACAAAGATGAGCAAATGTGAGGCAAGTGAGTAAGATGAATCTTAAACTTGTTTTAGCAACATAAGTCATGTGCTCGGCATTGCAGGGATCTGTTGGTATTGTGTGGGGATATTTTCAGAACACCGAGATTACATTAGCCTCGGTAATAGTACCAGCTAATCATGTCTCAAACTCGGTCACGCGCAACCCGGTAACAGTACGAGGGCGCCAACTGAGATCAATACTGTAGGTGCAGAAAATAATGACCCACAATAAGGGGGGAGCCTTAGAAGACTTATCCGAGAAGATGATGACTGGGAATGACTGGGTACCGTCCGAAAGCCTGAAAGAGAAGAGCAGACGATCAAAGGACCCTGGCCTGGGCGGCGCAAGGCTCTCCGATGCCAAAGTCAGTGAATGAACTGGAACAATGGAAGGAGAGGAAGAAGAGAGACAGAGTAACGGCTCTGTGTATGAAATTGTGCGTCCCTTGCATGTGGAAATGCCATCCTTTTATAGACGATTTGGAAGATAACTTGGACGATATCTTGGCATGGGTCTCATGATTCGACTGGGAAGTCATGATCAGCCCACGTTGCCATAAATGCAGTCCAATCCAGCCCACTCCGCATTAAATGCGCGTCGGATCAGCCCACGTCGCATTTAATGCTCGTCTTGTTGGGCCAGAACGTGTTGGACGCCTTTGGCGGTAGGGGATCGTGGGATCTGCGCTCGGGCCTTGCCCTGATGTGGCCTCAGCCGCTAGATGCCGCCCTGTCAGGATATGGCGAAGATTGTGAGCGGCTGGATGTCGTGTCTATCCCACTAGCTCGTGCCCCTATCCCTCCACGTGCCTGGTGACGTGGGGGATGAGGGGCGTGAGTGGAGACTCTTTCTGGCTTCGGCTTCCATCCCGGCTTCTTCAGCCGAGGTGGAGCTCCCTGCCGAGATGGCGCCCGGGGTGGGCCAGTTCGGCGCTAGTGGCCCAGAGCCGCCTGACTTCGGCCGGACCTCCTGCCCTGGTGGCCGGGGTGAGCTTGGTGCCATGTGGATAGCACGCGGATGGCACGTGAGAGTGCTTAGTCTCATCTGATGGCTGTGATTAGCGTAATCCTGTGGTTCTGGAAATCTCCCCACACAATTGCCCCCTAGCTTTTGACCTCTTGAGTGCCTTGGCCTTTAGTGGTTGAAAGCTAGAAGACTCGCCTGGGGATGCGGCGGTCATTGCCTGGTGTCGCTTCAACTGTCCTGAAGCAATGAATGCTCTGTCTTGCCTGTACTGGGAAGCGAGTCGACGGTTACACGCGTCGGCTCTTCACTGATCGCGCTGTCTTATTGATGGAATAGGCGCGGATCGCGAAATCCGTCCTTTTGAATTTCGAAAGCAGCGCGCGCCGAGGGTTTCTTCTCCATAAATAGGGTCGTCTTCTTTTCTTCTCGTTTCTGATTTCTTTTCGCCTTTGCCTTCATCTCCAATTTCTGCTCTGCTGCTCAAGATCTTTCTAGCGAGGACGACCGTAGGGCGTGTCTGGATCTATACTCGAGTTGCCTCTTTTCGTATCTGTAAGTCGCTTCACGCCTCTGTGTAGCTTTTTCCTAGGGTTCAGCAGCCTTTAGGGTTTTTTCTTTCGCTGTATCCTTCTTTCTAGACATGGGCACCCCTAGGTTTAGTTTAGACACCGAAGAGGGCATAGCCAGATTCAGGGCTGCCTTCGATATTCCAGAGCGAGTCCTGCTCAAGCCGGCAGACTCCGTTGACTATGCCACGATGCGCTGGTCCGGCGGCTGGATGCCGTTCCCTCTGATCTCTGTGATTGAGGGCGGGGTCAGATTCCCCCTGCACCCTCTACTTAGAGCTTGCCTCAGTACCTGGTCTCTTACCCCGCGCTAGCTGATGCCCAATGGCTACAAGGTCATCATGGGCACGGCGAAACTGAATGAGATTCTGGGGATCGACATAGGTGTTCATGACATCGAGGACACCTACGATATCTGCAAGGCCGGGGAAGGAAAATATTATTTCCGGGTGAAGCCACAGCGAAGAGGCTTCGTCCTGGCCTTGGAAGATTCAAGTAAGAATGCCGAAGAAGCCTTCTTCTGTGTTTCGGGGGACTGGGAGTTCGGCGCTGGCGAAAGTAGGAGGCTAGCGGTCCCGCGCCGCCCTGGGACAATCCCAAGTAAACATCGCTCCTTTTCATTCATTTTCTTTGCTTGATTTTGACGATGCCGAGCTGACTCCCCTATTGTTTGTTATGCAGAGGCAGGTGCGAGACGACGCCGAGCTGCGAGTGAGGGTTGGAGGAGGAACCCCGACGACATCAACAAGGTCGAGAGGTACAAGGGGCACGAGACTAGGTCGGCCTGGAAGCTACTCGGATACACGCCGAGATACCGCGGCCACTACCAGAGGACCGGGGTACCCGAGGTGGACGAGACGCATCCTGATCGCCCAACCGTCTCCCTTGCCGTGCCTTCCGGGATCCCTTTGAGCGATCCTGCCGCTAGCCGAGCTGCATCTGGGTCCGAGGTGTCTACTTCAAGTTCGGAACCGTTGAACCTGAGGCAGATAGTGGACGCTTATTCTTCTGATCAGGAAGAGGATATGGCGGGAAGGTCGAGGGAGCCTGCCGTCAAGGACCTAGCGGCCAAGTTCAGGCGAGGGTCCTCTTCCTCTGCGACGCCATCTCCTGCCAGCACCTGAGCAGCTTCGAGCTCGGGAGGTGCTGGCGACACTTCCGCTCCTGCTCCTGCTCCTGCTCCTGCTTCCGCTCCTGCTTCTGCTTCGAGTGAAGGGGTTCGGCGACGTTCGCCGGAGCGCCCGAGGGAGGGGTCCCCGCCTAGGAAGAAGTCCAAGGCGGGGGAGAAGGATTCGGGGGCCGAACAGCCTCCGAAGAGTAAGACCCCTGCGCGGGCCCCCGGAGCCAAGGTTCTAGCTGAAAAGAGCGCACCGGCTGAGAGGTGCGTGCCGGCAGGCAGGCCGTCCGGTGGGACGACCTGCGAGCACAGCACCTCGGCGGGGCAGGGATCCGGGTCGTCCTCCGGACCCCGAACTGCCCCACCGCCATGGAGGGCGAGGATGGAAACGCAGCCCGGCAAGCCTCTGAACGTCGAGGATCGGCTGCTGGGGAACGCCGACGTTATCGGGGCTCTTGCCAAGGCCTGCGCTCTGCCGCGAGATATGGAGACGCATGAGAGGTTCGACAACGAGAGCCTGATGGTCTCGGCGATCCAGGCGAACCTTCTGGTAAGTGTTTTCAGCAATTTTCCTCGAATAATTTTAGCTCGACTGTCCCGGTCTGATCCACTTTCTCCATTTGCAGAACGTGCAAAGGCTCCTGACCGTGGTGGGAAGGAGCGACAGGAACGCGACGAGGGTCTCCCAGCTGGAGACCGAGAGAGACAAGCTGAAGAAGGAACTGGAGGAGCTGCAGGCGGGAGTGGAGCGGATGAAGAAGGCCAGCGTTGATGAGGCTGCTCGGCTGGCATCGGCTCTGGCTGATGTCGCCGAACTTACGTCGAAGGCCAATCATCTGAAAGGCGAGGTCTGGGCGAGGAACAAGAAGACCGCCGAGCTGGAGTCGGAATTGGCAAGATTGAAGGCTGAATCGACGGCGGAGGGAACGAGGCTGTGCGGGGAAGTGCTGGCTGGGCGAGCCGAAACAGCGAGGCTGAAGAAGGAGAACGCCGAGCTGGAGAAGGAGAAGGCCTCTCTTCTGTCCGAGGCCCAGTCCGCCTTCCAGGATGGGGTGGATCACGCCACTGAGCTGTATGAGAAGCAGGTGGAGGAGATCACCGCCATCCTGTTCGAGGAAGGATGCCTGGCCGCACTGAGACGTGCGGGGGTCCCCGAAGACCATCCTGTCTATCGGGACCTGCCGAAGTACTCGGACTCTGCTCCTGAGCCGAGCTCTGCTCCTGCAGCCGAAAGTGCCCCAGTTGAAGCTCCTGCAATCGCCCCTGCTGCTGACGACGCTCCAGCTGCCCCGGTCTTGAGCGATGCCCCGGTCGCCAGCGATGCTTCGGCCGTGCCTCAGGGTGAGACCTCTTCTGCTCCTGGTTCGGGTGAGGTACCGGTCGGAGCCTCCTCTGCTAGCGACGCTCCAAGCAAGGTCACGATTTCGGCCGAGTCCACTGGTCCATCAGATACGGTGATCGACCTAGTGGAGTCGCCGAAACCATAGTAGCCGGGCTCCTCTGTATTTCTGTCTCCTTGCATGTAATGCTTTTGCTCCTTAGCCTTGTAATACTCTCAGTAATCAATGAAAAACGGGCTTCTTTACTTGTGCATTCTTTCTCTGCATTTGTTTCTCCTTCATTTCTGGATGTGCATTGAATGGTGCTTGAATGCCTTTATAACGCGTGACTCTTGAGGTAGAAGGAGTCAAACGGCCCTCATAGCTGTCCGCGCCAATTCTCCGTATTCTGGAGGCCATAAATAGTAATAAACATGGTGGCACGGCCTATGAGGGAAATGGATGGATGTCTCCACGTGGCGCCCCAGGGATCGCTGGTCACCAGTCGTGCATCCCGAGTAACGCGTGGGAGACTTCGCCCCCATAACTTCCTTCGGAGGCTGAGCCCTTCTTCTCCCTATAAGTAGGGGCGACAGGCTCACCATGGGCGAAGAAAAGAACAGAACGTAGGATAGCTTAAATCACATAGACATAGGAATCATGGCTGGTAGACATTCTGCAGTCTTTGATCCGGGGGGGACCCTTGCGCCTGTGGATGGCTTCCTTCAAGGGGGGAAGCCTGTCGTAGTCTGCGCGCTCTCTGAAGGAACTCCCCGTGGACCACGTGCTCTCTGAACGCGAGTTCACGCCCGGCCTGTCGAAATCGGATGGGTCGGGTTTCGTTGATGGAGAGAAGAAGAGGAAGAGGGGCGGTGGCGCATTCTCGTCCGACACGGTCCGACGTCTTGGAGTATGCAGCCCGAGGAGTGAGTGAAGATCAGAGTCTCCCAGCTTTTCTCTATTTTCTGTTTTTAGAGGACTGTGATCCTCCTTTCTGTACTTTGCTTTCTGTTCTGTAATTCTTGTAATAAAGCAGTTTACAATGAATAAAAAGGAGGAATTCTGTGATCACCCAAACCGTGTACAACGCTTTTGAGTTCTTTTTCTCTTTCTTTGCACTGTTCTGGAATGCTTGCATTTTTGTGTGTTTGAGTGCTGGCACAGCTCTCTTCCTCTGGAAAGCTGCCCTTGGCCGAAATGGCTGGCTTTGGCCGAGACGAGCTGCCTTGTGCCGAAGTGGAGTCATCATTCCACTGGTCTCGGCTGTGGAAGCGTGAGTTCGGCAATGATCTTTGAGGGGTGTAAAAACCCTGATTTTAGGAATCCGGCCGAGTGTCCGAACTCGAGGCCTTCTCCAGGGTCCAGGACCCGGAGCTTTAGGAAACGACCGAGTCTGGGCTCGAGGCCTTTTCCAGGGCGTTTGACCCGTGGGTTCTAAACCCGAGGACTTTAGGAATTCGGCCGAGTGTAAGAACTCCAGGCTGTATCCAGGGCGTAGACCCATGCTGTCCGGCCGAGTGTCCGAACTCGAGGCCTTCTCCAGGGTCCAGGACCCGGAGCTTTAGGAAACGACCGAGTCTGGACTCGAGGCCTTTTCCAGGGCGTTTGACCCGTGGGTTCTAAACCCGAGGACTTTAGGAATTCGGCCGAGTGTAAGAACTCCAGGCTGTATCCAGGGCGTAGACCCATGCTGTCCGGCCGAGTGTCCGAACTCGAGGCCTTCTCCAGGGTCCAGGACCCGGAGCTTTAGGAAACGACCGAGTCTGGACTCGAGGCCTTTTCCAGGGCGTTTGACCCGTGGGTTCTAAACCCGAGGACTTTAGGAATTCGGCCGAGTGTAAGAACTCCAGGCTGTATCCAGGGCGTAGACCCATGTTGTCCGGCCGAGTGTCCGAACTCGAGGCCTTCTCCAAGGTCCAGGACCCGGAGCTTTAGGAAACGACCGAGTCTGGACTCGAGGCCTTTTCCAGGGTGTTTGACCCGTGGGTTCTAAACCCGAGGACTTTAGGAATTCGGCCGAGTGTAAGAACTCCAGGCTGCATCCAGGGCGTAGACCCATGCTGTCCGGCCGAGTGTCCGAACTCGAGGCCTTCTCCAGGGTCCAGGACCCGGAGCTTTAGGAAACGACCGAGTCTGGACTCGAGGCCTTTTCCAGGGCGTTTGACCCGTGGGTTCTAAACCCGAGGACTTTAGGAATTCGGCCGAGTGTAAGAACTCCAGGCTGTATCCAGGGCGTAGACCCATGCTGTCCGGCCGAGTGTCCGAACTCGAGGCCTTCTCCAGGGTCCAGGACCCGGAGCTTTAGGAAACGACCGAGTCTGGACTCGAGGCCTTTTCCAGGGCGTTGGCCCGTGGGTTCTAAACCCGAGGACTTTAGGAATTCGACCGAGTGTAAGAACTCCAGGCTGTATCCAGGGCGTAGACCCATGCTGTCCGGCCGAGTGTCCGAACTCGAGGCCTTCTCCAGGGTCCAGGACCCGGAGCTTTAGGAAACGACCGAGTCTGGACTCGAGGCCTTTTCCAGGGCGTTTGACCCGTGGGTTCTAAACCCGAGGACTTTAGGAATTCGGCCGAGTGTAAGACCTCCAGGCTGTATCCAGGGCGTAGACCCCTGCTGCCGGAATCAGTCAGAGAGAGACGACAAGTTGATGACAAGGCGAAAGCTGGTTTTATTGATTTTGAGACTCGATACATCTTTTAGAAATAAAATTTCTTCAAGTGGGATGCATTCCATGGTCTCGGCAGTGGCTTGCCTTCCAAGTCTTCGAGCTTGTAGGCTGACTTTCCTGCCAGTGAGACTATTCTGAACGGGCCATGCCAGTTCGGGGCTAGCTTCCCTTCGTTTGGCTCTCTGTCAGCTGGCAGGGTTTTCTTTAGAACCAGCTCTCCCGCGGAGAACTTTCTCTCTCTGACATTTTGATTGTATGCCCTGGCTAACTGTTGCTGATAGTCGGTCAGTCGCAGGGCTGCTGCTTCTCGTCGCTCGTCTGCCAGCTCCAGCTCCATTGCCAGGTTCGTCTCATTTCGGCCTTGGTCGACCAGCTCTGTCCTCAGGGTAGGAAGGCCGATTTCCAAAGGAATGACTGCCTCCATCCCATAGGCCAGAGAGAAAGGTGTTGCCGAGGTGGACCTCCTTGGAGTTGTTCTGTATGCCCACAGCACGCTCGGAAGCTCCTCTGTCCATCTGCCCTTTGCCTTGTCCAGTCGCTTCTTCAGGCCGTCTAGGATCACTTTGTTGGAGATTTCTGCCTGGCCATTACTCTGTGGATATGCCGGAGTGGAGTAATGATTTCTGATGCCGTGCCCCTGGCAGAAGTCTTTGAAGGACTTGGAGTCAAACTGAGTCCCGTTATCCGAAATCAGGGTCCGGGGGATGCCGAACCTCGTAAGGATGCTTTTCCAAACGAAGTTCCTGGAGTCCCTGTCCGTGATTGAAGACAACGGTTCAGCCTCTATCCATTTTGTGAAGTAGTCCGTAGCCACTATCAGCCATCTCTTGTTTCCTGGAGCTCGGTGAAGAGGCCCCACAATGTCCAGACCCCATTGAGCGAAGGGCCATGGGCTAGAGAGGGGACTCAGATCTTGTGCTGGCTGATGGAGGGAGTGGGAGAACTTCTGGCACTTCTCGCATTTCCTGGCGTAGACCTGCGCGTCTTTTTTGCATGTAGGGCCACCAGTAGCCCTGGCTTATTGCTCTGTAAGCCAGGGATCGACCTCCTATGTGACTGCCGCAGATTCCTTCGTGGATCTCATACAAGAAGTCGTCCACCTTGCTTGGATGGACGCATTGGAGGTATGGACCTGTGAAGGATTTCCTGTAGAGTTTGCCTTCGGGAGAGAGCCAGAATCGCGCTGCCTTGAGTCTGATCCTGTGGGCTTCAGCCTTGTTCTCGGGGAGCTGGTCGTCCTTCAAGTAGGCGATAATTGGATCCATCCAGCTTGGGCCGAGGTCGGCACAGAGGACAAGCCGAGATGAATGGAGTTCTAAGCTTGACCTTGATACTGACCCAACCTCGATGGTCCTTTTCTTCCCTGCTTCGACAGCGGAGGCCAGGTTTGCAAGCGCATCTGTGTGCGTGTTGGTATCTCTGGATATTTGCCTGACCTCGGCTTTCTGGAAATGAGAGAGCAGTTTTTTCGCAAGGGCTAAGTAGGCCGCCATCCTGTCGTCCCTGGCCTGGTAGTCTCCAGCGAGCTGGCTAGTTACCAGTTGAGAGTCGCTGAAGATCTCCAGGTGCTGGGCTCCGAGGATTTGGGCGCTGTTCAACCCTGCAATCAGTGCTTCGTACTCTGCCTCATTGTTTGTCGCTTTGAAGTCCAGGGTGAAGGCCTGCTCTATGACCAGTCCCTCTGGCGATTGGAGAACTATGCCGGCGCCAGCTCTCTTGGAGGTAGACGACCCGTCGACAAAGATCTTCCATGCCGAGGTGGGAGACTGCTGGACCTCTGTTTCTACTGGCTCGTGCCCTGTGCCCCCCAGTGCCGTGCCGAGCTGGGTCGGAGCCGGGTTGGGGGAGACGAATTCGACAATGAAGTCTGCCAGGATCTGGGCTTTGATCGCAGTTCGGGGACGGTACTGTATATCATACTGCCCCAGTTCAACTGCCCACTTTGATATTCGCCCTGAAAAATCAGCTTTCTTGAACACTGAACGGAGTGGATGCTCCGTGATTACCACAATGGTGTGGGATTGGAAATAATGGGAGAGCTTGCGGGAGGCACTGACGAGAGCCAACGCAAGCTTCTCCAATAGAAGAGACCTGGTCTCGGCATCGAGCAGGGTCTTGCTCGTGTAATAGATTGGCTTTTGAACTCCCTCGTCCTCCCTGATGAGGACGGAGCTCAGTGCGTGATCCGAGACCGCAAGGTACAAATACAGAATCTCCCCCAAAGTTGGGGTGGAGAGTAATGGTGGTGACATTAAATAGGTTTTGAGTGCGGCCAATGCCTGGTCGCACTCGGGGGTCCACTGGAACTTCAAATTTTTCTTTAAAAGCTGAAAGAAAGGCCTGCACTTATCTGATGACCGGCTGATGAAGCGGTTGAGTGCTGCAGCCATTCCTGTGAGCTTCTGAACTTCCTTCGTGGTAGAGGGGCTCTGGATGCTCTGGATCGCGGTGATCTGGTCCGGATTGGCCTCTATCCCCCTCCGCGTTACCAAGCTGCCGAGGAACTTGCCAGAGGCTACGCCGAAGGCGCACTTGGAAGCGTTTAGCTTGAGCTTGTATGCGCGGAGGATGCCAAAGACCTGGCCAAGATCAGCCAGATGATCGTCGGAGTGCACTGATTTGACGACCATGTCGTCGATGTAAACCTCCACCGTCCGGCCGAGCTGAGCATGGAACATTTTTGTGACGAGGCGCTGATAGGTTGTCCCCGCGTTCTTTAGCCCGAAGGGCATCACCTTGTAGCAGTTAGTGCCGCGGGGGGTTATGAATGATGTTTTCTCCTCGTCTGGCTCGTAGAGCGGGATCTGGTGGTAGCCCCTGTAGGCGTCGAGGAAGCTCATTCGGTCGTGACCAGCGGTGGCGTCGATCAGTTGGTCAATCTTTGGAAGGGGGAAACTATCTTTAGGGCAGGCCCTGTTCAGGTCTGTGAAGTCCACGCACACCCTCCACTTTCCAGTTTTCTTCTTGACCACCACCGTGTTGGCCAGCCATACCGGGTACTGGACTTCCCGGATGGCTCCTGCCTTCAGCAGGTTGTCGATCTCTTCGACGACCGCATCTGTCTGCTGCAGCCCTGTCCTGCGGGCCCTCTGCACTACCGGCTTGTGGTCGGGGTCCACATTCAGCTTGTGGCACATGACCTCAGGGTCGACCCCAGGCATCTCGCTTGGGCTCCAAGCGAAGACGTCGACGTTCTGCATCAGGAACCGAGAGAGTTCGGCCCTTTCCTCGTCTGGCAGCTGGGTGCCAATCAGGAAGAACCTGTCTGGATCTGCCGGGTTTAGCCTGACCTCGGCCAGGTCCTCGATGCTCTTCTTCTCAGGATCTCTGCCGATTTCGTCGAGGCCTTTCTCGAACTCGGTGAGGTTGACGCGCTCTGGCTCCTTCACTGCCGGGACTGCGGCCAGCATGCACTGCCTGGCTTGCTGCTGATCCCCCTCCACTGTGACTACTTCCATCTTGCCCTCCTTGTTCTCATGGATGAACTTCAGCTTCTGGTGGAGGGAAGATGGGACTGCTTCTAACTTGTGGAGCCACGTTCTGCCCAAAATGACGTTGTAGGGAGAAGGGGCATCCACGACCAGGAAGTCGGCCGACACGGAGGCTCCGCCAACTCGGGTCTCCAAGGTGATCCTGCCCTTGGGGTAGACTGGCGTGGCGGACAACCCTAGCAGGGGTGCACGGACCTCCGTGAGGTCTGCTTCAGAGAGTTTCATCTTCTTGAAGCAGTCGTAGTAGAGGACCTCGGAGGAGCTACCGGAGTCGACGAGGATCCTCTTCACTGTGAAGTCTCTCAGCTTCATGGTGAGGAGTAGAGGGTCGTTGTGAGGGAGCTGGATTCCCTCTAGGTCTCTGTCCGAGAACGAGATGGCGGGTCGGTCGCGGCGGGCTTTCTTGGATGCCGGGGCGAGCTCGGCTTTCATTACTTCTTTCCCGTGCGAAGCCCGCCTGGCTTCGGCACGGGCCTGGGAGCTGTCCCGGGACGAGGAAGCGGGAACTGAGGACGCCAGATGGATCACGTTAATGATCTTCTCTGAATCCTCACTGTCGGGAGCCTGGGCTGTGCTCTGGTGAATCCGGCCCTCGCTGCCGCCGGCATCACCTGCCTTGACGAATTCTGGAATGTGGCCCTCTTCGGCCAGCTTCTCCAGGTACCACTGCAAAGTCTTGCAGTCCTCGGTCTTGTGCCCGTTACCCCTATGGAAGGAGCAGTAGCGCTGGCTTCGGCCGCCGGAGGTGGGCTCATTCTTCAAGGGCGGAGGGTACTTGAAGAACGGCTTGGACCTGATCTTGGTCAGGATGCGGTAGATCGGCTCCTTGAAGACGACGCTGACGCTCTGACTGGCGCTGGAGGGAGGTCTGGGCTTCCAAGTGCCCCCAGACCTGGACGACGAAGGCTTCGTCGAACTGGAGACCCAGGCCTGCTTGGGCTCCTGCTTCTGGGAGGGCCTCCCGCCTCTCTGCCGAGGCTGGCTACTCTTCTGCTCGGGCTCCGGATGCCCGTCCTGATCCCTAGCTCGGATCTCGTCTTCCTCCTGGGCGATGAAGCGCTTCACCCGGGACATCAACTCTGGCATGGATTCGGGGGGGTTCCCGGCCAAGTCCTTCCGCAAGTCGTGGCCGGGGATCAGGGCATGCTGGAAGGCGTAGATTGCTATCTCTTCCCTCGTGCCCTCGATCTGGCTGTAGACCGCCCAGAATCGCTGGGCGAACTTGGCGAGAGTCTCACCCTGCTTCATTCTCAGGGTGAGGAGGTCCCCTTCCTTCTTGGGGACGGCGCTGTAGGCTTGGAACTTCTTCAGGAAGGAGAGCTGGAGCTCCTTCCAACTCGAAATGGACTTCTCTCGGAGAGAACAGAACCACTTCAGGGGGAGGTCACCCAAACTGGAGGAGAAGATTTTGCAGTTTAGGTGACCCTCGTTCCCCCAGATGGACATCTTCTGGGAGAAGTGTCGGAGGTGAGCGGATGGGTCGGACGGTCCGTCATAGGGGACGAACCGCGGGACGGAGAACTTTCTGGGCAAGGGGGTGCGCTCGATCTCTTTTGTGAAGGGCGAGCCCCCCAGATCAGTGTGACCATAGATCTGCTTCCGGTCCCGCACGTCCAAGTTGTGCTGGAGAACCAATCTGACACGTTTGTCAAATCGCTCCTGCTCATCGTCCTTCTCTGGAGTCTGAGCTCTGGGCTTTCGCTTGGGGTGGTTCGGGCTCCGACGGCTATGAGTTCGGCCATCGTGGCTATGATGACTTCGGCTGTTGCTCGAGCCTTCGTCATGAATCTGGCTCCGCTTATGGTCCAGATGATTTCTGAGGTCCTCGCGGGGAGGCTGGGCTGCCCTGCTGGGGGCGTCCCTCTTTTTCCCTTGAGGCTCAGAGACCTGCCTCAAGGAGGCAGTTTGCGCTGCCCTCAGCTGCTGCTGGAGCTCGCGAATCAGCTGCTCTTGCCTCTGGAGGAGAGCATTTTGGGCTTCGAGAACCCCCCCAGTGGTAGGGGGTTGAACGTGGCGCGTCTCTCCTACGGCCACGGCTTTGTCCTTCCGAGGACGCTCATGCCGACGCTCATCGCGTCTGGGTGGCATGACTTCTTCTGCTGAGATCGAGGCCTCGAGTCCCTCTTGGAGGGGGAACTCGACAAAGAGCTGAGAGCCTAAGCGGCCCTCGCCTGCAGACATGCCATGCACCGTGCGGGAGCACCCTTGAGGAGGGACGTCCGTCGACGGTGGTGGCAGCTCGAGCGCTGCTCTCGAGGACTCTACGCCCTTCCTAGCTTTCGGAGGCATGGCTTCTGAAAGGTTGAGGTTAAGAAGGTTGGGAAGGTTGGGAAGGCTGGGATATTACTTTCCCACAGACGGCGCCAATTGTAGGTGCAGAAAATAATGACCCACAACAAGCCTTAGAGGACTTATCCGAGAAGATGATGACTGGGAATGACTGGGGTACCGTCCGAAAGCCTGAAAGAGAAGAGCAGACGATCAAAGGACCCTGGCCTGGGCGGCGCAAGGCTCTCCGATGCCAAAGTCAGTGAATGAACTGGAACAATGGAAGGAGAGGAAGAAGAGAGACAGAGTAACGGCTCTGTGTATGAAATTGTGCATCCCTTGCATGTGAAAATGCCATCCTTTTATAGACGATTTGGAAGATATCTTGGACGATATCTTGGCATGGGTCTCATGATTCGACTGGGAAGTCATGATCAGCCCACGTTGCCATAAATGCGGTCCAATCCAGCCCACTCCGCATTAAATGCACGTCGGATCAGCCCACGTCGCATTTAATGCGCGTCTTGTTAGGCCAGAACGTGTTGGACGCCTTTGGCGGTAGGGGATCGTGGGATCTGCCCTCGGGCCTTGCCCTGATGTGGCCTCAGCCGCTAGATGCCGCCCTGTCAGGATATGGCAAAGATTGTGAGCGGCTGGATGTCGTGTTTGTCCCACTAGCTTGTGCCCCTATCCCTCCACGTGCCTGGTGACGTGGGGGATGAGGGGCGTGAGTGGAGACTCTTTCTGGCTTCGGCTTCCATCCCGGCTTTTTCAGCCGAGGTGGAGCTCCCTGCCGAGATGGCGCCCGGGGTGGGCCAGTTCGGCGCTAGTGGCCCAGAGCCGCCTGACTTCGGCCGGACCTCCTGCCCTGGTGGCCGGGGTGAGCTTGGTGCCATGTGGATAGCACGCGGATGGCACGTGAGAGTGCTTAGTCTCATCTGATGGCTGTGATTAGCGTAATCCTGTGGTTCTGGAAATCTCCCCACACAAATACCATCCCCGACTTCAGTCATTCCTGACCTCGGCACCGTGTCTTGGCCTCGGTCACGCATCTCGGTAAAAAGTGCCAGATGGCTAGCAGAGACAGACACTGACAGCCGAAGTTCTATGGAAGCTCAACCACGTCATGGGACATGTGATAAGACAAGGGCATACGCAAGTATGGCTCATAAGTCAACTTGCCACCCATAGTCCCTGATATTTCGGCGCCAGAGTAAGGCCCGATGGGATAGGATGGGCTACGATGGGACAACATGGGCTACGATGGGACTGTCATTTAATGGAAAGTGGGCTGATGAGGTCACTGTTGTGCGCGTGTATGCGGAAGCGTGAATCAGCAATCGAACGAACAAACAACCACACAAGACAAACAATCACACACAAGAGAATTACGTGGTTCAGCAATCTTGCCTACGTCCACGGGAAAGAAACTCGACTCTCCTTTAGGTTCACTCTTCTGTCTGTCTGTCTGTCTGTATCTCATGGGTTACACATTACATCATATATATAATGTTCTCTTTCTTATTCCCCAAGAAACCCTATCTTAGTCAATAAGAAATTCCCGGTATAGTTACCAAAATACCCATGACCATGAACCTACTTGGTCTGGACCTACTAAGCCCAACAATCTCCCCCTCCAGACCATGGGGAAGACGCCTCTGAACCCCTTACTAGGAGTCTAGTCCTGCCAACTTTCCCTTAGACACGACCTTAGTCATCATGTCAGAGGGATTCTTGTCGGTGTGAATCTTTTTCCAGCTTCATGAGATTCTTTTCGATGACCTCACGAATCCAATGATATCTCACATCAACGTGCTTTGTGCGGGCATGGTATGTAGCGTTCTTGCTAAGATCCATAGCACTCTGATTATCACAGTATACTACATACTCTCCTTGCTTCAAACCCAGTTTCTCGAAAGAAATTCCTCAACCAAATCATCTCTTTCCCTGCTTCATTAGCAGCTATGTATTCTACTTCAATTGTAGACAATGTTGTACACTTCTGCAACTTAGATTGCCAGGAAATAGCCCCCCTGCAAAAGTAAATAAGTACCCAGAAGTAGACAACCGACGATCAAGATCGCCTGCAAAATCAGCATCTGTAAAGCCTTCAAGTACTGGTTTTAAGCCTCCGAAACACAAGCAAAAATCTGATGTACCTCTCAAATATTTGAAGATCCACTTCAATGCTTCCCAACGCTCTTTTCCAGGGTTAGAAAGAAATCTACTCACTACAACCCACTGCATGAGCAATGTCTGGCCGTGTACACACCATGGCATACATAAGACTCCCAACTTCTGAGGAGTATGGAACAGACATCATCCGTTCCTTTTCCTCATCTGTAGTAGGATATAATCTCTTACTGAGCTTGAAGTGACTGGCTAAAGGCATGCTAACTGGCCTTAGCATCTACCATGTTGAATCTCGCTAGCACCCGTTCAACATATTTCTCCTGTGACAACTACAGCTTCTTGTTTCCTATCACGACGTATTTGCATTCCCAAAATCTGTCGTGCGGGACCCAAGTCTTTCATGTCAAAAGTCTTTGACATGTCCCTCTTCAACCTGCCAATCATCTTACTATCCTGTCCAACTATCAACATATCATCTACATATAAAAGAAGGATGATAAATTTGTCATTACCAAACTTACGAACATAAACACAGTGATCTGCAGCTGTCCTCCGGTACCCATGACTCACCATGAATGAATCAAACTTCTTGTACCATTGTCTCAGCGCTTGTTTCAGCCCGTAGAGACTCTTTTTCAACCTGCAAACCAGCTGTTCTTTTCCTTCTACCTCAAACCCCTCCGGCTGAGTCATGTAGATCTCTTCTTTCAGATCATTGTGAAGAAATGCAGTCTTCACATCCATCTGCTCAAGTTCAAGGTCCATGCTGGCAACTAGACCAAGATAACTCTGATAGAAGCCATCTTCACAACTGGAGAGAAGATTTCATCGAAGTCAAGACCCTTCGTCTGCGCAAAGCCTTTAACCACTAGCCGTGCTTTGTGCTTTATCAGTTTTCCACTGTCATCTCTCTTCAGCTTGAACACCCATTTGTTTTTCAGAACCTTCTTGCCCTTTGGAAGTTCCACCAGCTCATAAGTATTGTTCTTTTTCAAAGAACTCATCTCATCCTGCATAGCCTCCATCCACTCATCTTTATCTGCATGAGTTTTTGCTTCTGGGTAGCTCTCTAGCTCCCCCTCATCAGTAAGCAAAATATAATCTGCTGCAGGATATCTTGTTGATGGTTGACGCTCTCAAGTAGACCTCCTAACCTGAGGTTCTGTGGTTTCTGACTGAGGAGACTGCTCCCCCTGCTCAACACCCTGTTCATCTGGCAACCCCTGCGCCTCATCACGATCTCAATCATTTTGTCCACCTTCTCCACCTGTAGTCTGCACTGGAGAAGGAGTCGGTGTGAGATCAACCACTCCATCAACAACTTCATTAGACTTTTCAGTCTTTTCAATATCTCCAAAGAATTGGTCTTCATGAAACCCAACATCCCTACTTCTGATAATTTTTCTTTTCTCTAGATTCCATAACCTGTAGCCAAACTCCGCTCCACCATAGCCAAGAAAAATGCAACACACTGCCTTATCATCCAGCTTTGAACGCTGCTCCTTTGGTACATGTGCAAAAGCCTTGCACCCAAATACCTTCAAATGAGAATAAGAAACATCTTTACCTGTCCATACTCTCTCCGGAAGGTCAAAATCCAAAGGAACTGAGGGAGACCTGTTAATCAGGTAAACGACAGTCAGAATAGCTTCACCCCAAAATGGCTTGGGTAGCTGTGCCACTCTAATAATGCATCTCATCATTTCAAGAATAGTGCGGTTTATTCTCTCGGCTACACCATTGTGCTGTGGAGTATCAGGAACTGTTCTTTCATGTCAAATACCATGCTTCTTGCAATAGCCTTTAAACTGGTTGGATATGTACTCACCACCATTATCAGTGCGAAGACATTTCAAGAGCTTTCCTGTTTCTCTTTCAACCATGACATGAAACTGCTGAAATACCTGGAACACCTGATCTTTCGATTTCAACGCATAAACCCAGACTTTCTTGGATACATCATCAATAAATGTGATAAAAAACTTTCTGCCACCCAATGACTCCACCTCCATGGGACCACAAACATCAGAATATACCAAATCCAACACATTAGATTTTATCGTTAATGTTTTAGAGAAAGAAACCCTATGTTGTTTACCAAACAAACAATAATCACAAGGGTCAAGGGATGTACCTTTGGAGTAATTAATCAAATCTTTATTTGCCAATAACTGCAGTCCTTTCTCACTCATATGTCCAAGTCTCTTGTGCCACAGATTTGGAGAGGATCTGTCTTCAACAGCATTCAACACACCTTTGCATAGCTTTACATGTGTTTTGTACAGCGTGTTACACGCCTTCACTCTCGCAAAAATAAGAGACCCTTTAGTGAGTTTCCATCTGCCATTTCCAAAGTAACCTTCATAACCTGCACGGTCCAATGAAGTCCCGGAAATCAGATTCAACCGCAGATCAGGAATATGTCGCACATCTTTCAGCGTCATTGTGCAACCAATATCGGTTTGAATGCAGACATCACCGATCCCAACAATATTCGAATGACTTGTGTTGCCCATCTTCACAGTGCCAAAGTCCCCTGCTTTGTACGTTGTGAACATCTCCTTAGAAGGAGTAGCATGGTAGGATGTTGCTGTGTCAACAACCCACTCAACTTGATCATCTGCAACACTCAAACACTCTTCACCTTCACTGGTCAGAATCACTACTTCATTATCCAAAGTAGCAGTAGTGTTAGTGTCATTCTTCTGCTCATTGTTGGTGTCTTTCTTTTCCTTCAAGGCAAAGCAATTCTTTCTAATGTGACCCTCATTGCCACAATGAAAGCATTTTCCAGACTTTTTCTTAGTCTGTGATTCCCTGCCACCTCTGGACTTGCCACGACCACCCTTTGGTCCCCTACTCTTACTCCTCCCTCTATTTTCAGTAACAAAGGCCTGTGCATTATTTGTCCCTACAGTTTTCCTTCTTGTTTCTTCATTTAACAAGCTGCTAGTAACCTGACTCATTGATAACACACCATCTGGAGTAGAATTGCTCACGGAAACAACTAATGTCTCCCATATATCTGGCAAAGAACTTAGAAGAAATAAAGCTTGCATTTCATCATCAAGGACCATCTTCATTGTAGCCAGTTCATTCACAATGCATTGAAAATCATTTATGTGATTTTCAATTTTTTCACCCTCCTTGAATTATATGTTCACAAGCTTTCTAATCAGAAAAGTTTTGTTTACGGCGGTTTTCTTCTCATATCTTTCTTCTAACTTCATCCAAAGGGTTCTCGCATTGGTTTCATTAGACACGTGATGGAATATGCTGTTATCCACCCACTGTCTGATGTGACCAATGGTCTTTTTATGCATCTTTTTCCAATCTCGATCAGACATCTCTTTTGGTCGGGCACTATCCCCTTCAATGGGATCATTGAGGTCTTTGTAATAGAGTATATCCTCCATCTAAGGTTTCCAAATCAACCAATTGGTATGGTTGAGTTTGATCATAGTAGTATTCACAGTGTTGTTCTCCATCTCAATTAAATAATAAAGAAATATAAACAACTGTCACTAACCTCAATTTCTGCACCAATCTGTAGATCTCGTCACCACGAGCACACTGGAAGAAACGGATCTGAAATCCGACTTTGGATGGCTCCAATATCGCAAAAATAGTTTTCTACGCTCCGATTGGTCAACTTTCTTGTTGACCGTCAAACTGTCAATCTTCTTCCACAGCTAAGTAGATCTACTCGCAACGAGTCTGTAGGAGCAAACGGATCTCCGATCTGATCTCGGATGATCAAGATATTGACGAAACAATTTACAGCCGTCAATCTGGTCAAACCCTTGTTGACTGAACTGTTTGCTGACGTGGCGCTGATGTCAGCAGAATGCTGGAGTGGGCTTCCTGCTTCACGGGTCAGGCGAAACTGACCCAGAACCTGACCTGATCTGGTCCCTGCTGTGAGCTGGGCTTTCTACAGACGGGTCAGGTCATCCCTACCTGGCCCGGGCTAGAAAAACCCAGATCTCTGTTCTTCTTCTCCCCAAATAGAGTTTTTCCTTTGTTCTGGTTTTGTAACCAGAACACGTTGAGGTGCTGCTCCTTCAGTTCTTCCTCTACGACGATGGCCGGCAGCGGGGAACGGCGATGGCAGTGGCGGCACGCCGATCAGCGGGCGGCAGCAGCGGTCAGCAACTTGAGATCCCAGGCGGCGATCCCGCGACGCTCGGACGGCAAGGGCGGCAGCAGCGGTGGGGACACCGGAGTAGCGACGGCAGCAGCAGGTTCTGCAAATCGAGATCCCAGGCTGTAATGGCGATTCCGCAGTCGTCCGATGACGATGGTGGTGTCTGCGGGCTCCTTCTCAGGCGATCTTGATCACAGAAGACTCCTCTTCCTTCTTCGTTCCGATTATGGAACGATCTGCAAGACTGAAGACAGCGCTGCTGCCTTCTTCGGGTAAACCGATCTCTTTGCTTCGAATTAGGAAATTCGATCCGTGTGATCTGTGTGGCCTGGCAGAGATCGGAACCGATCTCTGTCTGTTTCCTGCAACGAAGAGCAACGTGCAGAAATCCTCTGGATCAATTTCTTTGATCCGATCTGTCGATCGCAACGCGGCACAATCCAACCTAGTAAACCCTAAGCTCTGATACCACTTGTTGTGTGCGTGTATGCGGAAACGTGAATCAGCAATCGAGCAATCAAACAACCACACAAGACAAACAATCACACACAAGAGAATTACGTGCTTCGGCAATCTTGCCTACGTCCACGGGAAAGAAACTCGACTCTCCTTTAGGTTCACTCTTCTGTCTGTCTGTCTGTCTGTATCTCATAGGTTACACATTACATCATATATATAATGTTCTCTTTCTTATTCCCCAAGAAACCCTATCTTAGTCAATAAGAAATTCCCGGTACAATTACCAAAATACCCATGGCCATGAACCTACTTGGTCTGGACCTACTAAGCCCAACAGTCACGTCACAAGGCCCACCGTCCATAGTCGGTTCCATCTTCTATAAAGAGAGGATCCAATTCCAAATACAAGGTACGATGTGCATAACTTGCAATACGCATAACACACAACTCCTTTACTATTCATCTTCATCCTACTGTTGAGTTTCTGAACTAACTTAGGCATCGAAGAGCCTTGCGCAAACTATAGTCAAGGTCTTTGATTGCTCTGTTCCTCTTCTCCTTGCGGGTCCCAGACATCTCTCCACCTTCAAAGGGGCTAAACCTCATCCTAATCCATCATTCCAAGTCCATAATATTTAGGCACTTACAAGTATCACTATTGATAAAAAATAAAAGAATGTAGGTGCAAAGAAATTCAACTGATGCCTTCGCCTATTCCAAAAGAACATTTAGATTAGTTTGCCATCATTCAATTTTAATATCTTTTTGCACCACTTTTTTTTTTATTTAATTAGAATAACATTATACAACTATAAAATATAAATGTAAGATCAGAAAGAAACTTATGTAATCACTCAATGTTAAACACCTACTTCCACCATCATCTCTGATTTTTTAATAACACTAAAAACATATGACATGTAGGGAACTTATTCTATTCATTCATTTTGAAAAAGCAAAATAAGAATGATGCATATTTAGTTAAGTTAATACCTGAGGATGTGAGGGTCCATAGCATTCAAGGAAAAAAAAAATATTGGTGAGAATTTAGCTGACATGATGGTGAGGATCCATAGCATACAGAACTTCTCTCATGACTACCAATACAAGAGAATTCAAAAACCCGACTTGAGAAGAAGATGGCCCCACAATGCAATTTCTTATTGTTCAATTCCACAGTTCTAAGTGGGCTTCAAAAGTCTAAAAGTCACCATGATTTAAAATGATAGTAAAAAGAACTTAACCCCGGCCCAACATCCAAATACAAAATATGTAAACGAAAAATTGAAGTAACAAAGAATTGAAGTAAAAAGAAGAGTGTGTGCGCATTGCAATTCTATTTCAACAACAAGAGATCCCAGGCATTACACTAAGCTTCTGGTCTGTCCAATATGTGGACTGCCAGTACTCCTGTTTACTGAGAAATCACTGAGCATAGTCCTTCTGGAGAGGAAGAAGGCCATTTGGAACATCTTTTTCCCCTCTAGAAGAGGTCGGTCCCTCATGCATAACATTTTTTTTCTCTCCTCTCGTCCCTCTCTCTGCCCTCCTCGGGATCGGAGTTGCATTTTATTTTATAACTTTCTTCGCACGTCCCGTCCCTCTGCCTTCGTTATGGAGACGAAGGCAGGCCTCCCAGGGTCAGTTACATCGTTTGCTTTCCTTTCCTTGCCTTTGTCAGTCAAGGGACATCTTTCGCTTCTTTGCTTCTTTCCTTTTACTGGCAGACGAAGGCACTTTGCCAATCTTGACCAAGGCAGGACTTTCCCCTCTTCGCTCTTTTCGAACTACTAGAGGTGGTGGGCCCTGTAACAGTTTCCTTTAGCCTCAAGGATTTTTACTGTGCCTAAATATATATTTTATAATTGATCACTCTGACGGTGGCCCAATTCCTATGGGAGAGAAACTTTTTAATGGCATGGGCACTAATTCTTAGCTGTTAAAAATTATTTTAAGTGACCCTATTTGGGCGAGGCATATCTCTTCGTGGGACAAGAAGGATCCCCCGGTAGCTAGGTCCAAGAAGAGTCCAGATCCTCTGTTGCCTGTGAGCGGGCAAATTAAACCACACCATGTGTGCATATAAGCCACATCTGTATACAATCACTCAATAACCTACACTTTGGATTTGCTTAAAATAAATGATTTCAACAGGGTGTTTTTTTTTATAAATATGAAAAAATCCACCCAAATCAATCAGATTCCGCTCCCAAACCCTTCGTTTCTCTTCTCTTTCTGAACTCCTAATAGCAACTTTATTCATTTATTAGTGTTTTGATAATCATCATCAGGAGGGAAAATTGATTTGTTATATTGAAATGGAAGGTGGATTTTGGGCATTTGATTGGATTTAGATGGAGAGGTGAAATAGAATTTTTGATGTTGTTGCTGCTGTTGGTGTTAGAATCAGCTGTCAGATGAAGATCAGAGATGACCAAAGAGTGAGAAGAAACAAAGAATTTGGAGGTGGGATATGGGGGCGGGTTTTTTCAATTTTATGAAAAGATCTGTTGCAGGGAGCAGAATAGGAAACCGAGAGCAAAGGCTGGGATCTACAACGAGATCCATAGCCCTATGGCATGATCTGAACCGTCAAACGCGCTCAAGATCTGAATTTGAAATCAATTTAAAAAAAATAGTTTTTAAACTAACATGTTTTATAAAACATAAGAATACTCTATTTTGCCAGACAAACTATTATAGTTTTTAAACTAAAATCATAACAAAATCTCCTAACTCAATATGTACAAGACATGCAAAAGAACAAGCATTGCTCCTGTTAAAAATAAAGCAGGTAGCCATAATTTCTAACCTCAAGTAATAGCAAAAGCAGGTTCCTCCTCCTTCAACCCAGTATGACAATCAACCTGAGAAGGAAGGGCGTTCAAGGCACCAGCAGGAAATAGATCACCCTGGCAATGACAGTCCTGGTTAAACACCAACATGTCATATATTCTTTCACAGAACCTTCAGCAGTTTTTGAGAAAACACATCCCCTTCATCAACCTTTGTCAAACATGACAAGACATCCTTAAGAAGGAAGAAGCGGAATAATGAAAGAACATACCTGTTGTCACGCCCCCAAAAGTAAAACAGGAGCTATGCGTGAGATTAGGGCCAATTAAAACTTTTCCAACATTAATCAAATGTAAGTTGATCTCAATCATGTCCCAACTGGATCGAAGACCACTGTGAGGTGTAAATATTTCCTCAAATATAAATAACAAATAGCGAAAGCTTTATAATTACAAATGATATCTTAAAGATGCATAGTTTAAAGCAAATACCGAATATCATAATTAAGGTTCAAGTTTGAGACTGTTAGCAAAAGTATTAATTACAACATTAGGCCACACCAAAAACCTGGGCCTAATCAAAAGATGAAAGTAACCAAAAAGAGAATCTATTCATGTAGGCATGAAGGCCCTCGATTATGGGGTCGATATGGCTATAAAATGTCGTACGTACTATACTCTAAGGAGTCATTAGGTTGATATGCCTGAACTTCATCCGATGTTTCCTCCTCAAAGTAGGAAGGCTCTATACCTATGCACCAAGAGTAGTATCATCAGACACAAAGGTCGGCAAGCAATATATATAAAACATCAATAGATATACAGAAGGAATCAGAGTAGAAGATAGACAAGATCATTGAAATACATAGCATTCTAATCATAAGAAATGCATAGCATTCAAATCATAAACGGACTAACAAATATGCAACCACATATGCTAATCACCACGGGATAATTCCACTTATCCCTCCCTGCTCAACATGAGAGTTGTGGTAGAGTAAACATTGGGCACGGGATGAAAACCCGACAAGCATTCATTTGATACCCTTCATAACAAAAATAAAAACAAAACATAACATCATTCTTCTTTCATAACGGGTATCTGATGGTGTACATCCATCGAAAATAGAAACATCCGTACTACGTAGACGTTCATTCATAGGTTCTCACACAGGTGGTGCCCCCAACTGTGTTGGACATTAACAGCTGAGTGGTGTCTTACACAAGAGTCCTAAACATACAATAGTGATGGACTAGGCTTTCTTGCATGAAAAAGATTCATCAAAACAATAGAAAAACTACTTTTTCATTATCAAATCATAACCAAAGCCATCAAAGTTCTTCATAACATTATTATCATAAGTAGTTCTCAACAAGCTTTACAATCAAAGCCGCCTAGCCTCAGCACTTTCATTC
Source organism: Litsea cubeba (assembly GCA_012931725.1). NCBI lineage: Eukaryota > Viridiplantae > Streptophyta > Magnoliopsida > Laurales > Lauraceae > Litsea > Litsea cubeba. Next base: position 30,197,999 of record CM022952.1, on the reverse strand, counting down.
AAACTTTAGAACAAACGGAACATCAAAAGGGATCCTAAGTTCATCATCTAAGTTCTTCATATAATCCAAAACAAATCAAAGTAAACAAAGCTAATGAACATGGACATTTCATGCAGAAGGTACAAGACAGTACAATTCGGAATCATAAACAATAGACAATCCAATCATAAATACAATGTTAATCCCAAAGCATCGTACAACCCTACTCAGTCAACGAAAGGGTTAGGGTTCACGATACCCGGACAAACATTCTTCGTGTATGGATTTATAGAAGGGTATCTCGTTGTCCCGTACCGTTCAAGATTGAGTTAGGTTGAATCCCGATGCAACCGGACTAACCGTGAAGAACGTCGGCTCAAGAACATCCTCACATATAGTCAAATGAGTCCAAAACGGGTAGCCAATGTTCCATTAAAGTCCATTAAAAAATGGGTTAAAGAGTCCCTCCAAACAGGGGATTTTCAGTTGTCCTGGTCGACCGAGCCCCTGGCCGGTCAACCACATACACGTGAGGCCCAGTAAACCTGAGGGGGTCAGGTCGACCTCCTTCATGCATGCCTGGTCGACCGAGCCCTTGGCCGGTCGACCGGCAGTTGCAAGCATAAATGGCGAATAGTGCTTTTGTCAGGCTTCAGAGAACCTGACCCTGTGTGGGCCGGTCGACTGCATACACTGTAGAAACAAAACCTAGGTTCTGTTTTTGCAGTAAAATGGATCCAATTCCATTCCTTCCTCCCTGAACCCGATATACTAACACATAATGAGTATAACAAGTCCATTCCAATTCCATTCATCTATCTAATCAAATCACTAAGTTCACAATCCATTTCATTAAGCAATCAAATATAATTATCATGTTTTCAAACTTTTAAAACATCAATTGAGCAAAGGTCATCTAAATCATCATTTTTCCATACAAATCAAAGAAGAGACAAACTTATCCAACATAATATATAAATTAACTTTCCCTTGATGAAGAGCTAAGTAAAAACAAAGAAGAATTTAAGAGAAAATCCTCCTTGAGCTCAACTCGTGAAATTGTCTTCTCAACCCAAAATCTCTCTACAAAATGAATGGGCTAGGAAGAAGATTCATTAAGTTTAAAAGCTTTAGGAGATTACCTATGAATGGGTTGTGGATGAAAGGCTTAGGAAAGTGGATATTTGTGATCTTGGAGGCTTGAGTAAGAAGATGGGAAGCTTCATCGGCGACGTCGGAGCTCTGGTGACTGTCGGCAGTGAGGAGGCAGTGGAGAGGTTGGGTCTTGTTGAGAGTGAATAGTGAATGAGGAAGAAATAATAAGAGATGGCTGAAGGGCACTTATATTAGGTTAGGTTAAATGGAATTTTGAGTTGTCCTTGGTTTCACTAAGGATGATATTAGAGGCTCTTCGACGCGTCGAATCGAAACGCGACAGAAGACTAATGTTCTTGAAATGCCGAGACCTATCCGATGCACCCAACTCACAAAAACTCATAATCTCATAAAGACCCCTCAAAACTTCCCGAATTGCAAACCACCCCCCTAATGTACTCAAACGATCTCGGACTCATGCGAGACTTCGCATGCGTGATCCACACGTCAAACCCGACTCGCTAAGACTCTAAACACACTTACTAACTAATCAAGTAATTAATTATAATTAAAAAGAGGTTAAGGGGCGGGGTGTTACACCTGTTCATGCTGTCATTTATTTAAATGAAAGACAGTTCATTGCTTCAATAATGAAAATTCATATTACAGAGGCACGCTTCTTCTCTTAATAAAATTCATGTGTTTCAAGACACAACAAGAACTTACCATGCCTCTTGCTTTTATGTCTCCTACGTAGTCTTCTTTTGAAAGCTTGCTAAAATATTTTCTCCAACTTTTTTTGATATCATTGTCCTTTCCTAGAACCTTTTGGCCATTGCTTTTTATACATTTGACATAGTTAGAGTCTCTACTTTCATTCTCTAATTTTTGCAAGCTTAAGAATATTCTTCTCCCTTATCTTGTTCTCAACCTATTATATCGGTCATCATATGCTTTGAACTTACATAACTTACAAGTTTCTTAGCTTCTTTCTTTTCCTTCTTAAATATCTCATAGTTTTTCATATTCCTAGTCTTTTGTCAAAATTAATAACAACGTCTTTTTTCTCGAACAACATCCTAAACCTTTACACTCCACCACCAAGTTTCATTATTATAGTGTATTTTCCCTTTCGACTCTCCAAGCACTTCTTTAGCAACCTTCTTAATACAGTTAGTCATTTGACTCCACATCGTTGTAGTTTCTCCCTCAAAATTTCATTTTCTCGCGTCAATCACTTTATCCTTAAATATTGTTGCTCGTTCGCCTTTCAAATTACTACACATTGTTTAGGGCACACTTGATTTTCTACCCCTCTATTTCTACTTCTAATACAAATATTTAAAACTATCAACCTATGTTGTGCTGGGATTGGTGTATGCCCTAAAGCCCACTAGCTGCACTCTCATCTTTTGTTACTGGATATTTATTGGTTATTTAATGGAATGACTCTTTTCTGCTTAAACATGTATATATGTATGGTTGTGTAAGGCCCATTGTTTCTAGTAAATGAATTGGGTGTGTAGTGTCTACACACAGATAGGTCTAATTCATGGACACTGGAAACATCATATTTGTTCATAACTGAGAGATGGAGCTGGGCACTTCATCTTGGTATAAGTTATAATGAGAGACTCTCTCACATTCAGGGTGACTTACCTAAGTCATGGGAGGACTTTTCCGGATTTATCTCATTAGTGCGTATGCAATGCATTGAATAGGACCATTGTAGGTGTGATATCTAAAATAGTACTATCACTGAGAGAGATCAAGCCACCTCATGCTACTGAGTGACCGGTGCTCTTAATCTTGAGCATTTGTTGATGAACTGACGAAGTCAAGTTCTTGTGCTTTAATTCACTATGGTAGAGATTCTTTTCATAGGTCAATAGCTCTATATTTTGGGTACTCGGACTTGATCAGTTGGGACTTGCAAATGCAATAAAGAATCTATGCCATCTAATGATGGATGATCGTCCCCTTAGAATTATCCGATTAATCATCAAAATCTAAGATCTTAGTATATGGATGTTCCATATGGATATTGAACTTATGGGTCGCTCCCTGGATCAAGAGAATGATATCCGGATGATGATTATGTTAAGGATATGAAGTTCTAAGGTTGTGATGTAATCGGGAAGGTTGATAGTACATGTGATAACCTGACTCGATTATGGATGTTACATAGAGGGGCATTCAAGTCATTTCACTTAGTAGGTCGAAGACAACCGTCATTTTATGACGAGCTTATTATATTATATATTTGTCCTTGGAGTTCAACCATAACCCTTTAGTGGAATGACTTAAGGTTAAAATGGTCTTTATGTTGCTATGGGTTTAGCATGGACATTTTGGTCATTTTGGGAGCCAATGGCAAATATGTCTTTTGGTCCATTCTCTAGTCACTTTCCAAGATTGGCATGGTTTTCTAAAATGTTTGGATAACATTTGGTTGAATTATTTTAGTGGAAAAATAATTTTGAGTTTAAATTCAAATAGGCCTTTGATGGCATACATGAATTTAATTCTAGATAAATTGTTTGTGGGCCATAATGTGCATTAATATGTGGGACATCCATAAATGGGATTTCCATGGGTAAGGTTTCCAACTTTGAGTAGGACTCTCTACTTGGAAAGTTGAACTCCTCTTTGGATTAGTTTTCCCATGAGAAAGTTTCCTTTTTGAATTAGAAACTTAAATTAGTAAGTATTGTACAACTAGGATTACTAATTGCATGGGAAGTTCCTTAGTTTCCTTTTCTAATTAGAGTGTTTCTTAAAGGAAATAAATCTTTCCTTTTAGGACATCTATGAGAATTAGAAGAGATAAACTTTTAGGAAAGGTTTCCAAAGTTTTTATAAAAGGAGAGTGTGCAACCCCTTGGACGTCCATAATAGAGCTTCATAGGCATTCCACACGTCCAGCCCTTTGGAGGTTTTCTTCTTCATTGAAGAAAGCTTAAGGTCTGAGATTTTTCCTTGGAAAAATAGTTCTCAATTCCTAGTTTAAGATCCCACCATCTTAGCAAATCAGATTTAGAAGTGAGATAGAGAAGAAGATCAAAGGCAATACTACTGCAAAAAATTCTAGCAATTTGTTTGCTAGTTGCAAGTCTGAGTTCGGGCCTTTGGATCTATTTTTTCAGAGATTTGAAGTCTACAAATCTTCGAGGTAATAGTCTTCTTCATTCTCCTTAAATTATACACTTGTTGGTCATGAATTCATGGAGTTCTCATGCGATCTATATGGCTGATTTATGCTGCCCAAATCAGATTTTTTAAAATCTGTCATGTTACAAATTAGCCATGAATGTCTTCCGCTAATTCAGATCTGAATCGCAGTTTCTTTCATGTTGTGTGATCAAAATCTCTCATGCAATAACCTTACAGTCTTTACAAGGCAATCGGTCACGTTTTCTAACTAAAAATAGTATATCTGGCTCTTGCTAGTTCCATTTTTATAAGAAATTAAATGCTCTTAAAGCTGGTGTTTACTTTTAAAAGGTTAAATGCTAATGCAAAATCTAAGATAGTGCATCCTAACCCATTCTTTTCTCCAAATCCATATCCTTCATGCACACTCTCATACCCTTCGTTATCCTTTCCTACATGCCCGTTTAAGTCCCTTCTTAGGGAAAAAATTCGCCAGTTGGGGTTTCCCATTGTGAACCATCCATCTCCTTCCAAAATTATCTCTTGAAACTTTCATCTAATCCTACTTGGGGAGCATGTTTACTAATGATATGGATTATGTATTCCTCTAACACTAGTTTAATTGCTATAATTCTATCACCCAACCTTTTTGCTCCCATAATTCTCTCGTCCAAGTCCTTATCTATAATTATACTCGCCCCATTTCTCATGTTATTCTTTCTGCATAAAAACTTTTATAACCATTAATGAACTCCTTAGTTTTATCCCCTTTTATAAACAGGCTATAGTAACTCTTTTTCTTTTTATTACCTTGGCCAACTCCATGCTTTTACCTGTAAAGATTCTTACATTTCAAGTAACAAGTCGGATCTTCCTCTTTTTTTCGAACTAACTTCTTTAGCCGCACTAGTCCAAAATGGTACGGTAACCCTTACCTACTATCCACAATAATCGGGCGAAGCTGTGGTGCATCGCTTAAAGTAGGGAACGCCCTATCATGATCTCAAGATGTTTTTATCTTAGAATTCATCTTTAGGTTGTGACAAAATTTTACATTAAATCCTCCTCCTTTACTCGGGCTTAGGAGCGACAGTAAAAACTGGCAGAGTTAGTATTGCCTCGCCAATTGAGTTACCAATATATGTGAAAGTTCATAAATTAAACTTGATTTGTAAGTCTATTTTAACTTTTCTTTTAGCCTTCATAGTTTATCTATAACAGTAAACGCCCTCAAGCCAATATGTTTCACAGTTAGTTGAGCAACGATATTATCGCTCGTGTCTTCTTCTTCCTCTTCTCCCCCATCTTTCTCCATCTCCTCACTCATTTCTCGCCCACCACATCATCATATTTTCATTTTTTTTTAATCTAGGTCTATTTGGAAACCACGACTAGGAGTCCCAACAATATGGTATTGATGAAAAATCATATGATACCCATATTAACCCTTTTCTCAATTCTTCTTGTTATTTTATTTTTTTAGAGATATCAGTGATATTGGGTTTCAATGGATGGTTTTTATGGTTATGCTAATGATGGCTTACTTATATGAATTTTTTTTTTTGTGGATTTAATGAAAAAGAAACAAAAGAGCTTCGCAAGCCATCCAAATGGGAAAACTTGGAGTTGTGGCAAGGGAAGCACCACGAGCCTCCTCGTTCTCCTCCTCACCACATTTCTCGGCCTTGGAGAGGAATGAGGTTCAGTTGAAATGTACAAGGTGGTGAGTTGCATGGATGGGTTTGAATGAATATTGTACGTGCAATGTGAAGATGAAGATGGATGGTGTGAGAAGGAAGAAAATAGGAATTGGGTGGTTGGATGAAGGTATTGAAGATGACGAAGGTATTGAGGGTGGTGGGTTGGGCAAGAAATGAAGTAGGGAGATGGAGAAAGAGGAGGGAGAAGAGGAAAAGGACGAGACGAGTGAAGATATCGTTTGTAGGTGCAAAAAATGTCACTCACAAGAATAGGGGGTGCCTTAAAGACTTATCCAAAGAAGGTTGGGAATGAATGAGCTTGATGCTCCTTTAATGGTGGAAAGGTGACTGAGAACCTGAAAGAGGAGAAGGAGAAACAGTCAAAGGACCCTGGCTTGGGCAGCGCAGGGCTCTCCGATGCCAAAGTTAGTTGTAGTTGCAAGACTAAGCAAAGGTAGGAGATGAAGTTTGGGAGGAGATGGCGTACTGGCATGTGGTTTTTGCCATGCCTTTGCCTGCTAAGGCTTATGAGTATATATAGAGGAATAGAGCTGACTTTGGGGGCAGGCACTTGAGAGGCTGTCCTATCGTAGCCCACTTGTCATTAATTGCAATCCCATCGGAGCCTACTTGTCCCATCGGGCCTTATCCTGGGGCTTTGGGAATCATGGTTTTGTCAGGGATATGGGCGATGCCCTTGTCTTCTCGCACGTTCCGTGACGTGTTTGAGTGTCCATGGGAGGACAGCTGTCGGTTCTCTTATCGAGGCATTATTGACCGAGACCGTGATCATCTGCTCGAGACCGAGATGGGGGAGCTGGGGGAGCTCGAGACCAGGTCCTGCCGAAATGGAGGAGCTGGGGGAGCTCGATACCAAGATGGAGGAGCTGGGGGAGCTCGAGACCGAGATGAAGCTTCTGGTCGAGATCGAGGTGAGCTTGGAAATATCCCACACAATAGCCCCCCAGCTTTTGACCTCGTTAGAGTTTTCTAACTGTTTGAGGTCATAAGCTAAGCATTATGAAAACCTTGCGTCTTTGAGCTAATTTTAGCCTGAGATTGGTGGTCTGCAGTCAACTGGTTTGTTACCAACTGAGAGACTGAGAGATGACTAGCTGGTGTGGGACCAGAGCCAGTGAGGTTGCTGCTGCCCAAGTGCGAGTCATGCCCAGCTGCTATACAAGCGACGCTAGGATGAGCTCGGTGGCGATGAAGGCTTTTGACATTTCCCTAATGTGCGCGTAGCAGTTAGGTAGGTGGATGCCGAGTGGTCGTATCTAAGACATGATTGGCCAGTGCAGGACAGGAGCCAATGGTGTAGGCCGGTTGGCCGGTGATCTAGTACTGATACCGACATGCGCTAGCGGCCGAGTCCAGCATGAGGCCGAACCAGCGTGAGGCTGTAGCCAGCACGAGGTCGAACCAGCATGAGGCGGAGACCAGCATGAGACCGAACGAGCGTGAGGCTGTAGCCAGCACGAGGTTGGACTAGCATGAGGTGGAGACCAACCTGAGGCCAAACGAGCGTGAGGCCGTAGCCAACACGAGGTGGGACACGCATGAGGCGGACACTAGCATGTGGCCGAGGTCAAGCATCCGATTGAGATGAAGCATCTGCCCGAGATGAAGAGCCTGACCAAGTCCTGCCGAGATGGAGGAGCTAGGGGAGCTCGAGACCAGGTCCTGCCGACATGGAGGAGCTCGAGACCAAGATGGAGGAGCTAGGGGAGCTCGAGACCAGGTCAAGCCGAGATGGAGGAGCTGGGGAAGCTCGAGACCAGGTCCTGCCGACATGGAGGAGCTGGGGGAGCTCGATACCAAATCCTGCCGACATGGAGGAGCTGGGGGAGCTCGAGACTAGGTCCTGCCGACATGGAGGAGCTGGGGGAGCTCGAAACCGAGATGGAGCTTCTGGTCGAGATCGAAAGCCTGGCTGTGGTCAAGCATCCGGTTGAGATGAAAGGGACGTCTGCTGAACTGAAGACGTCCGATGAGCTGAAGGAGTTGCCCTTTCTTGTAGTTAGTATTGAAGTTGATGGATTAACTCATCCTACGCTTGGATGGCAAGGTTTTAGGCCCTGATCCTCTCGAGGAGCGGGTTGTCGTTGTCAATCTGATGATGGGGTTTGTCTGGCTTGGGATCCTTTTGCCGGGAGAGCCCCAGACGAAGGTTATCTCGTCGGGCGGGTGTTGTGACCCCCTTTGAGGATGAACTTGACTAAGTCTCCAGTCTTCGAACGGTCATTGGACCAAAGTCTGCTCCGGAACTCTTCTGGCTGGGGACCGGAGGCAACTACGTTGGCAGTGTTGCTGGTTATTTGCTCATTCCGGTTCTTTGAGGCATGGTGTTTAGGAAGATGATTTTTTGATCGATATTCCCACATACAGCGTCAATTGTAGGTGCAAAAGATGTCACTCGCAAGAATAGGGGGTGCCTTAAAGGACTTATCCAAAGAAGGTTGGGAATGGATGAGCTTGATGCTCTTTTAATGGTGGAAAGGTGCCTGAGAACCTGAAAGAGGAGAAGGAGAAACACTCAAAGGACCCTGGCTTGGGCAGTGCAGGGCTCTCCTATGCCTAAGTTAGTTGCAGTTGCAAGACTAAGCAAAGGTAGGAGATGAAGTTTGGGAGGAGATGGCGTACCGGCATGTGGTTTTTGCCATGCCTTTGCCTGTTAGGGCCTGTTTCGATGTGTGGTGAATTGAAGTATGGTGAGGTGAGGCATCAAATCAAGAGAGAATAAAATATTAGGTGTTATGATGGTGTTTTATTTTTAGTTGTTTGGTATAGAATCTTTTTTGACTTTTTGTATAGAAAAGTGGAATTCTTTTATCTTTTAGTAGAGAAAGGGGGTTGATTTATTGACTTTTTTTGAAAAATTGGGAAGGAATATTGAAATTGTGTACTTTTGATATGACCCCTTGTCAATTCTTGTCTGAATTCACTTCACTTCACTTTAACTAGTAAAGTGTCAAACACGCCCTTAAGGTTTCTGAGTATATATAGCGGGAGAGAGCTGACTTTGGGGGCAGGCACTTGAGAGGTTGTCCTATCGTAGGCCATTTGTCATTAATTGCAATCCCATCAGAGCCTACTTGTCCCATCGGGCCTTATCCTGGCGCTTTGGGAATCGTGGTTATGTCAGGGATATGGGCGGTGCCCTTGTCTTGTCGCACGTTCCGTGACGTGTTTGAGTGTCCATGGGAGGACAGCTGTCGGTTCTCTTATCGAGGTATTGCTGACCGAGACCATGATCATCTGCTCGAGACCGAGATGGGGGAGCTGGGGGACATCGAGACTAGGTCCTGCCGAGATGGAGGAGCTGAGGGAGCTCGAGACCAAGATGGAAGAGCTGGGGGAGCTCGAGACCAGGTCTTGCCAAGATGGAGGAGCTGGGGGAGCTCGAGACCGAGACGGAGCTTCTGGCCGAGATCGAGGTGAGCTTGGAAATATCCCACAAATCGTTGATCAACTGAAACAAGTGACGAATGGACGCTCAAACAAAAAAGAAAATTGGCAGAAAGGTTTTTATATATGGTGCCTGCAGGGAGACTAAGAGGGCCTTTTTTTTAGTAAATTAGCGAAAGGTCCCTCATAGAGATCTTGTAAGGCCTCCAGTCCATCAACTTTTCCTCTAAGGCATGTAGTCCATGCGGCTTGGACATATTTCGGTGAGAGGTCCCTAGATACGCCACCTATGTGAGAGAGGTCCCTAGATATGCCACCTCATACCTTTTCATCACTGATTTGCCCTTTCAACTGATTAGGAATATAAATTTTAAATTTTAAATTTTAAATTTTAAATCTTCCATTCTCCCTCTTCTTCAAATTTTAAATTTTAAATCTTCCATTCTCCCTCTTCTTCTTCAATCCGGACATGGACATCGACGTATTGGATCTCAACAGTTGAGATCGATCTCTGTTTCTATACTCGAGACTGTAATGTTTGTGGCAATCGTTTTGTTGAAGCGGTTGGTAGGCCCGGGGCCATGTCACGTGTGATTAGATCTTCTGAATTCTGATCTTGTAAATAGAGGATTGGAAGACAAGTCACGTTAGATCTTATGAGTTCTGATCTTGTAAAAAGAGGATTTGAAGACAAGTCACGTGATAGTGTGGTGGCGTGGGTTAAGGTGTTACAGTACGAACAGACGAAATGCATAAATTGATGATGGATTTCCTGCACCACCACCGTTCATGCATGTTGCCGGAGAAGGGGGATCGTCACCATACACTGCGCCATGCCATCGCCAGAATCGAGGAAGAAGGCAATATGCTTGTTATTGTCCGTTTCTGGTTACAGAAACCAGAAGGAAGAAGACGACCTTCGGCCAAGCCAGGTTGGGTTTGTCTTGTTCAGTTCTGACCTGACCTGCGACAGAAGCCCAGCCCACAGCCCGGATCCATCGTCGCCGCGGAAGACAACCGCAGAAGAGCCTGGGCGCTGCGTTCTATGTTCTGTAGCAGAGAACAGATATCGAAGAGGAAGAAGACCCAGTTGGGCCGTCCTAGGTATTGGGTCAGTCCAGGTCCAGTCTGACCAGACCCAGTTTGCGCAGAGAAGCCCATCTTCGTGTTTGATAAATTCATCTTAGTTTTTGAAAAAATTACTTGAGTTTTTTGAGAAATCAATATGAGTTTTTATGAAATTTATCTGAGTTTTTCATTTTTATCAAATTTATTTCATTTTTGCGCAAATTTATTTGAATTCTCAAATAAATTTCTCTGAGTTCTGGACAAATCTATCTGAGTTTATGACTAAGCCCAGCTTAGTGTTTGATAAATTTATCTGAGTTCTGGACAAATTTATCTGTATTTTTGACAAAGTTATCTGTTTTTTTGTCAAATTTATCTGTATTTTTGTCAAATTTATCTGTATTCTGGACAAATTTATCTGCGTTTTATCAAAGTTATCTATGTTTTTGTCAAATTTATCTGTATTTTTTTCAAAGTTAACTATATTTTTGGCAAATTCATCTGAGTTATTTTTTTAAATTTAACTTAGTTTTTTGGCAAATCTATTTGCATTTTTTGAAATCTATTTGTGTATTTTAATGTTATTTGTGCCTTTTGAAATTTATTTGTGTATTTTCAAATTCATTCCGTTTTTTGAAATTATTGCATTTTTTAATTTTTTTCGTTATTTCAAGTTATTTACATTTTTTGAAATTTTCTTTGGATCTTTTGAGTTTTATTTGAGTCTTTTGAAATTTATTTATATTTTCTGAAATTTATTTGGATATCTTGAAACTTATTTACATCTTTTTAAATTTATTTACATTATTTGATTACATATTGCTTTTTTAAAACTTATTGAATTTTTTGAAATTATTTCATTTTTTTAAAATTTATTTTCGTTATTTTGGAATTTATTTGTGTGTTTTTAGAATTTATTTGAAAATCTGGGGATTCCATTAATCGTGGGCAATTAAATGTTAGTTGGCTATTATTAATGAGATATCCCATCAATCATGGGATATGATTAAAAGAAAGGGCAAATTGGACATTTTATGTGTGAATAATTGTGAGAGGACCTTTGGCTCTATGACTTTTTCTTGTGGACCTAAGGCAATAAAGTGAAATGTTGATGGACCTATCGCCGAATGCCCCTTCTTTTTTTTGCATGAGACATATAAGGTGATTTTTCATGCAAAATCCTCTTTAAAAAACTATTTTGAATTCGTTTGCTTTCCAATAATATTTCAAAGAAAATATTAAATCTAAATATAGTTTTATTTCAAGACTCCATAGTAACCAAAATGATAAAATAGTCCTAACGCATTGCATAAAACGTAGACATGCACCGGTTGCTGCTTGCTACCTCATGGACTTGGCCGAGTGGTTTGACATAACCGTTTTCTTTTTGATTTACACAGGAGTAAAGTAGATTTGGTAAAGGAGTAGTGTGTGTTAAGTCCACAAGATATAGGGTGTGTTTTGGTTTGACTTTCTTAAAATTAATTCAAAGATATTGTTTTAACATTTGAATGCAGTCAGGGCCGGCCCAAGGGGCAGGCGGGAGAGGCCGCCGCCTTGGGCCCCCAATAATTACAAAATTTTTAGGGCCCCATATTATTTTATGTATTTATATATATATATATATATGTGTGTAAATATTTAGTCTAATATGTCAATTGAAAGCCCAAATTAATAACACAAATATTTAGCCTAATAAAGAAATTAAAAGGCCCAAATTTAAAGCCCACCTTATTTAAAATAACCATTATTTAAAAAGCCAAACTTAAGGCCCACCACCATACCACCATAAGATAAGACTTTAAAAGTCAAACATGGGCCCACCACCAAAAGATAAGACCACCAAACTTTTCAGCTTTCCTCATTTCTCGCGAGCATCAGAAAAGAAGTCTCTAGGGCTTTTCTTTTGGAATGGTCTGTGCTGTGCAGCTGCGCCGGTTCTCCTCTCCGGTAAAGTAATTTTTTTTTGTTCTTTTTTTAAACTTAAAAATAGTTATTTGTAAATCACAAATCTGATATCATAATTTTCAGTTTTTTTTGTTTTCTTTTCTGCATCGATTCCTTTCTTTTACAGTTTGATTAAATTTTTTTTGTCTTGGTTTCATTAACTAAATTTATTTTTATAAGTTTTTTTGTGTCCTTTTGTTTCTAAATTAGAATTAGTTATATGAAATTTAGAATGTCATTTGTATATTTTTTAAATCAGTTTTTTTTCCAAATATGTTGCATCGATTCCTCCCTTTCACATTGTGACACCCTTGAAGATAAACTGAAACATGACAGCCTTTATGATATTGATGGGAGAGATTTGTATTTGGAGTTGAAACTTTTGAAAGAATACTTGCCAAAAGAAACCAAGAAAGCAATTGATGTGCTAAATTATTTAAAAAGAATAGATGGTACTTTTTTCAAATACATAGATAGCTTATAGAATTTTGTTGACCATACCGGTTACTGTTGCCTCTGGAGAAAGAAGCTTTTCAAAGTTTAAGTTCATAAATAATTACCTTCGGTCGACTATGTCACAAGAAAGGTTGAATGTGTTAGCTATGATGTCAATTGAAAAAAAATATGGTAGAAAAACTTGATTATACAAGTTTGATTAGTGACTTTGCAGCTAAAAATGCGAGAAGATCTTGTTTTCAGTAATACTTTTTTTCTTTTTTTGTTCTAGGTTTATTAGCCTTATTTTTTGGAAGGGAATGTTGGTGTGTGAATTGTAGGCTTTTGGTCAAGGTGGGTAGTTTAAGAGAACTACATTGTGCATGATCCTTGGGATTAAATATAGCCTCCCTCAGTATGTAGGCAGTCCTAAAGTTAACTAGATGCAGCACTTTTTTGCAATAAAAAATATCAATTTTTTGTTAGAAAATTGTAATGAATTAATTTTTTTTTTAAATAATTGTATAAGGGCCCCATTTTTTAGAGGTCGCCTTGGGCCCCCTAAACGTCGGGGCCGGCCCTGAATGCAATAATTGGCAACGTGATGCACACCAGCCTGAGAGAAATTCTGGGTTGATTGGGGAAACCCCCTGATGTGTCCTGCAAATGTAAAATTTGAGCGGCTCAAAAAAAAAATCCCTCTTAGTTAATTATTAGATGTTAAAAATTTTAACTCCAGTATGAGTTGTTCCCATGCATGATAGGTTATTTATAAAGGCAATCATATAGTGAACATTTAATTATACAGTGAAACCAACTCTTATCTGAGTGAAAAAGAGGACGTTTATTTTAAGCGGCTTTGCTTCTAAATGATTAGCAGTCTTATGGGGAGTCGGGATTGAAAATCTTTCGCCACCCATTGTGTGAATATTGTCCCTTTGCCCACTATCAAACTATTTACTATAAAATACTTGTGTTTTTTGTTTCCTACAATGGAGGGTGTCCCAGCACTTTGGGCCGGACTAATCCCTACGGACCCAAAGGGATCCCAATAAACCCCTGTGGCCCCCAGTGTGGTAGTCCAGTTTTGAACCCGACCTCTCGGAGCAAAACGTGGTCCTAAACAACTAAGCTATGGCTCCGCGTTCAGACATTTGATTTTTCTTCTTATTGTATTCATGTATTTTATACGTGATCAATCTAAAAGCGAGCATCACTTATTTCAAAGGGAAGTATGTTGAAGGCCCATTCAAGAGGTTGAAATTAATCTTGAGCAAGTTAGATTCTTCATAAATTGGCCGTACATACTTAAGATCCCTCAAGATTTTCGTGGGTAAACTTTATACAAACGAAAAAAAGATTCTTGGTCCTAGACTAAAGTGAAATTTATATGCTTAACATAGGGCCCACTTATAAACTATTGCACGGAACCGAATGATAAATTCCTTGAACTCCATCGTAGAGCCCACATATAGATAATCCAAACCGTTGAAGTTGAATCTCATTTCCTCCAATGGCACATCCTCAAGTTTCATTTCAAAATGAGTAGTTCCCACCGTCGGATAGAGAACATAGCGGAAACGTGATAGGCGCCGACTTGGTGTTAATTGCAGCTTTCATCAAGTGATCCATCATATAGAGGGCACACTCTTAATTTTTGAACTGAAAACTTAGGGATATATCAGCAGAGAGCATGGGATACACTGCAGAGGTCTGGATTATCTATATATGGGCCCCACAATAGAGTTGGAGGAATTTGTTATAGCTGCTGGAGAGGATTTACCAGGCGGGCGCTGCAATGGAACCCAGTAATTTGTTGGTTTTGTCCAAGCGCTAGACTGGGTTGATAATTGGAATTAACCGAACCGACCGAAATCCAAACCGATATTTTAGGTTAACCGAACCGATGGTTAATCCGCTAAAAAATATTGGTTTGGTTAAATGGTTGAAATTAACCAAAAAATTTTAATTAGATTAAAAATATGTCAATAATCGAACCGACCGACCGATGCACACCCCTACCTGGGTGGCCTGAGTAAAAAACTGAGACTTTATTTAAGTACACGATTTTTGTCCCTTTCGTTGTGTGAGAATGAAATAAGTCGGCAAACAGAGAAGGACAGGGAAGAGAAAGAGGAAGAGGAAGAGTGAAGAGGAAGGAGAAGATCCAGATCCAGCAGAAACAATAGGTACCTCCCCTCCTCTTCTCCGTCTTTCTTTTTCCTTTTTTTTTCTGCTTTTTTTGTTTTTCACCTGCAACCAGCACAGTTCTTCCTCTTATCTTTTTTTTTTTTTTCTGCAATTCAATTCAACTTAATCTGCCACAGATCTCTCTCTCTCTCTCTCTCTCTCTCTCTCTCTCTCTCTCTCTCTCTCTCTCTCTCTCTCAACTTCTCAAGTTTGGTTTATTTGGAATTCATGCCTGTTAGTTACTAAAGCCCTCATTCCTCATTATGGGGTAGACGTCTACTGAGTCTTGTTTATGTCCAGTATACATGACAAGGATACAAGTAACATGGTGTTATCCTTCATCACAGGCAAAACATCAAGCCCTAAGTAACTGTTAGTCTTTTACGACGATGGATATTGATTACTGGGTGATGGACAACATCCAAGAAACTGTGTCGCGGATGAAGGAACGGATGAAGGACCAGATCTCAGACACAGGGATCATCATCCCCAGAGTACCTGAAAGACTTCGACTTGGTGAAAATGATGCCTATGAGCCCCGGATCATCTCTTTTGGACCCTACCACCAAGGTGAGCGAAAGCTCCGTGCCATGGAAAGGTATAAATGTAGCTATCTACAAGAAATGCTCTCTCGTGATCCAACAATTCCATTAGAGAACTATATCAACATGGTCGGTAGCATGATGGATAAAATTAGGTGCTGCTACCCTGACTACTTTGAACTTGATACTGCTGATGAACTTGATACTGCTGATGAAAAGTTTCTAACAGTGATGGTGATTGATGGTTGCTTCATTGTGGAGTATCTTCTTCGAGTTCATGAGCACGTCAAGGACGAGCTGAACAGCATGGTTTTAATACAACTGCTAAAATATGATATCCTGTTGTTAGAAAACCAACTTCCTTTTTTCATTCTGGACAAGATATATAAGCTTGCAATCACCCCATCCTCATCCAATTCATACCCACCATCGTTCACACATCTCGCCATCGGTTATTTCAATTGGTTGTTTCTAAAGGAAATCAACCTTCCACCTCCACTTCCCGAAACAGTTCATCATCTACTTCACTTATACCATTTATTTTGTCTATGTACACCGGGAGTCGAAGAAGGAGCCGGAGACGAAACAATAATCAGTAATATCGATATTACATCATTGACAAGTCACAGAGATTCGTCAATCATGATTCCTGGGGCAACTCTGCTCCAGGAGGCAGGAATAAGATTCAAGGTAAAAGAAGTGGAGGGTTACAGCTTGGATGTTACATTCAATGAGGGAGAGGGAGAGATGGTGATCCCCAGATTGTTCATAGACTCTTCGACCAAGTCTAAATTACGAAACCTCATTGCATTTGAGCAGTTCTACCCCAACTATGAGAGCAAGTTCTACAAAACTTTCAGCGTATATTGTTCTTTCATGAATGACATTGTCAACACGCCTGATGATGTCGCATTGCTCTGCGAAAAAGACATTATCCGTCACAGCTTAGGCAGCAATGATGAAGTTGCTCATATTTTCAACCATTTAAATGGAGGAGCTATAATTGCTCATAGTCATTATCTGAATGATCTTTATAAGAAAGTTGGTGAGTATAGGAAAGCTAGATGGCACAGGTGGCGTGCCAACTTGATGCACAACTATCTCAACAGTCCATGGGCAGTTCTCGGTATAGTTGCTGGAGGCATTCTCCTGGTTCTTACCCTTCTCCAGACCTACTTCTCTGGCTACTCTGCTTATTAGTCTCTGGCTTCATCTCCTCCTCAGTCCTCATAAATGAGCTAATTTCACTGGTAATAGACATCATTTCCCTATTCTTTGTTTCTATTAAAATTCTCAATACAAAGTACATTTATCGTTAGTGTTGTCTTGTGTCTTTGTAGCAATACTTCTATGAAAATCAAAAGATTCCCAGTAAGAAGAGGAGGGAAGAGATTAAAAGAAGGAGATTCCTCAACATCAAATCAGTCTTATCTTCAAATGTATCGCCTCGACAAAGAAGTGATTGTAGGTGTTTAAGTTTGGGGAGTCTACTCCCAATAAAATTTGGAAGTTTGTGTGTTTCAAATATGTAGGATTAAACGAAGAACTTGTTGTCATCTTAGTTAAGTCATGGCATGTATTAGAGCTTTTTAAGTAACGAACACTTGAATTTCTTGGATTTATGGACTCTTTATTAGCTTCTATGTATTTGATTGAGGCATTGAACTTGCTTGAATTGCCATTGTTTTGCAAATTGATTTTTTCTGCATCACACCGCCCCCAATGAGAAACCTCTATGAGAAGGATAATCATAAACCTGTGCACAATGGCATGCAAATAAATGGTACAGAACCAATTGGCGTTGCACATGAAAAGGGGGCAAAATTGATTGATTGCTTCTATCAGTCTGATACACATTTTTGAGAACCTAAACTCAATGTAGATACTAAATGAACAGGCATACAGCAGATCTCAAATGGTTTATCCACTGATGGCCATTTTAACGTCAAAATCATTTACAAATCTTTTCTTTCTCCACTCTAGATGGCCAGAGAAGTGCAGTCTGTTATAGGATTTAGACCTAAAATGGCCAACATCGATTTCTGCAATCCTAGAGATTAAAGGTTCTGAAAGAGTAGAATGACTAATTAAACATAAAGGAAAAACCATCTGATAGGGAACATAAGATAATCAAGAGCCAAATTGGTCATCTTGAAGAAGTTTGGAGTTCAATTAGCCATCATTGATTTTCTTGACTATGGATTCCAGATGGCTAAAACTTCCACCAAAGAGGTTTGAAATCAAAGGTGGAACCCCCAATATTCCTAGATAGTTGATTTGTGTTTTGGGATTTGTTCGATTTTTAGAGTTAATGACAACATTGGAGTCTTAGCAAATTCCAGGGGCCTCAAAACCATCAGCGAACCAAGCTTTAGAGCTTGATAGGCTTCCTGAAAAATGAATTAAAGACCCATTAATCACATATGATGGAATATGGGCCAGAACAATCCCGACCCACTTCTACGTCTTCAGGCAACCTTTGGGGCCTGCCTTCAGAAGAAGAATGATATTTTTTATGCCAACAATGCTGCCTACAAAAATTATTATAGTAAGTAGTTTGGACTCCCAGCATTTCCAACCAATCATCTTGTGGGCCTGGTTTTTCTTAGATGGCTGGATCACAGGTAGGATCAATGGGCATCAAAAACTGTGTCATAATTCCTACTTTCAAAAAACTCGAATCCTCTTTAAGTTCGGGCTCATGAGAATTTTCATTTTTACCTGAGAAACATTTTTCCATTAAAAAAATGTGATATTTTAAACGTATTAACAAAATAGAGAAAACACGAGAATATCCAATTAATATGTGAATAAGAATGGGAGAAATTTGAGAAATCCGTGAAACTGGCTTTCCAATGGTGTTCTCTATTTTTAAGAATATTTCAAAATTATTCATTGGTGATGTGCTGCATTAATGGAATGGCTAATATCTTTTAAAACACCTTAGTTTGAAAACGTCCTGACTTTTTTCCTAAGTGGTGGTTAATTTAGTGACAATGGGGTGTTAAGGGTTGAGATTTACACTGAAGCTTATTAATGAGTCCACATTATTTGATGTAAGGATTCACTTTGATAGGATTTGTGGTTGGCCAATGTTAAATGCCCGTTTCTTTACTAGAATTTTGTATAGGAATTTTGGTTGTTTGAGAATTCTAAATTTGCAGTCATGAGTTTCTTCTTCCTTTAGCCCGATTTTGAGAATCCAAGAATTTAAACTTTTTCAAATATCCTAAATCTAGCACCCCTAAATCTTTGCAAGGATATGGGGTTCTCAAAATCCAAGAATTCTTTGCATTGGAACCTTAAACCTCCATTTAGCATCATCATTCCGATATTGTTGTTGATTGTGTGGGTTATATTGGGACTGCGATGTGCAGAACTTGTTTGGCAACATTATATAAGATTGTTTTGATGAAAATAAGTTAAGAAGTACTTCTTTGATAACATTATATTAGTATTGTTCTAAGGAACATAAACTACCAAAGTACGTTTGGCAATGTAATGAAATTTAAATTTATCATAATATTCCTAAGTTCATACGTTGGGCACATAATAATTTTTTTTTTTTTATAAAACTACAATATCACATCGACTCACATATTAATTACTGTGGAGAAAGGGCATTTTACTGTAGAAAGAACTGAAATTTTTCAAAATCTTGTCTATAATGTGAAGTAAAATTTCTCCGAGATAGGAGCAGAGATAAAAAGAGAAGACACCCGGTGTAAAATATACCAAAACCCACAAAACAAAATAGCTACAGAAAGTAAATAGATAAAGTAATTATAGATGGTCAAGAAACATGAACACAGAGATGGCAATCAATAAAATTTGGATCCACGGTTAGATTAATCACTTATAGAATATATAATAAAGCACTACACAAATTAATGTATTTTAGAGTACGGAGCTTGGACAATGGCCCATCTAAACAGCCAGCAATGGTTGCATAGTTTTGATCAAAATGCCGTTTTCTCCGCTCCCTTTAATATGGAATGATGTGATTATCAAACCCATGTTCTGAAATTCAAGAAAATTATTTAATTCGATTCTTTTTGTAATTATAATAATATGCTTACAAATAAATTTTTTAAAATAATTTAATTTTCAATTCTAAGCCCATTTAATGTTTTTGGTTTGTGGAGAAGAATACAAGTTCATCATTATTATCATTTATGGGATAATTTAATAACTAATCTATGAGTTAAATTCGCTTGAAGACATGATTTTGAATTTTTCGAGTCATGTTAACTAATTAATTTACATTATTAATTAGTAAAAAATTAATCTTTCTAATTATTTCTCAATTCCGTTTCCAAGGAAAGCCTTTTGCCTCCCCTAAGAAAAAAATCCTAAAGACTTTTATAGTTTTATCCCAAAGAAGAGTTGCCCTAAAAAAGTCAATGACTTTAGGTCCATTAGCTTATGGAATGTTATTTATAAAATTATTGCTAAAGTAGTGGCAAACAAGTTTAAAAAGGTGGTTCATAAAATCATTGGGCCTTATCAGAGTGCTGGAAGGCAGAACTATATATGACAATTACATTGCAGCACATGAGGTGATCCACTCTTTTCAAAGAAAGAGGAAGGAGAAATTTATGGGGCTAAAACTAGACATGGCAAAAGCTTATGACCGTATAGAGCGGGATTTCCTAGGTATAGTTCTAGAGGCCCTTGGTTTCCATGAAGACTTTATTAAAATTATTATGGAATGTATTTCGCCGGTCTCTTTCTCCATCCTTCTAAATGGATCCCCATTTGGGTTGGTCACACCTACAAGAGGTCTAAGGCAAGAGGATCCCCTCTCTCCTTACCTGTTTATCTTGGGTGCTGAGGTCCTCTCCCGAATGCTTCTAAAAGAGGAAGAGAAAGGGGCCATACACAGAGCAAAAGTCTCTTGATCTACACTTAATTAGCATATCCCACATTCTCTTTGCTGATGATAGCCTCCTATTGAGCAAGGCTAATTTATGAGGTCATAGTTGTTAAAGATATTCTTGATGATTATTGTTTTCTTTCTGGTCAACTTGTCAATTTTGACAAATCTGCTGCATATTTTAGCAAAGGAACTTGCACCCTTAGAAGAAAAGAACTTGCTAAAGTCCTAGGCATTAGGCTCTTGACCGAAAATGAGAGATACTTAGGAAATCTCCTCATCATGAATAGGAATAGAAACATTAGCTTTCAATCTCTTATTTCTAAAATTAAGATCAAAATCATGTGTTGGAAAATACCCTTACTCTCACAAGCAGGTAGGAGTACTCTAATAAAATTGGTTCCTTCTTCTATCCCAGTT
The DNA here is from genome assembly GCA_012931725.1 of Litsea cubeba. Taxonomy (NCBI): domain Eukaryota; kingdom Viridiplantae; phylum Streptophyta; class Magnoliopsida; order Laurales; family Lauraceae; genus Litsea; species Litsea cubeba. The sequence goes on along the minus strand of CM022952.1, from coordinate 30,177,186 downwards.
TATAATATGTATGTTCTCCAATTACCCTAAAAAACCACTAATGAGGTGGAAAAAATGTTTAGAAGTTTCTTCTGCGGTGACAAATTTGACAACAAAAAATGTCCACACCATTAAATGGAAAGAAATTCGTTGCCCCATCGAAGAAGTTGGGCTTGGAATTAGAGATACCAAAGAAAACAATTTAGCAATTCTAGCAAAAACATGTTGGAGGTGCCTAACTAATGAAGATCGTCTAAGCTCAAGGATTTTGAAAGCAATATATTGTCCAAACAAATCTTTGTGGGAGGCAAGATTTAAAAAGGGAAACTCTTCGTTTTGGAAAGAATTTGTAGAAGCAACTTATTTTATTAACGAAAGGGTAGGGTGGATCATAGGCAATGGAGAGCAAATTTCGATATGGAATTGTAACTGGATTCCAACGGAGAGGGGCCTTAGGAAACCTTTATCCAATATGATTAATCAAGAAGTACTTGTGATTAAAGATTTGTGGAGCCCAGACAAAAGATGGAATGAACAACTTATTAAAAATATCTTTAATAACTCTACTGATGTGGAGAGTATATATATTGAAAATCTATATTCCACGCACTAGTATAGACGACAAGAAAGTTTGGCCCTATTCCAGGGGGGGGGGGGGGGGGGGGGGGGGGGGGGTTATCTGGGGTGGCGTGGTTTGGATCTGACATTAGAATGCTGTCACATTCCATAAATCCTACTAAATAATTAGGGATTGGCGGATTTTCTTTATGAATTTTTGCCAATCGATGAGCCCTCCAATCCATCCTCAAACTAAATCCTGGGTTTTGGCTCTGTATGGGCCATGTGGGAAACCAAAAATGATTTTATTTTTAAGGGCATAAAAATTAAGCCCATGTCCACAATCCTATATGCTCGTAGTTTGATTTGTGAACCAATGAGCAATGCTAAAGAGGATCATCAATAATCCTCAAATCTTCACCAGGATTTGAGTTTTTGGTACACTACGGGCAAGGCTCAAGTATTCACAGATGCCTCATTTAGAGCCACATATGGTAAAATAGGCTTTGGCTATGCTATTTGGTTTGATGGTTCTTGGGTGCATGCAGGAATCTTCGATGGTCCCAAGGTTAACTCCCCAAAAGAAGCCGAGGCAACGGCAATTCTTCACACGCTAAAGGAAGCTATATTGCAGGGTTTCAGCAAGATCCAACTTTTGTCAGACGCCTATGAGGTGATTCTAGAAATTAATGGGTTGATGGATTGGTCAATCCATCCTATTTTGTTGGATATCAAAGACTTCAGCTCCAAGTTTGAAGATATCTCCTTTGCCCATATTCCTAGAAATGTAAATGCGTTTCACTACCACAACTAGCACTTTTGGCGACTAAAATTTTCGTCACCAAAAGTCATAAAAACGTCGATAAAGGTCTTTACTGACGAAAATACTTTCGTCGGTTAAGACGTCGATAAAAAGTCGTGGACAAAAGATTTTACCGACGAATTTTTTTTTGTCAGCAAAATTGATTTTTATCGAAGATTATTTTGACTTTTGCCGACGTTTATTTTCGTCGGTAAAACCAAAAGAAAAATTGAAAAAAAATAAAAGTTGGAATCACCTCATAGGCGTCGGCAAAAGTCTTTTATATTTTTAATTTCCTTTTGCCGACGAAAAAAAACGTCGGCAAAAGTCTTCTATTTTTTATTTTAATTTTCTTTTGCCGATGAAAAAAACGTCGATAAAAGTCTTTTATATTTTTTTATTTTCTTTTGCGGACAAAAAAAACGTCGGCACAAGTCTTTTATATTTTTTTAATTTTATTTTGCTGACGAAAAAACATTGGCAAAATCTTTTATATATATTTTTTATTTTTTTAATTTTTTTTTGCAGACAGAAAAAAACGTCGGCAAAAGTCTTTCATATTTTTTTATTTTTTTTAATTTTCTTTTGCCGACGAAAAAAAATGACGGCAAGTCTTTTTTTTTAAATATTATATTTATTTTTTCAATATAATTTTCTTGTACACCTTTTTATTCACCTGTATAAAAAATAAACCTGTTCATATACCTATATTCAACATAAAAAATGCATGCAAACAAAGTTACTAAATAAACAAACAACCATCTCCATTTTTCATCAAGTCATTCATCTAATTAAACAAATATTACAATCAATAAAGATACAGTCCCATATAAATGTCCAATATACATATATATACAAATAAACTGAAAAAAAGTCCAACACCTCCCACAAGTCTGCAATAGACCCCAAAGCGTCGTCCATCAATCTGCAATGACAAAAACACCATTTGAATCTTTTCAATGAATTAAATTATAAATGAGAGATAAACATATATATATATATAAAACTTTACCTAAGTTTTTCGGCGGCCTTTTTACCAGCCTAAGTGTTGAAAATCAGGTGGTTTTTGCGTCTAATTTGTTAACCAGAAGTCCGATTCACTAACTGTCAATTCTTACATGTCACTTTGGCCTTGAACAAGGTACCCATGCTGATTTCAGGGTTGTTCAATGGCCGTATCCCGTTTTCGACCTACGGCGGCCTATTTTCGAGACTAAGTGTTAAGAATCAAACGTTTTTAGGTCTAATTCGTTGACCGGGAGTCCGATTTAGGAGCCGTCAGTTCTTGCAAGTTAGTGTCGCCTTGAGCGAAGTGCTCGTGCCGGTTTTCGATTTAACCGGGGGCCGTTTTTCGTTCCAGACCCCCGGCAGGCCGTTTTTGAGACTAAGTGTTGGAAAATCCTATATTTTTGCTCGTAATTCTCTAACCGGGAGTCCTATTTAGGAACCGTCAGTTCCTACAGGTTACTCTACCCTCAAGCGAAGTGCTTGTGCCAGTTTCTAATTTTTCGGAGCCCGTCCCATTTTGGACCCCCGGCGGGCCGTTTTCGAGCCTAAGTGTTGGAACATCCTAAATTTTCGGTCGTAATTCTATAACCGGGACTCCTATTTGTGAACCTTCAGTTCCTACAAGTTATCTACACTTGAACAAAGTGCTCGTGCATGTTTCTGATTTTTCCGGGGCCTTTCCCATTCTAAACCCCCGACGGGCCGTTTTCTAGCCTAAGTGTTAGAAAAACTTATATGTTTTCGCTCGTAATTCTCTAACCGGAAGTCCTATATACGAACCGTCAGTTCCTACAAGTTACTCTACCCTCGAGCGAAGTGCATGTGCCGGTTTTCGATTTTTCCGGGAGACGTTTCCCGTTTCGGACCCCCGACGGGCCGTTTTCGAGCCTAAGTGTTAGAAAATCCTATGTTTTCGCTCGTAATTCTCTAACCGGAAGTCCTATTTGCGAACCGTCAAGTACTCTACCCTCGAGCAAAGTGCTCGTGCCGGTTTGTAATTTTTTCGGAGGCCGTTTCCTATTCCGGATCCCTGGCGGGCCGTTTTCGAGCCTAAGTGTTGGAAAATCCCATGTTTACGCTCGTAATTCTTTAATCAGGAGTCTTATTTGCGAACCGTCAGTTCCTACAAGTTACTCTACACTTGAGCGAACTGTCGTGCCGGTTTTCATTTTTTTCGAGGGCTATTTCCCGTTCCGGACCCCCGGCGGGCCGTTTTCAAGCCCAAGTGTTTGAAAATCCTATGTTTTCACTCGTAATTCTCTAACCGGGAGTCCTATTTGCGAACCGTCAGTTCCTACAAGTTACTCTACCTTCGAGCGAAGTGCTCATGCTGGTTTTCGATTTTTTCTGAGTGCCGTTTCTCATTCCGAACCCCCGACAGGCCATTTTCAAGCCTAAGTGTTAGAAAATCCTATGTTTTCGCTCGTAATTCTCTAACCAGGAGTCCTATTTGCGAACCGATAGTTCCTACAAGTTACTCCCCCGTCGAGCGAAGTGCTTGTACCTGTTTTTGATTTTTCCGGGGGCCATTTCCCATTTCGGACCCCCGGCGGGCCGTTTTCGAGCCTAACTGTTGAAAAATCCTATGTTTTTTGTCTTAATTCTCTAACCGGAAGTCCTATTTGCGAACTGTCAGTTCCTACAAGTTACTCAACCCTCGCGCCCTAAGTGTTGGAAAATCTTATGTTTCGCTCGTACGTAGTTCTCTAACCAGGAGTCCTATTTGCGAACCGTCAGTTCCTACAAGTTACTCTAATAGGATATTTATACCCTAATAGGATAAATCCAGCTGCATTTTTTTTTCTGTTTGCACTTTACCCAACCCAAGTACTAAATCACATATAAAAAAGATCTTATAATTGGATGGAGGCTTATCTGCTTGAGGACAGCATTGAAAATGGAAATAACCCTGCCCCAACCCCACAAACCAAAACCAAGAATGGGGACAGGTTTTGGAACTAACGTCTTCAAGGAATGCAGGTTTTACATAATCACCCATGATACTGTCTTTCCTCCTCATATTAATAGGGACAGAAGCACCTCACCTGTGCACATATATGGGAAATCCAAACATATTCTTATGGCCATTATGCATCCTTGTAAACATGTAAATGACAGTCCATGGGTTTGATTAGATTGAGTTGGTCACAGCTGCCTTTTTCTTTGCCATAGCAAAAAAGAGGTAATTAGAGTTCAGTCATTGTCCTAATGCATTACATAATTTTGCTAAAAATTATCAAATTAGAGAACATTGGCTTAAAAATGGGAAAAGGAGGAGAAAAAAACCCTCAAGCATGTGCTTTTAAGCTCTGAATCAAAGTGTAGGGATCAGAAAGAAATATGTCAGGGGGAGACATATTTTTAGTGAATATCCCCATCGGATAAAATAATACCTAAAAAGAGTGCAGAAGGCTTCCCAAGCCTTGACTTGAATTCGGGATGAAACTGAACACCAACAAAGTAAGGATGATCTGGCAGTTCAACAATCTGTGGACCAAGATAATAACATAAGTAAAGAGACAGAAGCATCCTAGAGTAGAAATCATTGCAACGGTAATAAAATGCAAGGCATAAATTTTTAACTGCATGGATGCAGTACCTCCATGCGCCTGCCTGTCTCATCCTTGTCAACAAAAGAAAGACCAGTAGCCTCTAGTTCGGGGATCATATCAGGATTAACCTACATAGATGATAATTAATTAATTCTCTAAAGCTATAAGAAAGTGGAATTAACACGGAAAAGAAGACATTAAAGAAAAAAAAAACCGTAGGGCCACTTTAACAAATTATGTTTAACCGTAAGGACTGAAATGGTCATTACCACACATCTAAGTACACGCAAACCATGGAGCCCTAATCAAGAACACCCCCCACAATGAACATGCCATTGCCCATATCAAGCCTGTCCAATCAGACAAAGCACATGTATAAATTGACTGCAGACATTGGTTATTTTGGTCTAATCGTCCAATCTTGGAATACACAGAAAGCTTATTCTTGGACTAGCTCATGTTCAATGTTCTACACATGATGAACGGAATGGTAGAGTTTTTATGCTACGTTATGTTCATGAGGGGCCTGCTGCTGAATAGACTGGATTTCACACATGCCACAAATGTTCCTATAGAGTCAAAGACCACTCTATCAGTCTTTCCACAAGTAACCCTAGCATGGCTCAAATCTGAATGAGGATAACACATCAGAAACTAGCAATGAAATTATAAACCATGTTGAAATGATACGAACCTCATATCTATGTCGATGTCTCTCATCTACATAATTCACATTGCCATATCTAAAAGAAAGAAAAAGAAAACTAAACAAACTAATTCAACTATGCCATATCTACAAATTATAAGCTTTTCAACTATGCCATGTCCCCATCATATCCCATCATAAATAGGCAACATAACAAACTAAACAAACTAATTCACCATTTCCCCCAGCAGCAGTAATTGCTTTTTGAAACTTTTTTCTTATTGTTTTTGTTTTTCTTTCCATGTTCATAGACTGCAACCTTATATGTATCTTGCATATCAGCCAATAAAAAACCAGTTCACTGGGTGCCAATATAACAAGGAGACCCATTACTTTGACCTTGTTATGAAGACATGTAGAAAGTTTTCATGCTACACTTCAATGATAATTCAATATGACTGCTACTACGAATTAATGATTCGATATAATCAGTTGCCTCATTTTAGTCTTCTTGGATTCTGAAGGTTTTGGCTGTCTCTCAAAGAAGAGCCAACTTTGCTTCTCTCCCACTCTTCACCTTCCTAGTTTGCATCACCATTCCATGTAAAAAGAAGGCCCAGATCAGACCTGTTTGGTCTACCAGACTACAGCCAATTGCAAGATATGCATATCAGTTAACTACAGCAAGTGCAACAGGTAAATTTATAAAAAAGAAAATCCAAGGCAATAAAAAAAAACCATCACCCAGCCTTGCTTAAATTATCAAGCTCGTGCATGTTATAAAAACCACATTAGAATGTGAGTGCACAAAAACTAGAGAAATTATCTGCAAAGGCTTGCCAGTATGCAATCAAGGTCACAAAAGACAAACAAGGAAAGTAAGTGAGTAGTACAGTACCATTACATTGGAAAAAGGAGCAAGATTCTGCATCTGAGAGTTCGTTTGAGGATAGGAGTATGATGCAGTATTTGTTTGAGCAGTGTTTTCAAATGAGTAGCCAGACACAGATGGAACTGCATATTGAGGGTCCTTGTGATCATGGATAAAATATCTACGTAGAGGCCGATATATCGGCTTGTGGCGGCCGGTACTGCGACGCTATTTAAAAAATAACGGGTATCGCGCCGTTGCGGCTGATACGTGTCATTTTTTTTTCGGGGGCGCTGCCCCCTGGACCCCCGCGAGCCTGCCGGGGGATACCCCCGGACCCCCTCCGCGAAACGCATGTTTTAGAGAAGTGTCAATCAATAAGACGAAAGGATCCTACTTGACCATGATAGCTAGGACTCTTTTGCTGGTTGTCTTTCGTTTTTGTGCTTGGATGTCTATTATTATCATAACTTGCTAGATAAGATATTAAATCTGTTTAATTATGTTTGAAATTGTATAGTAGTAAAGATTATAGTTACCTACTACTACTAGATTTCAAACCGGTCTTAACTAAATTGTTTTTGTAAAGAACCCTTATTGTGCTGGTGACTAAGGTATTCCTATTTCCTTCACTAACTCCCTACTCTATCATTTCTAAATTGGTATTGAATGTTGATTGTTGATCACTCCATAGTTCATTCACTTGATTGAATTTGAACCTTGAATGTTGATATATTGATATTTAATTGTTCAATGTTCATTAATGAGTAATGACCTAACTTTTAAGTCTTATGCCTTTATTTCATGTTCTAGTTTTTTTTTTTTTTTATAAGCTTTTCATTACTTTCTAAATTAGTATGACTAAGAAACATGAATACATGTGAAAAAACTAATCATTACTATTATTTTCTATTTATACAGCGATACAGGACTTCATATATTGAGGGCACCGCTTCGCCCCCTTTTCTTACTTACTTTTGCAAAAGAACCACATATTCTTTCATTTTACAATTTTTTAGATTTTCTGAAATTTTTTCAGATTTTTTTAGGCAATTTTTTCAAATCGCACCGCTACACCGCTACGTATCCCCGCTACGCTACACATCGCCCGCTTCGTAGTGGTTTGGTGGTGGGCCGCTACGCCCGCCGCTACCGCTATTTTCATCCTTGCTTGTGATGCCTCCACAGTTGTAGCAGTTGATGATACAGATACACTAACATCCACAGATGAAGATGGTGCAGGATAATCAGTAACAGATAAATAAAATATATTGACTATACGAAATATTAACATAAACCTGAATTACTAGTTTACTATCACAATATTACATGGAAATATATTTCGGATTCAAATTTTTTTTTTTTTTTACAATTTTCTTAATAGAAATTCATTGGCCATAGTGTTAGTTTGCTAGGGTCTGTTTGTGTGCTTGTTTTGGGGTTTTATGAATTCATTAACTGTTGTCTTAAGTTTAGTTTCACAAATGCTCAAGTATAATTAAGCATTGTGATAAATGAATTTACGAGAATTTCAAATGCTAAAAGTGATATTTTATATGATTTTTTTTATGAATTCTCAATATTCAAATAGGAAATTCAAAAGATGGACAATTGTAGTCATTACCATTAGAAATTCTCAAAGCAAAAAAATATCTCATAAAAAATACATTTAACCAATCGGGCCTAAGCTAGGCTATGGATTCCATGATCCACAAATGTGCCTACACAAACTGTGTCCAAAACAAAGGCATTTAAGGCATTACAAATGTACTTCCAAATTTACAAAAATACACATCATTTAAGTTTTTAATTTAGTAATGGATGTTCGGAGGTAGAAATCTAATTATAACTCAAGATCAAATAAAAAGTACCATACAATCAATAAATTTCTTCCATCGATAAAAAGGCATTACTATATCTATGGAAAAAAATAAAATTAAAAAACACATGATGTAAATATTATATCTAAAGCAACTCCCAACAATAAATTACACAAATTTCACCCTAATGTATATGTATCCATCTCTCTCTCTCTCTCTCTCTCTCTCTCTCTCTCTCTCAAGTCTTCAACTCACTACGTCAAAAACATTTTCTCTCTCAAGTCTTCAACTCACTACGTCAAAAACATTTTTTAACCACATGGTTTGGTGGCCAATTTCATGGCTGAGATCTAAGATTGATGGTAGCATGAAGCTATGGAATTCCTTGCCTGTTGATTCAATTATGTCTAGGTATTTGTCTCATGAGAGTGGCAAGTTTTGGTTCCCTTCTCAAGTTTATAACCACGAGGTACTAATCATTAAGAATTGTTTCCTACAAATAGTGGCAATACCAATTAGCTAATAGTTCACCATTCAAGAAAGAGAAAATAAAAGCGTTTAGATAAATAAACTAAATAACATCCAAATATGATCAAAATGCATTATAGCAGCATATTACTAGTAGAAACGCCCATTTGAAGCTCAAGGTAGCTCCCTTGTAACAACCACAAATACTTTATAGTTTACAATGATACCTGCTAACCAAACCGTCCCACACCCACTACTTCTATGAACATGTACCTATCTATGGTTTTTTAGCCTTTTTGACATAGTGACTGCTGGATATTGCAGGAACCTGATTTCGATTGCAGGTGTGTTTTCTACCCCCTTCTCACCTTTCCTCTTCTTCTTCTTCTTCCTTTGTCAACTGCCCATCAGACCCTTTGCTCCTTACTTATATGCTATCTTAACAACCTCTTCTCTCTTCTTAAACAATCTGAGTATAGGACTTTTGCATCCATATTCCCCTTCTCTTCAAAACCCACAAAACCATCCATCTATTGACTACTCATACTAATTTCTCTAGAACCAATCAAACCCAGTAATGGGTCTCTTTGCGCAGAGCATTTTTCAACCAATGACTTGGAACTAAAAAGAACTTCAAGTTAAAAAGAATAAAAATAAAAATAAACATAAAAAAAACTTTAATAGTGACATAATTAAAAGAACTGGCTCCAACACCATCCCAAACCACCATGATTCCACAAACTCTTCAACAGAAGCTAGGAAAAAAAAAACATTTCAGAGTATATGCGCGCAAGAAAAAGCTCATTTTCAGACAGGCCATCTGGATCAAATACAAATAGATGCACTGATTGCACTCTTTCCACATCATTTGCAAATGGGGCTTTAAGATCTAACAGATGCGCTGATTAAGTTCAGTGACTTTCACACAACCAGTTGCAAATAGGGGAGATCAAATTGATGCACTGTTTATGCTCTTTCACACTATCAGTTGCAAATAGAGATTCAATATGAAATACAAATAGATGCACAGCACTCTTTCGCCGTGTCTGTTGAAAGAAGGCTTCCCCATCACATATGGTCATTCATCTCTGCCCTATCCTTTCAAAAACAACCACCATGACACATATGCTACCTCTATATACAACCAAAAACACATGAATACGTGATTTTGACCCACTACACTAAAGATTTCAAAGAAAAAACCACACATAGAACCCAATTGCTGTCTTTCCCACAATCATTTCCAGATGGGAAATCAATGCATATGACCCAATTGTGCTCTTCCCCACAGTAATTTTGCAAATGGGTTTTCAAGATCAGATACAAATAGATTAAGTTGGGTAGAATCTGCCAGCAAATGGGGCTTCAAGATCAGATCAGGTTGCCCCAATCCTTTCACCCCAACACTAAAATAACCCACAAAACACATGAACCCGGGATTCTGACCGCTACCCAGAAACCATTTTAGCTAAAATCAATGCATATGAATGAGACCCAATTGTGCTCTTCTCCACAATCATTTACAAATGGGTTTTCAACATCAGATACAAATAAATGGAGTTGGGGTAGAATCAAGTGGAAAAAAATGGAGGGTAACATGATTAATGATTGATTTCATACATGGAATAGGTGGTGGAGATGAGAGCTAGAGAGAGATTGAGTGGTGTCGTTGGTGTCAAAGAAGTCGAAAGGGAAGATAAAGGAGGAGGAGGAGGAGGAGGAGGAGATAGAGATTCTGCGTCGATTGAATCAACACTCAAAACATTCAAAAACAATAACTGCAACGAAACACCAAAGCGCCTTCCATAGAAGAGATGAGAAAGAGAGTTTACTTGCAGAGAGGGGAGAGATGCAGAGGCAGCAACGGCAGAGAGGGTCCGAGCAGAGGCAGCAAGAGAGAGCAGATGAAGCTTGGCAATGGCGTCGGACACAGCTTGTATCAATCAATCAACGGCCTTGCTTGGCTGGTCGCACCCAAGTCGATCTTGAAGATCATAAAACTGGATGGCAGTGTTGGAAGATGGCTTTGATACAACTTGTACAATGGGAGAAACACACTACCTACAGCTTAATTACAAATTACAAATTATATTAAGAACCCACTTTATAAATCTTACACAAAGACACTATTACAAAATGCTTATAAGTTACACACACTTTAAGCCTACACTCTTACAAGAAAGAGACTCACTCACTACACTTTTACTCAATGCACTCACTCACTACAAAGAGAGCACTCACTAATATTTCTCACTACACACTACAATACACTGCACTCACACTTCTGTGTGTCACTCTCTCTTTACACTTCACTCACTTGAGTTTTCTCACTTGAGTTGTTTTGCAAATGAGGCAAGGCCTCATATTTATAGATGTGGCTAGGTCGGTGGGGAGCCTCATGTGGATGGGAGTGGGTCCACGTGGCCCTCTTCATCTTCACAAATTCAAGTCGGTTTGTGTTGGACGGTGGGAGAGAATTCTGGATGAGGAAGTCTCATGTGACTTCTAGAAAGTAAAGGGGAGAGAAATATGGGGAGTCTTCTGGACTCTTGAAGTCATGTGACTTCTAGACCATTCAAGTGTCTTGGAGATAGAGACAAAATAGTTAGTGTTGACTAACAATACTCCCCCTCAACACTGACCTTCTTAAACTGTCTTCATGCCAAGCTTTGTCCTTAACCTTGTGAATGTTTCTGTTGGCAACGCTTTGGTGAAGATGTCTGCCACTTGTTCCGTAGTACTGCAGTACTCTAGTTTCACTGTCTTCTGCTTTACGTGATCTCTTATGAAATGGAACCTGATGTCAATATGCTTGCTCCTTCCATGCTGTATAGGATTTTTGGCGAGTTCAATGGTAGACTTGTTATCCACATGTATAGTTGTGGATTCATTTTGTTGGTGATCAAATTCTTCTAGGAGGTTTCTCAGCCATATAGCTTCGCAGACTGCTGCTGACGTTGCTACGTATTCGGCTTCACATGTAGACAGTGCTACAATACTTTGCTTCTTGGATACCCATGTGAAAGCCGTGGATCCAAGATAGAACACATATCCCGTAGTGCTCTTTCTTTCATCTTGATCACCTCCCCAGTCACTATCTGAATATCCATATAACTTTGCTTCGTTGCCATAGCCGTAGAAAAGACCAAGATCCATGGTACCTTTGATGTACCGTAAGATTCTTTTGGCTGCGACCCAGTGCGACTGCTTTGGCCTTTCCATATATCGGCTCAAAAGTCCGACACCATAGACAATGTCTGGCCTTGTGATTGTGAGATATCTTAGACTTCCAATCAGACTTTTGAATAGTGTCGGATTAATGTCTCTTCCTTCTCCTTCTTTCGTCAGTCTCAGCCCTGTTGCTACAGGCGTGCTTACAGGATTTACAGGTGCTCATTCTGAATTTTTCAAGGAGTTCTTTGGCATATTTTTTCTGTGAGATGGAAATGCCATCTTGTTGTTGCTTGACCTCTATACCCAGGAAGAAGGACATTAGTCCGCAGTCGGTCATATCGAACTCTTTGAACATAGCATGCTTAAATTCTTTAAACATCTGGGGGCTGTTCCCAGTGAATAGTAAGTCATCAACGTAGAGGCATGCTATGAGCATTTCTCCATGAGCATTTCTCTTTATGTAGACTGAATGCTCATACGGGCATTTGGAAAACCCATTCTTCTCTAGATAGCTGTCTATACGAGCATTCCATGCTCGTGGGGCCTGCTTTAGCCCATATAACGCTTTCTTTAAGCGAAATACTTTTTTCTCCTCTCCTTCTACTATAAAGCCTTCTAGTTGTTCTACATATACTTCTTCATCAAGTATACCATTTAAAAATGCTGACTTAACATCTAGTTGGTATATTTTCCAAATATGATGTGCTGCAAGAGAAATAAGCATTCTTACCGTATCAAGTCGGGCGACAGGAGCAAAGACTTCTTCATAATCCACGCCATATTGCTGTTTGTAGCCTTTAGCTACAAGTCTCGCCTTATATCGATCGATCTCTCCATCAATCGTACGCTTGATCTTGTACACCCACTTGACACCAATAGCTTTCTGGCCTGGAGGGAGTGTTGTAAGCTCCCAAGTGTCGTTCTTCTCGATGGCTTGAATCTCTTCTTCCATGGCTTTTCTCCAATAATCTTCGTTCACTGCTTCTTGGAAGTTAAGAGGCTCATGGTCAGCATAGAGACATAAGAGGTTGATCTCTTTAGTTTCCTCATAAATGTCTCTTAGGCTTCTCATCTTGATTGGTGTGATGGAGGAGGAAGAGCTTCGAGCTGATGAGCTGCTTGCTGATGATCCATCTTGGCCTTCAGGACTTCTTCGAACTGATGGTGTTGTATGTGGAGATGTTGCATCATCTTGTTCGCGGGCCTTCATGGTTTTGAGGATGCGTCTCTTGTTCTTCTATCTCAAGAGGCCTTTCTTGGCAATGTTTTCTTCATTCCATCTCCATGCCTCTCCTTCACTAAAGACTACATCTCTACTTACCACCACCCTTTTAGTTAGTGGGTTGTATAGTTTATAGGCTTTAGACACCTCACTGTATCCAATGAAGATAAATTTCTCTCCACGATCATCAAGCTTCTTCCTCTTTGCCTCTGGTACTTGGGCATATGCAACACACCCAAATGTTTTTAGATGGGCCACACTTGTTTGTGACCGCTCCATGCCTCTTGTGGTGTCTTATTTTTGACACTTTTCGTAGGGCATCTGTTGAGCAAGTAGGCTGTACACGCTGCTGCTTCAGCCCAATATTCTTTGGCAGTCCTTTTTCTTTAAGCATGGTCTCGTCATATCGAGGATGGTGCGGTTTTTTCCTTTCCGCTATTCCATTTTGCTGCGGTGTATAGGCAGTTGTGAACTGATGCCTGATGCCCCACTGTTTGCAGTACTCTTGAAATTCTTTCGAGGTGTACTCTCCACCTCTATCAGATCTTAGTGTCTTAATCTTACAACCACTTTCTACTTCTACACGGGCTTTGAAATTCTTGAAGGTAGTGAAGGCCGCTGACTTCTCTTTGATAAAGAATACCCAGAGCTTTCTACTGAAGTCATCTATGAAAGTGATGATGTATCTATTACCTCCAAGAGAAGGTGTCTCCAATGGTCCACAAATATCTGTGTGAACCAACTGCAATGGTGCTTTTGCTCTCCATGATTTTCCTACTGGAAATGAGTTTCTTTGTTGCTTGCCAAGTGTGCATGCTTCACATACATGCTTGGGCTTTTCAATGGTTGGCAAGCCATGCACCATGTTTGCAGTGGATAATAACTTGAGCCCGTTGAAATGGAGATGCCCATATCGAAGATGCCACTTTCATGACTCATTGTTTATAAGTCCATGGAAGCACTTCTTAAGCCTTGTGTTAAGATAGAGTGGGAACATGCGATTCTTCGCCATTTGGACTCGAGCTATATGCCTCCCATGTATATCTCTCAATGACAAAGAGATTCTCCATGTGTATTACATACCCCTTCTCTAGGAGTTGCCCTAGACTAAGGATGTTACTTTTCATGTTGGGCACGTAGTACACATTTGATATATATGCAGGCACACCATCTTTCTGATAAATCTTAATATTGCCCTTACCTCGTACGGGAAGCTTTGATGAGTCTCCGAGACTTACTTTTCCGCTGACATCTTCAGTAAGCTCTTCAAAGAGTTCCTTATTCCCACACATGTGGTTGCTCGCACCGGAATCCAAGTACCAGACATTTTCTTGGCCATAGCCTTCCTCTTGTGCTAGGAGAACTGTGGATAATTCTTTTTCTTCATCTCTTGCTTCTGCAAAGTTAGATCGCTCCTCCCGTTCAACGGGTTTGCTCCAGCACTCCGAGGCAAAGTGTCCAAACTTGTTGCAGTTGTAGCATTGAACACTCCTTGAATTGCCACGACCACGGGTGAATCCACCTCGGCCAGCTCCTCTTCCACGATTATTGGCGCTCCTCGATTGAGATTGCACTTGTCTTTGAGGGTTTGCTCCCCCTTTACCTCTGCCACGATTGTTGTTTGTGCTACCGCCCTGTTTCGAACTTCCGCGACCGGACTTTTGCTCACTTAGAGTCAATTTTGACTCTAGTGCTTGTTCCAAGACCATAGAGCTACTATTCTTTTGCATACGTTGCTCATGGACTTGGAGTGATCCCATTAGCTCTTCTATTGAGAGAGTCTCTAGATCTTTGGACTCCTTAATAGCCACAACCACGTGCTCGAATTTGGTTGTGAGGGATCTCAATGCTTTTTCTACAACTCGAATATCTTCTATCTTCTCACCATTTCTCTTCATTTGATTTACTATTACTAGCAATCGCGAGAAATAATCAGAGATACACTCACCTTCTTTCATATGAGCAGCTTCGAACTCCGCTCGGAGGGATTGCAGACGAACCCTCTTGACCCGATCACTCCTTTGAAGATGGTGCTAAGAGTTTCCCATGCTTTCTTGCTTGACGTCGCTTCAGCGATCTTCTCGAAGGTTGATTCATCTACCCTTGATAGAGTAGGAATAAAGCCTTCTTGTCTTTCTTCCTTTGATCCTTGAGCACAGCCTTCTGCTCCGTGGGTGTAGGCAGCTTTTTGCTCTGCAGTGGGCTCCACGTATCCTTCGGTGACGATCTCCCATAGATCATGCGATCCGAACAGCGCCTTCATCAGGATACTCCAGTTCTCATAGTTCTCCTTCGTCAGCTTCGGGATCTGAGGTTGAACCAAGCTTGAGGCCATATCTTCTTGTAAGGAAACCTGGCTCTTATACCACTTTGTTGGAAGATGGCTTCGATACAACTTGGACAATGGGAGAACACACTAGCTACAGGCTTAATTACAAATTACAAATTATACTAAGAACCCACTTTATAAATCTACACAAAGACACTATTACAAAATGCTTATAAGTTACACACACTTTAAGCCTACACTCTTACAAGAAAGAGACTCACTCACTACACTTTTACTCAATGCACTCACTCACTACAAAGAGAGCACTCACTAATATTTCTCACTACACGCTACAATACACTGCACTCACACTTCTGTGTGTCACTCTCTCTTTACACTTCACTCACTTGAGTTTCTCACTTGAGTTGTTTTGCAAATGAGGCAAGGCCTCATATTTATAGATGTGGCTAGGTCGGTGGGGAGCCTCATGTGGATGGGAGTGGGTCCACGTGGCCCTCTTCATCTTCACAAATTTAAGTCGGTTTGTGTTGGACGGTGGGAGAGAATTCTGGATGAGGAAGTCTCATGTGACTTCTAGAAAGTAAAGGGGAGAGAGATATGGGGAGTCTTCTGGACTCTTGAAGTCATGTGACTTCTAGACCATTCAAGTGTCTTGGAGATAGAGACAAAATAGTTAGTGTTGACTAACAAGCAGTAGGTACAGAAAGACGAACACGACGATCTCTCAGCCCTTTCGAAGTAAGCACCTTGCTGTAGCGATCTTTCCCAACAGAACCCCGAGAAAACCCTAATGATCCCAGATCGAGCGAGAGAGAGCAGAGAGAGAGAGAGAAAGAACAGATCGAGAGAGCGAGAGAGAGAGCATAGAGTTCGAGCGAGAGGGAGAGAGAGAGAGAGCAGAGAGATCGAGCGAGAGAGAGAGCACTGAGAGAGAGATAGCAGAGAGAGTGAGTGAGAGGAGCAGGAGAGAGAGTGGAAATAAGGGTTTCGGTGGAGGGAAAAAAAGGTGGGAAAACTGTGGACGAATTTTTTCTTCGCAAAAAAGTTGAATTTTTGTGGGTAAAAATTAATTTAAATTTTTTTCTGAAAACAAATAAAAAAGTCTACCAACCTTTATCGATGTTTTATATTAAACGTCGGTGATAAATTTTCCGACACTAATTTTCGTCGATATAAAAAAATTCGACGGTAAAGGACTCTGATTTTAATTTTTCTAAAAATAAAATTAAACATTACCGATGTTTTACAGAAAATGTCGCTAAATGTTCATTTTACCGTCGTCATATAATTCGTCGATATTAGTCTCTGATAGTTTTACCGATATAAAATAAAAATCAAAAAGGATTTCCAACACTTAAGGCTCGGAAAACGGCCCCGCCGGAAGTCCGGAATGGGAAACGGCCCCCGGAAAAATTGAAAATCAGTGCGAGCACTTCGCTCGAGGGTAAAGTAACTTGACGGAACATGACAGAATTGACGGTTCGCAAATAGAACCCCCGGTTAGAGAATTAAAAGCGAAACATAGGATTTTCCAACACTTAGGTTAGAAAACAACCCGTTGGGGGTCCAGAACGGGAAAAGGTTCCGAAAAAATTGGAAACTGGCACGAGCACCTCGCTCGAGGCGAAATTAATTGCAGGAACTGATGGCTCGTAAATCGGACTCCCAGTTAATGAATTAGACCTAAAAACGTTGAATTCTTAGTACTTAGGTTCAGTTTGCCATCTCTACTTTTCTCCTTTTATTGGCTTAAAACTAACTGAATTCGGTTTTAGCATGTTTGGTTGAAGCTTTTACTGTGTCCATTTCAAATGGCATTAAGACAAATAATGTCTGTTTCATAAAGTAAAAAAAAGTGGCAGATTCCAACCAGACAAACTCATCTGAAGCGGATAGATGCTTGTCGCTATAGTGATATGGACATCCTCATTGGATAGTCCGGTTTTTCTTTTTTTTTTTTAATTTATGGGACCCGAAATCATGATCTGGACTGTTAAATATTTGCATAAGGTCAAACACAGCCACGTGTCAAAATCCCAGCCATTGATCTATCTCGGATCTCGAGACATGAGCCCTTCGATCTAATATTATGGACATTGTGCGCCCCATAATCATGATCCGATATGTTGATTCTCTTTGGATGTCCAAAAACAATCCCAGGTCCAAAAATGAGCCTCTAAATCCAAGTGGATCTTGAGATATTTATAAAAACGTTTTTCACCGTTGATGTACCATGATTATTGACTGAGTTTTGAAATTGTACAAGGGCAGTGTGGTTTTTTTTTTATTATAAATTCATCCACCAAGAATCATGATCCAAACCATTGGATATATTCAGAAGATCATGCACGATTATGGGTCCAAATTTTAGCCGTTTAATCATCATAGATTTTGAGATATTTACAAAAAACCATAAACATTTATATCTACCTTTTTTAAAAACCATGGGCTCCAAATGCAAGATCCAAACCATTAATTCTCTTTGTAAGGTTAATAACAACTACGACGTCAAATTTCAATACTTAAATCCTCATGGATCTTGAGATATTTTACAAAAATTCTCAACCATTGCTTTAAAAATGTCTATTTCAATCATTTTTTCTGTGTAACCAATCAAACTATTTCTACACCATCTATTTCAAACAGAGCCATTTGAAACAGATTTGTTTTATATAGATAAGAGACGCCAAACAAACCCTTAGTTTGTTTCGAAAATAGTCCGTCGGAGGTCGAAAACGAAAAACGGCCATCGGATAGCCCAGAAACTAGCACAGGTAACTTGTTCAAGGTTAGAACAAGTGCTCAAGTTAAGCCGGCTACAAGGGATGCAATATCACACAGCGTATTAGCAATTCCATGGACACCTTGTAATTCAAAGACCACATTTTGGAAAAAACTTAAAATTATATCATCAATCTATAATTATAGGATTTCAATAGTTTTTTAATATAAAATATCTCACTTTTACTATAAACCAAGTCTGGATTTACTACTTTGTATATGACAAGTTTTTCTAAGCGACTTTTACCACTAATCAAGTAGAGCTCATATTGCTAGTCTATTTACCACACCTCATGTAAATGGAAAGAGTGAAACTCTACAGTGGGGCTTGCCTATTTAAAACTTAAGCCACTCAAAATGAATGCCTTTGCACAGTGAAACTTTATGTACCTAGAGGTCCTAGACCCATGGTTAATTCATAACATGAATAAAACTAATTGTAAAGAGGTTAGCCAAAGGCGAGATTTGAAAAGTTGCAGAACAGGCGCCCTCAATCTTCATGGTTTTTATAATACAGATAAAAATGAATAGTGAAGAAAGAAAAAAAAAAAAGAGGAGAATCGATTTAAGCTTTTAAAGAAAGGTAGTGTGAAAATATAACCTTGGTTGTGATACTGAAGGTGGTAGGAAGAGGGTAATATAAAAAATAAATCACTTTTTTCGATGTTTTTTCTTCGTCGGTAAAATAAAAATAACAATAAATACAAATTAAAAAGAGTTTTACGGACTTTTTTCGTCTCTAAAATAAAAATTAAAAATAAAAAAACATTCCTCGACGTTTTTTATCGTCAGTACAATAAAAGAAGAAAAATAAATAAAAATTAAAAATAGTTTTACCTATGTTTTTTTCATCGGTAAAATATATAAATTAAAAATTAAAAAAACTTTCACCGATGATTTTTTTTGTCGGTTAAGTAAAAATAAAAATAAATAAAAATTAAAAAATGGTTTTACCGACGTTTTTTTTCGTCGGTAAAATAAATAAAATAAAAATTAAAAAAGCCTTCTCCGACTTTTTTTTCATCGATAAAATAAAAATAAAAAAAAATAAAAAAAAAATTTTATTTTTACAGACATTTTTATTCGTCGGTAAAATAAATAAATTAAAAATTAAAAAAAAAATTCTCGGACATTTTTTTTCGTCGGTAAAATAAAAATAAAAATAAAGAAACTATTTTGCTGATTTTTTTTTCATCAGTAAAATAAATGAAATAAAAATTAAAAAAACTTTTGCTGATGTTTTTTTTCGTCGGTAAAATAAAAAAAATAAATAAAAATTAAAAAACGGTTTTACCAACGTTTTTTTTTCGTCGGTAAAATATATAAATTAAAAATTAAATAAACTTTCGCCGACGGTTTTTTTCGTCGGTAAAATAAAAAGAGAAACGAACAAAAATTAAAAATGGTTTTTCGTACGTTTTTTTTCATCGGTAAAATAAATAAAATAAAAATTAAAAAAACTTTCGCCGACTTTTTTTTCGTCGGTAAAATAAAACGAAAAATAAATAAAAATTGAAAAACAGTTTTACTGGCATTTTTTCGGTAAAATAAATAAAATAATAATAAAAAAATGAAGTGAATTTGAGAATGAACTTTGCCTACGTTTTGTTGTAAAACATCGGTAAAATATAGTCTTTTACCGACGTTTTATTAAAAACGTCAGTAAAAGTCGAATTTTTACCGACGTTTTTATATACGTCGGTAAATAGTTATCTTTAGCGACGAATTTATAAAAATGTCGCTAAAAAGCATCGCTAAAAGT
The DNA here is from genome assembly GCA_012931725.1 of Litsea cubeba. Classification (NCBI taxonomy): domain Eukaryota; kingdom Viridiplantae; phylum Streptophyta; class Magnoliopsida; order Laurales; family Lauraceae; genus Litsea; species Litsea cubeba. Next base: position 30,157,253 of record CM022952.1, on the reverse strand, counting down.
GCAACTTCTTGTAGTGTTTGCTCATGAACTTGTGAAGATATCTTATGGGTCTAGCTCTCATGTGAGGCATGGGGAGGTTCTGCTGCCTAGATAGGATGGGGGTTTTATTTTGTTTTCTTTTGTTTTTATGTTGGTTGCTCTTCCTCCCTTTTGTTCTAGTTGTTTTTATCTTTCGTTTAATGAAATCTTATCTCTACAAAAAAAAAATATCCCAGTACTGCCACTTCGTGTGTTCAACTGAGACCATACCCACTTATCCACCAAATAAGGCCATCTACAACCCGCTTGCTATGAGAAAGCTCAACCCTTCAACAAGTGGGGCGACTCGAAGCAAGCCCAAAAGCCAAGGGAAACACTCTTGACTGAAAAAAACGACAGAGTCAGAAGCCGAGCTCTTTTTTTCTTTTAACCTAGCCGTCTGAGACCCCCCGCACACACACGGGAAGACGGCCCACATAAATGGAAAGAAGGCTTACACAAGTGAAAAAGAAGTCCGTCCAAGTGGGAAGAAAGCTCACACAAATGGTAAGAGGTGGCGTACCCAGGGTTCAAAACCTCATCAGCCAGGTAAGAATGCCGCCACTTACCAGTGAGGTAAGTGACCATTCTTGTAAGTCGGGTTCTTTTAAACTCGCTTTTGTATGCTCGCCCAAATGAGGCTATGTTAGCCTCAATAGTCATCACCAACCAGGCCCCACATGCGGTTGTTACATTTTTTTGACCCCAATAAACCTACATATGTATGGATGTCTTTATATTGGATAAGAGTAAATTTCATATTTTGTGATTGTATATTTATAAATTCCTACAAAGTTTTGCTATAATATGATTTTGGCCCATAATAAGATTTGTTAAGTTTAACGAATATTTTATATTTATAGCGAAATATTCCTATGAGAATAACTCTCACACTACTATGAGAGTAAGTGGAGACCCATTGGATCCAAATCCGATGCCAGCCTAAATATGAGGGTCCCCGGCCCTTTACTCTCATATATTAGTGTGAGAATTACTCTTATATCTCCTGAGCTGCAGTTGAGAGTAAAATCAGCTGCAGCGTGCGGTTCGTTTCGTGTCTATTGGAATGAGAGAAGCAAAACAAAAATCAGGATGGGCCATCAATTTTTCATCTCCCACTTTCATTTCCTCCCTTTCATCTTCAGAAGACCCAAGAGTGGTTTTCTCATCTCTCCCTCTCTCGTCGAGTGCTCTCTCTATTGTTCTCTTCTTCCTCTTTCGATTAGCTCTCTCTCTCTCTCTCTCTCTCTCTCTCTCTCGATACTGCTCTCCCTCGGAGACCTAATCGAGGCCTCTCTACTGTTCTCCCCCCCCTCTCTCTCTCTCTCTCTCTCTCTCTCTCCTCTCTCTCTCTCGCGACTACTCTCCCTCTCGCGTCGTCTCTCCAGCTACAGTGCTGCCTCACGACGTCTCTATGCTACAATCTCCGGCCGGATCCGGAAAATGGGTATCTTTGACAAAAAGGGAAGTGTGACGGAAGGGAAGTCATTTTGGAAGCCTGCCCATTTTTTCCCCTTTCCCACCTCTTTCTTTCTAACCTAATCGATCGGAAAAAAAAAACCTCACCCATCGTCCCCGTCTCATTTCCTCCTCCCATCATCTCCTCCCTCTTTCGACTGCCCTTCCTGCATTTCCTCCGCCCATCAGAGATCTGGGAATCACCATAGATCTTCTCCCAGCCCAATAAGAGATCATTTGTTCTCTAAAACACATCAGAAATCTGCGCCCAGCCCCATCTACTGCATCGACTGCTCTCCCCCTCTCCCTTCTTCCTTCTGTCAACAGTTTGCTCTTCAACTCTCGACTGCCATCAGAAACTTGCACCCATCAAAGATTTGCACCGATCAAAGATTTGCATCCATCAGAGATCTGCACCCAGCCCCATCAGCCTCGAGTGTTGTCTTCTAGCCCCATCTAGCAATCTGCGCCAGCCCAGCTAGCCTTCCTCTCCCTCTCTCGACGACATCAAATCTGAGGTATAGGGGTACATTTTATCACTGCATTCATTCCACTGCACCACTGGAACTTGGGCATAAATTTGGGCATCTGAGAAGTAAGAAGTTCAGTAACCAGAAAAAAAATTCTGTAATTCCACAAAGCCTAAATTGGGCATAAATTTGCTGATCTATATTACTAAAGGGATGTACTATTCCTCACATAAAGACACGTGGCGCAACTTCAAACTTTTTGCAATACCATTTCCGGAGTTGCCCTTATCCCTAAAATCTCTATATCTATTATACACTCAAAAGACCTAAAATCTCTCCATGAAGAATCATCTTCCACTCAAAAGCCTAAAATCTCTCCATGAGATCCCTAAATAAGCCAACACACCAGATGTGCTACATTTATATCAATCAATTCATGGGTCCCGGCCCGCATCATTTGATTTTATGGACGGTTAGAATAAAGATGGTGGACCCCATTCGTCTGGGTCCCACTTAAAAATATTTGGTCAATTTGTTAGGTCTATGATCATTTGATCATTTGATCTTTCTTAATCAATTCATGGGTCCCATACCGCATAATATGATTTTATGAACGGTTAGAATAGAGATGGTGGACCCCATTCATCTGGGGGGGCTCCACTTAAATAGGTTAGGTTTGGTCAATTTGTGAGGTTTATGATCATTTGATCCTTTGACCTTTATCAAGCAATTCATGGGTCCCAGCCCGCATCATATGGTTTTATGAATAGTTAGAATATAGATGGTGGACTCCATTCATCTTTGGGGTCCCACTTAAATAAATTAGGTTTGGTCAATTTATGATGTCTATGATCATTTGATCTTTATCAATCAATTCATGGGTCCAGGCCCGCATCATATGATTTTATGGACGGTTAGAATAGAGATGGTGGACCCCATTCATCTGGGTCTCACTTAAAAATATTTGGTCAATTTGTTAGGTCTACGATCATTTGATCCTTTGATCTTTTTAAATCAATTCATGGGTCCCATCCCGCATAATATGATTTTATTGACGATTAGAATAGAGATGGTGGACCCCATTCATCTTGGGGGTTCCACTTAAATAGGTTAGGTTTGGTCAATTTGTGAGGTCTATCATCATTTGGTCCTTTGATCTTTATTAAGCAATTCATGGGTCCCAGCCCGCGTCATATGGTTTTATGGACGGTTAGAATAAAGATGGTGGACCCCATTCATCTGGGTCTCACTTAAAAATATTTGGTCAATTTGTTAGGTCTACGATCATTTGATCCTTTGATATTTTTAAATCAATTCATGGGTCCCATCCCGCATAATATGATTTTATGGACAGTTAGAATAGAGATGGTGGACCCCATTCATCTGGGGGGTTCCACTTAAATAGGTTAGGTTTTGTCAAGTTGTGAGGTCTATGATCATTTGATCCTTTGATCTTTATCAAGCAATTCATGGGTCCATCCCGCATCATATTGTTTCATGGATGGTTAGAATATAGATGGTGGACCCCATTCATCTTGGGGGTCCCATTTAAATACGTCAGGTTTGGTCAATTTCAGAGGTCTATGATCATTTAATCATTTGATCTTTATCAATCAATTAATGGGTCCCGGTCCGCATCATTTGATTTTATAGACGGTTAGAATAAAGATGGTGGACCACATTCATCTGGGTCCCACTTAAAAATATTTGGTCAATTTGTTAGGTCAACGATCATTTTACCCTTTGATCTTTTTTAATCAATTATTGGGTCCCATCCCTCATAATATGGTTTTATGGACGGTTAGAATAGAGATGGTGGACCCCATTCATCTGGGGGTTCCACTTAAATAGGTTAGGTTTGGTCAATTTGTGAGGTCTATTATCATTTGTTCTTTATCAAGCAATTCATGGGTCCCAGCCCGCATCATATAGTTTTATGGACGGTTACAATATAGATGGTGGTCCCCATTCATCTTGGGGGTCCCACTTAAATAGGCTAGGTTTGGTCAATTTGAGAGGTTCCATGATCATTTGATCTTTATCAATCAATTAATGGGTTCCGGCCCGCATCATTTGATTTTATGGACGGATAGAATAAAGATGGTGGACGCCATTCATCTGGGTCCCACTTAAATATATTAGGTCTACGATCATTTGATCTTTCTTAATCAATTCATGGGTCCCATCCAGCATAATATGATTTTATGGACGGTTAGAATATAGATGGTGGACCCCATTCATCTTGGGGGTCCCACTTAAATAGGTTAGGTTGGTCAATTTGAGAGGTCTATGATCATTTGATCTTTATCAATCAATTAATGGGTCCCAGCCCGCATCATATGATTTTATGAACGGTTAGAATAGAGATGATGGACCCCATTTATCTTGGTTCCACTTAAATATATCAGGTCAATTTGTTAGGTCTATGATCATTTAATCTTTCTTAATCAATTCATGCCTCACCTAAAGAATAAAACATTTGGAAAAAAAACATAAAGATCAAATTAGCAATAAAAAAAGGACTCACAAGTTTACTAATTAATAAATTTATTAAAAATAATTCATATCAGTATGTGCATTTGGTGGTTTCGTGGTTATCCATGGGGTTTTGCTAGTTCATAGCAATATAGATGTAAGAAGTTTCTAACCTGTTTTCGGTCAAACAATACAGAAAAATGAAACAAACATTATAAAGTAGGGTTCTCAATTTTTAATTTTTATGAGGCCGTTTTCTCATTTTCTTTTTCAAATTGGATTAGCGTTATGTTTCTCTCCTTTTAAAGTTTTACATACCCTGAATGGGAATATCTTTTATCCAGAACTTGGTATTGGGATTTGGGCATCTGAGAACCCCAATGATCCCACGAGCAGAGAGTGAAACTGTAACCAATGGAATGTTGCAGTTGTCATGAATTGAATTGATTCGAAGTGGACCAAGATGTTTATAATTTTCCACATTGGTCAATTTTATTCTTTTTAATTGATTAATTAATTATGCCTTGCATGTTTACATTTCAAGGGCACTATCAAGATTTCCGCAGTTGCTCTAAGTAAATCAAAAGACAACTCTGACTCACTTGTTGAAGGCAATGCTTCAATATGCATGCATTTGATGACAAACCATTTCTGAAGTCACTCCAATCCTGTTGTTGATGAAGTTGATTTATGTTCAATGTTGAATTTTGAAATAATTGATGTTGAAGTTGATGTTAAATGTGAATGTTGAATGATCATGTTGGATTTTCTTTTTGTCCCATGTTGATATTTATTTCATGTTGAATGGTTGCTACATATGTGTTGTTGCCCTTGCTCAAGATGAGATGATTGATGTGACGGATTCGGACGGAGATTGTAGTGCAGAGACGTCGTGAGGCAGCACTGCAGCGGGAGAGACAATGCGAGAGGGAGAGCAGTAGAGAGAGAGAGAGGGGGAGAGTAGTAGAGAGACCACGATTAGGTCTCCAAGCAAAGAGAGATGGAGAGCAATAGCGAGAGAGAGAGAGCACTCGATGAGAGAGGGAGATGAGAAAACATTTCTTGGGTCTTCCGAAGATGAAAGGGGGAAAATGAAAGCGGGAGATGAAAAACTGATGGCCCATCCTAATTTTTATTTTGCTTCTCTCATTCCAATAGACACGAGTGAACCACACGTTGCAGTTGATTTTACTCTCAATTGCAGCTCAGGAGAGTTACTCCCTATATATATCTATATAATAAGGGAGCTCAATTTTTGAACTCCCAAATTTTGGACCCTTGGATTTTTATACATAAATCCTAGGGATATTTTGGACCCTTGGATTTAAGAGGGGAATGAAAAAAGGGGCTAAAAGTTGGAGAAATTTATAAGTTTTTGCCTCCCCATCAAAAGCACGTTCACAACTTGGTTTGTACTGCGCAAAAAGGGGCAATAAGTTTGAGTTATTTACAGGTATTGACATCCCTTTTTCATTTAAAAGAAAAGCAAGAGTGTTTACTTTCTTATGGTTCTGCCATTGATAAAAAATGTGTCAAAAGTAAAAAAAAAAAAACTTCTTTTGTAAGGGAATTCAGTTTTTGAATTCCCCATATTTTGGACCCTTGGATTTATGTACATAAATCCTAGGGCTTAGATTAAGAGGAAAGGGGTTGAGGGGTTTAGGGGGTTTGAGAGTCCAGAGATCTAGGACACTACTTCCCTAGATCCCTGGACTCTTTCTCCCTTATCCGGACGACGGGTCAAGGAGTCTAGGCCAGGTTTAGGGTTAGGTTTAGGTTAGATGGGTTTGGGTTGGATTTAGGTTCGGATTGATTTGGGCTAGAGTTTGATGGGTTGGATTGGGTCAGGTTCAGGTCAAGTCTGACGGGTTTAGTTAAGGGCCCAATCAGGGTCTGGATCAGAGGTTTGGGGACCAAAAAGTGGGCTGCAGTGGGGTTCGGTCTGGGTAATAATCACTGGGACCCAGGTTTCGTAAATTTTGATCCGCCCGTCGGATTTCAAATTTTTAATTTGGATGGAAAGCTCGATGAGTAGTTCGCGATGAGCCAACTTTTGGGGCGATGATAGGTGATTTTTCAGGTGGGCACCCCGAGGGTGTGGGACCTGTTATTATGATTTTGATCTGCCCATCGGATCTCGAAGTTCTATATATGGACGGAAAGCCCTCGACTAACAGATTGCAATGAGCTCATTCCTAGGGCAATCAGAGGTCCATGAATAATAGGTGATCTTTGACTTGGGACTTAATGAGGACATCGTTAAATAGGATGGACCGAATTACCCCTCATAGGGTGCCAAAATTCAGGTTAATTGTTAGGTGGTCAAAAGAAGACTAATTAGATTTAGTTGTGCTCAGAACGTGGTGCGCCGTGCCTTCAGGTACGGGCAATTACTAGTACATATATATAGTCAGCCCTCCAGTATTGGTTACAATCATTAGGTCATCAACCGATCAGGCGCATGTGGGGCCATTACCAATAAAATTTGTTAATTGAAAAAAAAAAACTGCATGCAAAGATAATTTTGTATTGATCGACTTGTCTCTCTCATGGTGTGATGATGGAGCTAGCCCACTTTCATTGGTTCTTATCAAGAAAAATTCTGAACAACTATATTGGACTGTAATCTCAACATTCAACAGTGTAATGCCCACCAATTTTCATTAGGAATTTCATTAAAATTAGTCACTCAAGTAGAGTTCAGGTTTTTTTTTTTTTTTTTTTTTTTTTTTTTTTTTTTTTTTTTAATTCTTGGAATTCTTAAGTAGAGTTCAGGTGAATCAGGTCACTTGACATAATCTAACAAAGAAATCTCTAATTACGGAAAAATCTTGAGGAACCATGTTGGATTGTAATCTCAACATCGAACAGTGAAATACCCACCAATATTCATTTGAGATTTCATTAACATTAGAGTAGAGTTCAGGTTACTTGAAATGTTATCAAATCTAATTGAATCTTCATATGGGATGGACCTGCTGTCACGTCCCCAATATTTAAACCGGGGTTATACGTGAGATTAGGGCTAATTAAAACTTTTTACAACATAAGTCAAATATAACTTAGCCCCAATCGTGTCCCAATTGGATCGAAGACCGCTGTGAGGTATAAACATTTCCTCCAATACAAACAATCAATAGCGGAAGCTTAATAATTACAAATGGTATCTTAAAGATGCATAGTTTGGAACCATACTATATATCATCATTAAAGTTCAGAGTTTAAACACTTTAAACCAAAGTATTATTTACAACATCAGGCCACATCAACACTGAGGCCTAATCAAAAGATAAACAAAAGTACAAAGTTGAATCTATCAAGATAAGCATGAAGGCTCTCGAGTACGGGGTCAGTACGGCTATACAATGCCGTCCGTACTAAAATCTAAGAAGTCATCAGACTGATCCGCCTGTACTTCTTCCGTCGTCTCCTCCTCGATATAGAAGGGTTCGGTACCTATGCACCAAGAATAACATCGTCAACACGATGATTGGCAAGCAATATATATACAAATGACAACAAGATATACATATCGAATCAGAGTAGACAAGAGACAAGATCAATAGAAACATATGCATTTCAGACATAAGAAATACATAGTATACGAGTCATAAACAATCTAGCAAATAGGCAAATCACACAAGCTAATACACCACGGATAGTTTCAACAAGGACCCTCCATACTCAACATGAGAGTTGTGGTAGAGTGGCACGGGATGAAAACCCGGCAAACAAGTAAGCAAGCAAGATGGAAACTAAAGGCCAAACAAGATCAATAATGCAAGATGTATCCGATGGTGTACAATCCATCAAAATATAAAAAGTAGTACTGCGCAGACTTTCAAACCAAGGTCCTCACACATGTGGTGCCCCACCATGTGTTGGGCGTTGACAACTGAGTGATGCCTGACACAAGAGTCCTAGACAAGTAGGAGTGAGGAGACTAGGCTTTCTTGCGTGAACAAGATTCATAAACAATTGAGAGACTACTTTCCATCAATCAGATCAAGACTATCAAACAAGCTTATTCAAGTATCAATACCATAGTAGTCCTCATCAAGCTTTTACGATTAAAGCCGCCTAATCTCAACACTTCCATCAATCATATACAAGATAAACAAGACATCAAGGGGATCCTAGGTCATCATCTAAGTTCATCATGTGATCCCAACCAAAATAAGTAAAGCAATCTATAGAACATGAACATTTCATGTAGAAAGTACCCAATTGTACTATGTAGAATCGAGAACAATAAACAATCCAATCTTAGGTCAATAGTTATTACCATAGTCTCGTACAACTCTATTCAGTCAACGAAAGGAATAAGGTTCGCGATACCCGAACAAACAATCTTCGTGCATAGATATAAAAGAGGTATCCCGTTGTCCCGTACCGTTCAAGATTGATATAAGTTGAATACCGAGAAAATAGGAATAACAATGAGAAATGCATGCTCCATAACACTCCTCATATCAAGTCAAATGAGTCCATAAAGATAGCCAATGTTCCATACAAGTCCAATAGAAAAAGAGGTCAAAAGAGTCCCTCAAAAGGTCCTCTACAGTTGTCCCGGTCGACCTAGTACAGCCCGGGTCGACCTGCATTAATATGCAGAAATGATGAACAGTAAAATGGTCAGGTACTGCCCGCACCTGACCCTGTGTCTTCGGTCGACCGAGCCCTGGGCCGGTCGACCGAGCACACACAGTTACAGAACATCAGTTCTGTAACTGATGTGTATTTGGTCCCTTTCAGTTTTCCCAAAATCCCTGAACCTGTTTCACAGCCATTCAAGGATAAAATCACATCCTTTCAAGTCCTCTAAACCTCTCAATCTATCCATTTCATTTCCAATCCAATTCATTAGACAATTAACCCAATTTATCATGTTTTCAATTCAAATTGTCAAGATTAGAGCATTGGGTTATCTAGACAAAATCCATCATCAATTCAAGGAAGAAACAGTATATCAAAGCATAAGTATATAGATTAACTTGCCTTAGTGATGAGCTAAACCAAAAATCAAGAGAATTAAGGAAATCTCTCTTTTTGAGCTCAAAGGTTGTAAAAGCTTCTAAATCCCAAAATCACTCTACAAAATGAATGCAATGGGTAGTAGTGAGTCTCCCTAATCCATTCTAACTAAAAAGAAGAAGATTCACTTTGGTTAAAATCTCTGGAAGCCTACCTTTCAATGGATTGTGGTTGGAAGTTCTTGAAAATGGAATTGTTGAGTTCCTTAGAGCTTGAGGAAGAAGATGTGATGCTTGGCTTGTGAAAATGGAGAGACTATGGCTGGTTTTGGCAAGGAGACAGTGAAGAGGAAGAAGAAGGGAATAGTAGTGAATGAAGAGATGGAGAAATGAGTCATCCGTATGAGGTGTGGTCATAAGGGATGGGTTGAGATGAGTCATAGGATATGTATGGAGAATTATGGTTTTAGTCCTTAATTCACTTAAGTGATTATTTGGGCCTCTTCCTCGCGTCGAATCGAAACGCGATAGAAGACTAAAGTTCATGAAATGATGAGACCTATCCAATGCACCCAAATTCACAAAAACTCATAATCTCAATTAAGCCCCTGAAAACTTCCCAAATTGCAAACCACTCCCCTACTGTACCCAAACGTGCTCCGAATCACGTGAGATTTCACCCACATGATTTATGCGTCAAACCCGACTCGCTAAGACTCTAAACACACTTACTAACTAATCAAGCAATTAGTTATAATTAATATAGGTTAAGGGTCAGAATGTTACATCCTCCCCCCCTTGGACTATTTGGTCCTCCAAATATCTCACACACCTCTGGTAGAAGCTCTGGATATTTCTCCTTAATCTGATCCCTGAGTTCCCAAGTTGCTTCGTTCGGACTATGATGCTCCCACTGTACTTTGACCCAGTGAATAGTCCTAGTCCTCAAAACATGTTCCTTGGTGTCTATGATCTCCTTCGGCCTCTCAACAAATGTAGCATCTGGCTGGACATCTAAAGGCTCATAATGAAGCACATGGGTAGGGTCTGGCACATATCTCCTCAACATGGAAACATGAAAAACCCTGTGAACTCCTGATAATGCTGGTGGTAAAATCAATCTGTAAGCCACTTCTCCCACGCGCATATCAATCTCAAAGGTCCGATAAATCTCCGAGTCAACTTACCTTTCTGTCCAAACCTCATAGTCCCTCTAGTCGGTGAGACCTTAAGAAAAACTTTGTCTCCAACCTTGAACTCTAAATCTCTCCTCTTGAGGTCTGCGTAACTCTTCTGGCGGTTCCTTGCAATCTTCAGCCTGTCAATGACTTGCTTCACTTTCTCACTGGTATCACTGATGATCGAAGGTCCATGAAAACTACGAACACCAATCTCTTCCCAACAAATCAGGGTTCTGCATCTCCGTCCATACAAAGCTTCGAACGGTGCCATCCCGATACTGGAGTGATAGCTGTTGTTGTAGGCAAACTCGCACAAAGGAAGACTCTTCTCCCAGTCTTTCCCGAAATCGAGAACACATGCCCGCAACATATCCTCCATAGTTTGGTTCGTTCTCTCAGTCTGTCCATCGGTCTGAGGATGATACGCAGTGCTAAAATTTAATGTCGTACCCAAGGCTGCTTGCAAACTAACCCAAAATCTACCCACAAATCTTGTGTCTCTGTCTGATACAATAGACTCTGGAACTCCATGTAATCTGACTATGTCATCTATGTACTTGCGTGCCAAAATATCCATGGATCCTCTCATCTTCATTGGAATGAAATGAGCTGATTTGGTGAGTCTGTCGATAATCACCCAAATACTATCATGTCCCTTCGTAGGTGGTAATCCTGCAACGAAGTCCATGGTAATGTGCTCCCACTTCCATTCCGGTGTCTTCAATGGTTGAAGTAATCCTGGAGGTCTTTGATGTTCAGCCTTCACTTGTTGACACACAAGACATCTTGAGACAAATCCTGCAATCTCCTTCTTCATGTTATTCCACCAATAGAAGTTCTTCAGATTCTGGTACATCTTAGTGCTCCCTGGATGGATAGCATAACGAGAATGGTGTGCTTCAACCATAATCTCGTTCTTCAAATCATGTACATCCGGAACACACAATCTATCCTGACAATATAGCACACCCTCCACGAGTCTGAACTCTGGTCTGTCTGATATATTATCAATTATCCTGACTAATTCAGGATCTTCTCCTTGACTGCTCTTGATTCTATCCAAAATCTCTGGCTCCCAAGTATGCATGTTAGCAATCATCACCCTTTCAGACTGAGGCTGGAATTCTATATCTAAATCTCTGAATACTTCTGTCAAAGACCATTCTACTTGTAAACATCCGATAGTTGCTTCCTTCCTGCTCAATGCATCTGCAACCACATTTGCTTTCCCGGGATGATATTTAATCGGAAAATCGAAGTCTTTGATGTACTCCATCCATCTGGTCTGCCTCATATTCAGATCTTTCTGCCCGAACAAGTATTGAAGACTCCTGTGATCCGAGTGAACCTCGAATTTTTCTCCGTACAGGTAGTGTCTCCATAACTTCAGTGCCATAACCACTGTTGCTAGCTCCAAATCATGAGTAGCGTATTTCTTCTCATGCTCTTTCAGTTGCCTGGACCCGTAGGCTACTACTTTTCCTTCCTGCATGAGTACACATCCTAAACCAATACCTGAAGCATCTGTAAAAATTACAAATCCTCCGGTCTCCGTAGGTAAAGTAAGAACTGGAGCTGTAGTCAATCTAGTCTTCAACTCTTGAAAATTAGCCTCACACTGTTCTGTCCAGACAAAAGGAACATCTTTCCTTGTCAATTTAGTCAATGGAGCTGCTATGCTGGAAAATCCTTTTACAAATCTTCTGTAATACCCTGCCAAACCTAGAAAACTCCTGATTTGTGCTACTGTCTTCGGACTCTGCCAACTGACAACTGCTTCAATCTTCCCTGGATCTACTGCCAAACCTTCTTTAGAGATGATGTGTCCTAGAAAAGACACTTGTTCCAGCCAAAAATCACACTTACTTAGCTTTGCATAGAGCTGATTTTCTCTCAAGATCTGTAATGAAGCTCTCAAATGCTCCGCATGATCTTCTCTGGATCTCGAATAGACCAAAACATCGTCTATGAACACCACTGTGAACTGGTCTAAGCATGGAGCAAAGATCTTGTTCATCAAGGCCATGAATACACTCGGTGCATTGGTTAGCCCAAATGGCATCACCAAGAATTCATAATGGCCATATCTGGTCCTGAAGGCTGTCTTCTGCACATCTGAGTCCTTGACTCGCAACTGATGGTAGCCTGATCTCAAATCAATTTTAGAGAAGTATTGTGCTCCTTGCAGCTGATCAAATAATTCATCTATCCTAGGTAAAGGATACTTGTTCTTAATTGTAACCTGATTCAGCTGTCTATAGTCTATGCACATACGCATTGTACCATCTTTCTTCTTTACAAACAAAACCGGTGCACCCCATGGTGACACACTCGGTCTCACAAATCCTTTGTCCAAGAGATTTTGTAATTGAGCTTTCAATTCTCTTAGCTCCGCTGGAGCCATACGATAAGGAGCTTTTGAAATTGGTGCCGTCCCTGGCACAAGCTCAATCGTAAAATCTATCTTCCGAACCGGTGGTAATCCAGGTATCTCCTCCGGAAAGACATCCGGGAATTCACATGCAACTGGAATATCCTCCACCGCTTTGGACAATCTATCCTCCATGATAAATGCCACATAACCTTCACATCCACTCTTAATCAAACGATCTGCCCTCAAGGCTGAAATAACACTAGTGGACATGGGTCTCCGCTTACCAACGATCTCCACAATGTCTGCTAACACTTGCAATCTGATGGTCTTGTTGAAACAGTCCATTACTGCCCGGTATACGGATAACCAATCCATTCCCAAAATCACATCAAAATCTTGCATCTCTAGGATGATCAAATCGGCAAATAGGATGTAAGTCCCTATCTGCAACTTGCACGCTGGAAAATAGGACTCACACCGCACAGTCTTCCCTAAGGGAGTACTAACTAACAAAATATAATGCAATGGAGCTATGTCACCCACCAAACATGCAGCAAAAATAGGTGATATAAACGAGTGTGTGGAACCAGAATCGAATAAGACTCTAGCGGGTACATCTAAAATAGAGAGTGTACCTTCCACAACTCCTCCAATATCCTCTCCCTCCTGCATATCCAAGGCATTAAGTCTACCATGCTGCTGAGGTCTCTGCTGATACTTCTGCTGTTGTCCTTGCTGAAATCCCTGAGGCCTCTGCTGTCCTTGCTGTCCTTGGGGTCTGAATTGTCCCCTGCCTTGTGGTGGTGCTGGAAATCGAAGCTGTTGCTGCTGCTGCTGTGGAGCTTGCCTTAAAGGCTGTGCTGCAATAGGTGGTCTTGGAGCTACATTCTTCACACCTTGCCCTTGTTTCTTAGGGCAATCTTTCACTTGGTGACCTTGCAAGCCACACTCAAAACATGCTCCTGACATCACTCTGCATTCCACTGACAGGTGGTTCTTACCACAATGAACACAATGAAGTCTCTGGGGTTGATCAAACTTAGGCTTCTTGCCTTGCTGCTGATACTGTGGCTGTGACTTCTGCTGCTGATACTGTTGTTGTTGTGGACGTTGCTGGTATTGCTGCTGGTATTGCTGATACTGATAGTTTGAAGTCTGGCTCTTACATTGAGTCTGAAATTGTCTGAGGTTCTGATTGTAACGGGCTTTCTCCTTGATGGATTCTTCAGCCCAATAAGCACGCTTGAGGTTTTCTTCATAGGTGGCCAAAGTAACGCTGGTCACCATTTCTTTGATGTTGGGGTTCAGTCCCCTAATAAACCTCATAACCTTATCTGCTTAAGTTTGTACTAGCGATGGTGCAAATCGGGATAGGTTAGTGAACCGCTGCTCATAAACTTGAACTGAGTCTTCTCCCTGCTGAAGAGTCTCAAACTCTGCTATCTTCAATGCTGTAATATGAGGTGGAATAAACTTAGTACGAAACAATGTACTAAAAGATTCCCATGCAGTCTCATCCTCAATTGTAACAAAAGGAGTCTTGACTGATTTCCACCACATTTCTGCTGTTCCTCGAAGCATATAAGCTGCCAGTTGAACCCGCTCCTTCCCTGTGCATTTGAAGACATCAAATATCTTCTCTATCTGTACAACCCACTCATCAGCATCAAGTGGATCTTCATTTCCATAAAATTCTGGCGGATTCCTCTTCTTAAATTTGTCAAATACCTCATTAGGATCTATTGCTCTTTCTGGCATAATGACCTGTGTAGCTGGAATTGGCCTCTGTAATGCAGCCATCATCTGAGTTTGTGATTCTTGTGAAGCAACAAAGGCTTGCATCAGCTTGTTGAATCTGTCTTCCATGGAATCACGGTCATTGACATTAGCATTACTACTTTCTGGGTTACCAGTAGGACGCCTATTTCTGCCAGCCATCCTGAAACATAAGAATCGTTAGTCCTATGGGACTTGATCTAACAAACAAACTATACAATCTACAAAAGCTAAGATACCCAAAAATAAAAATCCAATCCTCACACGTCTTAGTTTCTACTTGTTTTTAATTCTAGAAACCAGTAATGCTCTGATACCACTTGTCACGTCCCCAATATTTAAACCGGGGTTATACGTGAGATTAGGGCTAATTAAAACTTTTTACAACATAAGTCAAATATAACTTAGCCCCAATCGTGTCCCAATTGGATCGAAGACCGCTGTGAGGTATAAACATTTCCTCCAATACAAACAATCAATAGCGGAAGCTTAATAATTACAAATGGTATCTTAAAGATGCATAGTTTGGAACCATACTATATATCATCATTAAAGTTCAGAGTTTAAACACTTTAAACCAAAAGTATTATTTACAACATCAGGCCACATCAACACTGAGGCCTAATCAAAGATAAACAAAAGTACAAAAGTTGAATCTATCAAGATAAGCATGAAGGCTCTCGAGTACGGGGTCAGTACGGCTATACAATGCCGTCCGTACTAAAATCTAAGAAGTCATCAGACTGATCCGCCTGTACTTCTTCCGTCGTCTCCTCCTCGATATAGAAGGGTTCGGTACCTATGCACCAAGAATAACATCGTCAACACGATGATTGGCAAGCAATATATATACAAATGACAACAAGATATACATATCGAATCAGAGTAGACAAGAGACAAGATCAATAGAAACATATGCATTTCAGACATAAGAAATACATAGTATACGAGTCATAAACAATCTAGCAAATAGGCAAATCACACAAGCTAATACACCACGGATAGTTTCAACAAGGACCCTCCATACTCAACATGAGAGTTGTGGTAGAGTGGCACGGGATGAAAACCCGGCAAACAAGTAAGCAAGCAAGATGGATACTAAAGGCCAAACAAGATCAATAATGCAAGATGTATCCGATGGTGTACAATCCATCAAAATATAAAAAGTAGTACTGCGCAGACTTTCAAACCAAGGTCCTCACACATGTGGTGCCCCACCATGTGTTGGGCGTTGACAACTGAGTGATGCCTGACACAAGAGTCCTAGACAAGTAGGAGTGAGGAGACTAGGCTTTCTTGCGTGAACAAGATTCATAAACAATTGAGAGACTACTTTCCATCAATCAGATCAAGACTATCAAACAAGCTTATTCAAGTATCAATACCATAGTAGTCCTCATCAAGCTTTTACGATTAAGCCGCCTAATCTCAACACTTCCATCAATCATATACAAGATAAACAAGACATCAAGGGGATCCTAGGTCATCATCTAAGTTCATCATGTGATCCCAAACCAAAATAAGTAAAGCAATCTATAGAACATGAACATTTCATGTAGAAAGTACCCAATTGTACTATGTAGAATCGAGAACAATAAACAATCCAATCTTAGGTCAATAGTTATTACCATAGTCTCGTACAACTCTATTCAGTCAACGAAAGGAATAAGGTTCGCGATACCCGAACAAACAATCTTCGTGCATAGATATAAAAGAGGTATCCCGTTGTCCCGTACCGTTCAAGATTGATATAAGTTGAATACCGAGAAAATAGGAATAACAATGAGAAATGCATGCTCCATAACACTCCTCATATCAAGTCAAATGAGTCCATAAAGATAGCCAATGTTCCATACAAGTCCAATAGAAAAAGAGGTCAAAAGAGTCCCTCAAAAGGTCCTCTACAGTTGTCCCGGTCGACCTAGTACAGCCCGGGTCGACCTGCATTAATATGCAGAAATGATGAACAGTAAAATGGTCAGGTACTGCCCGCACCTGACCCTGTGTCTTCGGTCGACCGAAGCCCTGGGCCGGTCGACCGAGCACACACAGTTACAGAACATCAGTTCTGTAACTGATGTGTATTTGGTCCCTTTCAGTTTTTCCAAAATCCCTGAACCTGTTTCACAGCCATTCAAGGATAAAATCTCATCCTTTCAAGTCCTCTAAACCTCTCAATCTATCCATTTCATTTCCAATCCAATTCATTAGACAATTAACCCAATTTATCATGTTTTCAATTCAAATTGTCAAGATTAGAGCATTGGGTTATCTAGACAAAATCCATCATCAATTCAAGGAAGAAACAGTATATCAAAGCATAAGTATATAGATTAACTTGCCTTAGTGATGAGCTAAACCAAAAATCAAGAGAATTAAGGAAATCTCTCTTTTTGAGCTCAAAGGTTGTAAAAGCTTCTAAATCCCAAAATCACTCTACAAAATGAATGCAATGGGTAGTAGTGAGTCTCCCTAATCCATTTCTAACTAAAAAGAAGAAGATTCACTTTGGTTAAAATCTCTGGAAGCCTACCTTTCAATGGATTGTGGTTGGAAGTTCTTGAAAATGGAATTGTTGAGTTCCTTAGAGCTTGAGGAAGAAGATGTGATGCTTGGCTTGTGAAAATGGAGAGACTATGGCTGGTTTTGGCAAGGAGACAGTGAAGAGGAAGAAGAAGGGAATAGTAGTGAATGAAGAGATGGAGAAATGAGTCATCCGTATGAGGTGTGGTCATAAGGGATGGGTTGAGATGAGTCATAGGATATGTATCGAGAATTATGGTTTTAGTCCTTAATTCACTTAAGTGATTATTTGGGCCTCTTCCTCGCGTCGAATCGAAACGCGATAGAAGACTAAAGTTCATGAAATGATGAGACCTATCCAATGCACCCAAATTCACAAAAACTCATAATCTCAATTAAGCCCCTGAAAACTTCCCAAATTGCAAACCACTCCCCTACTGTACCCAAACGTGCTCCGAATCACGTGAGATTTCACCCACATGATTTATGCGTCAAACCCGACTCGCTAAGACTCTAAACACACTTACTAACTAATCAAGCAATTAGTTATAATTAATATAGGTTAAGGGTCGGAATGTTACACCTGCAAAGGATTACCAGTAGAAGTGTTCGGTGTTGCAAAAGCCTTTGGAGCAGTTGAAATAGTTCATTACAATCAGTTATGCAGACTACAATTTTGTGAGTGATGTGCCCCCACATGCCTGATCAGATGATAGCTGGATGATTGCAACCAACACTAGTGATGACACTCAAAACCAATAAACTATTTGTCTCCAATCCAATGACGTTGATCGTCACCTAGTGATCTGCACAAAGGTGGGCCCCTAATGAACTTTATGCTTGTTGTGATGGCTGGAGGTTGAAAAACTTACAACTCGTTTGCAGTGAAAAAAGCTAAAGAAATGCAAAGGGTATATAATACATGTTTTGGGACACTTATTTGGTAAACTTACAACTCGTTTGCAGTGAAAAAAGGTAAAGAAATGCAAAGGGTATATAATACATGTTTGGGACACTTATTTGGTAAAATTCCCTTTAGTATTTCCCTATTTCCGACGCAATACAGCTCATCTCTTGCATCATGTATTATCTAACCTCGTTCTTCCATTGGTTTGTTTGTTAGTTCGTCAACTCCCTTCGTTATGCTTATCTCTCAAAAAGGCAAAAAGAAAAAGAGGAGAGGGAAGAAGAAGAGGAAGGAGAAAAGATAAGCAGCAACAGCAGGAGCAGATCCAGCAGAAACAAGTGGTACCTTACCTCCCTCCCTTCCCTCTTTCTTTTTCCAGGAACCAGCACAGTCCTTTCGTTTTCATTTTCTGCGATGCAACTTAACTTAATCTCTCTCTCTCTCTCTCTCTCTCTCTCTCTCTCTCTCTCTCTCTCTCTCTCTCTCTCTCTCTCTCTCTCCCCTGTTTGTTACTAAAGAAGTCATTCCTCATTATGGAGTAATCGCCTATTGAGGTAAAGCAGAGTCTTGTTTATGTGTAGTACATGACAATGATGCAAGAAAGATGATAGTATCCTTCCTCACAGGCACAACACCAAGCCCTAAGTAACTGTTACGATCGACAATGGAAAATGGTGATATTCATGCCTGGGCGAAGTCCATTAGGGAAGATCTGCCGCGGATGAAGGGTCAATCCTCCAGCACCGTTGCCATTCACAGAGTTCCAGAAAGACTTCGAAGAGGTGAAAATGATGCTTATGAGCCCCGGATCATCTCCTTTGGCCCCTACCACCACGGTGAGACAAGGCTGCAGGCCATGGAGAAGTATAAATGGCGCTATCTTGAAGCAATCCTCTCTCGTAACTCAGAGATCCCATTGGAACACTATATCAACATGATCAAGGAACAGGAGGCAGAAATTAGAAGCTGCTACTCAGATGACTTTGACTTAAATAGTAGTGAAGAATTTGTGAAAATGATGCTGATGGATGGTTGCTTCATTGTGGAATACTTTCTTCTAGTAAAGGAGAAAAAACACGATGAGTTGGATAGCATGGTTTGGGCGTCTCCTCTGATTCAATATGATATTCTCTTGTTAGAAAACCAACTTCCTTTCTTCATTCTCAACAATATATTTGAAATGGCAATCACCAAATCCTCGTCCATAAACTCCCATTCATACCCAGATTCGTTCACAGATCTCGCCATCTATTATCTCAATTGGTTCACTCGGAAACAAATCCACTTCTCACCTGATTCAGTCCACCATCTGCTGCATTTATATCATTCATTTTCTCTATATACACCAAAAGTCGAAGAAGAAAGAAGGACCAGAACTATCACAATTGCAAGAGAAGTTTTCTACCAGGGTATCCCCAACGCCACTGTACTCCAGGAGGCAGGAATAAGATTTAAGAGTACAAGGTTGGAAGGCTGCAGCTTGGATGTTTCATTCAGTAAGGGACAGATTATAATCCCACTTCTCGTCCTTAACTTTGCTGCCATGTCTAAATTTCGAAACCTCATCGCATTCGAGCAGTTCTACCCTGACTTTTATACTAGGTTCTACAAAAGTTTCACTGCATATGCTATATTCATGGATTTCATTATCAACACGCAGGACGATGTCGCGTTGCTCCAAGAAAAGGGCATTATCCGTCACAACTCTGGCAGCAACCAAGATGTTGCCCATCTTTTCAACCATTTAAGCCGAGGAACCTTTTTCAATGTAAACCATTATTTAGTTCCTCTCTTTAAGGAAATTGACGTGTACATGGGAAAAAGAAGGCATAGGTGGCACGCGAGCTTGATGCACAACTATTTCAACAGTCCATGGTCAGTTCTTGGCATAGTGGCTGGAGGCATTCTCCTTGTACTTGCCTTTCTCCAAACCTACTTCTCTGGCTACTCTGCTTTCCCGCCTCCATCTTCACGTCCATCGCAATGACGATCTCATGTGCAACAAATATTTTTCCTTGTCATAAGTTCTGTTGAGTTCCAATAATGCATTTGTTGTTAGTGTCGTGTGACTCGTGTCGTCTTTCCTTAATTGCAAAATATCTCCTTCGTTGCAAAATTTCTCTCAAATTTGAAAGGTTTCCAGTAGGAAGAGGAGGGAAGAAAAGGAGGACGTCTGCTGTGCTTCATTCCTCATCCTCAAATCAGTCTCATCATTAGAAGGTATTGTCTTGACAAGGAAGTAATCGTCTGTGCAATCTGCAAGTCCTGATAAAATTTAGTCTGTCCTCGGTATGTATGAAGAGCTTTCCTAAGCATGAATTACATGAAGTTATGTGCTCAGTATTTGCATTTATGAATTAAATTGAAGTAATATACTTACTCAAATGGCTATTGCTGATGTTAACATTGCAAATTGATTGTTTTTACATCATGCTGCCCCCAAAGACTTTCTAAATTCTAAGAAGAATAAGCACATGCCTTTGCTCACTGGTATGCAAGTAGACGGTACGTACAGATTCAATTAGCATTCCACATGAAAAAGGGGGCATTGTTTTTACATCATGCTGCCCCCAAAGACTTTCTAAATTCTAAGAAGAATAAGCACATGCCTTTGCTCAGTGGTATGCAAGTAGATGGTACAGATTCAATTAGCATTCCACATGAAAAAGGGGGCATTCAATTAGCATTCAATTAACATTCCTTTTTAAACATTTCTAACACCCATAGAGGAAGGTAGGTCCTGAACGAGCGAGTCAAGGATGGGTGATTCAATTTGGCCAACATATCGGCAACTTTGTTCTCAGACATTCTTCTAACTCAATATATCCCAGCTAGATAGGCCTATACGAGCCTGCAGAAGCTTTTGCCACCACAGCATGAAATCCCATTATAAATCATCATGCTCCTCAATGTTCTCCACAACATTGACCTAACTTTGACCTCTACGTGTCAATTTTGACTCTAACTAGACCCCACACATACGCCTGTTAGTATAATATTCTAGTGTAAGCTTTTCAATTAATTTTCATGGCTACCTTCGATTTTGACTCTCACGAATCCCACATCCAGTAGCGGACCCAGGACTTTCATTTAAATGGGGCAGATGATGGTCAATTGAAGATGTCAATCATTATTTTGGTTTAGTTTCTTCACATTACCAATGGCAAAAGAAAAGATGTATTGCATTTAATTTTTCTTATCTGGTTCATATGGGAGAAGGGCATAACCAATCAAGACCTTGGGTAAACTACATCATTATATAATGTAAGTTGCAACTGAGTTAAGTAGGGTCAAGAGGAAGAATACGATCACAAAAGTAACCTTAAGCAAATAGAGTTCTTGAAGGGCATACTTAGTTTTGCAAAGAGGTTCTTGAAGAGAAATCACTACTTGTATAGCTAGACAATTAAGAAATCACTATTCTTTACAGAAACTCAAGATTTGATATTATAAGAACTTGATAGAGCAAACAATAGTAGAGGATTATATAAAAGTATAAACTATTCAGCTATATTATCACCTCTCTCAAGGCTACACATATATATCAAGTTCTTTGATATTATATAATCATATGATAGCCCAAAAGAAAGCATAGACAATTATATATAGATCAGAGTTTTACTTGAAAGGAAGCACGACGTGCTATCTAATAGAAATTAAACAATATTTTTAGATTGTTTGTTATTAATTTCTCTCTAATTTATTGTAATTAAGGTTTGTAAGTATCCTTACATCTTATACAATGAACAAATACATAAAAAATACAAAAGCCTTTTACTATCAACTTTTCCCTGACCCATTCCTTTTAGAAGTGGCTTTACAATTACAAAACACCTTGAGCAATACCATTACCAAGTATTTGTTCATGACTCGTACTCTTTCGTTCTTTCATGAGGTCATGTAGTTACCTTTTTATTTAATAATGGAGTTAGATAAATCACTTGATCCCAAGGACGGAGTCAAGATTTCCTTTTAGTGGGGGCAAAGTTGATCGATCAATAATTTAGTGGGCATACTTATGAATAAACTAAACCATCCATGAAATGGCTCATTCACTTATTATCTACATTAGATTCACTTAAAGGAAAAAATTCTCTTATAAGTAGACCGCATGTAAAGTCCAACTTCTCTTATAAGTAGACTGCATGTAAAGTCCAACTCTATGGAGCCTACATGGGCCAACCTTTGATCGATTTAGCTCCTTTCAGACTTATATCCCTACCTTGATTTAGCACCATGCTAAGTCTTGATGCATATTGGATACTCATAAAAAAGAGAGAAATTATTATTAAATATGTTAGACTTCAAGTTTGTTAAATCAAGAGTTAGGATTATTTCAATGTCCATGGATGCCATCTACATAAAAGAGATAGTAAAACGAGAAAAGGAAAGAAAAAAAAACATGGTAGAAGAATTCCACGATAATAGGCCTACGAATAAAACATCTAAATTGTTGAAAAACATCCTCCTCATATAATGTATAGACCTCATCAAATCTCACTCAAATGACCCATCTTAAAATTGTTAACTTTTAGATAAATATGCCATAAGACTTTTATAAATAAATTCGGCTTTTTCATAGAGATCAATTTGACTTGGGCCCAGATCATATTGAGTTATAATTTTCTCATAGAGAATTAGAGCATTTATTTTATAGTATTTATATTTTTTCAAAATATGCCCCACTCAAGAGCATCGGCCCTAGAGGACCCACATTCCAACCCTATTTAATTTAATTAAGTGGGCTCCACTCAAGAGATTTATTAAATAATCTCTAAACATAGTTGAATATGGGATGGGACACTGGGATGGATGAGAATGACATTGCCAAGAAATAGTGAAAACCATAAGATTCTTTCTTTTAAGACAAAAAAATGCCCTGTTAAGACTAGAATGCCCTTGTTAATTTCGTAGAGAAAGTCGAGGAGGGACAAAAGGGCTTCAAAGAAGAAAGTTGAGGCCCTTTAGCCCTCTCAATCTACAGCTCTTGCTTGGTCTCTTCAATCCTAAGAAACCATAAGAAGTGGCTCATGGAAGAATGCAATGAGAGTGATGAAAGAATGCTTTCATCTTATAAAATTCAATTTTATATCTTTGCATCTTGTTCGACTTAATTTTTGTAGATGCCTGCAGCCAGTCACAATGTTTAATTACCTCCAATGGCACGATACCAAATGCACCCTAAAAATATTTTAGAAATATCGAAGTATATAATATCACAATATTTACTTGAAATAACAATTTTTTATGATGTTGTGATATCTTAAAATATTATCAAAATTAAGAATATCATAAGAAAATCACAATGATATTAGAATAAAAATGCAAAAATGGAGTGTTTGATGTGTGTATTTTAATTATTTGGAAATTATTCTATTGAAACATTGTGCCTTTAATATCTTGTGAAAGACCCCATGTGACCATGTCACACCCCGAGACTGAGAATATACAACTCCCGAGGCGCAACATGCATGCGCATGAGGATTCAAGTCAAAGACTCATTGTACATTGAACCCCATGAACGGTTTCCCACGGGAATTCACATTTGAGGTCATACAAGCCATCACAACTGGGGTGCATTTTTGAATTTGTGGAAGCCTGTGTAAACATATCCTGTACAGTTCACAAGTTTGGTATCCAACATGCATCCATCCAAAGTATAATTGAACCATAACTATGAGCATAAACAGTCCCTAAGATAGCATTAAAAGTTCAAGTTTAAGTTAGATAGAAAGGAAGTAGAAAGTAGAGATGACACATATTCAATTAAGGTTTACATCCCAAAGATCATAACAAAGAAAGACAAGTAAGGCCATCCGGGCCAAGGTCAGGTGTCAATGACGTCCAGCTCTCAGCGCATGGATGTCTAGAAGACATCCTCTGGGGTCCACTTAACTAGCTGCTGAGGAGTCTCCTCCTCCTCAGCCTCCTGGGCAAGGCTGTTTGGTTCCTCACCTGTAACGCCAAGTATAGCATGATTAGACATAAAGTCAAGCAAGATAAATAAATATAAAACATAGCATATACACAAATGAGTAATAAAAGAGAACTGTGTTAGGATTTTGTGTATTGCAATTTGATGGATGCATCATTCATCTTATTTATTCATTTGAATCTTCACACATGCATTGATTTTAGAAATCTTGAAATCTTGATTTATACATGCATTGTTTTAAATCTTGTAAACCTTATGATTTATGCATGTTTTGGTTTTAAACATTGGATGTATTTTTAGTTTGAAAAAGATTTTATAAATCAAGCTAGCCATTGGTTTTAAATATTTCAAAATATTTTTGGCTTTTATGTTACATGATTTTTAAGCACTTGGATTGGTTTAAATCATGTTTCCATGCTTGATTTAATGACTCAAAAATCTCCATGCAAAAACCCTTAGAATTATGCTAAAAATGGGATTTTTGGTTACAGGCTGTCGGTCGACCGACAACAAGGTGTCGGCTGACCGATAGAGAACCTAGGCCAACCGAGGGCCTTTGTCGGTTCCATTTCCAAAGAGCTACAAATTTCAGATTTTAGTGCTGTCGGTTCCTATGTCGGTTCCTTGTCGGTCGACCTACAAATGGCAGTCAATCGACAAGAGCATTTGAAAAACGTGACCGTTGCTTTCAGACCGTTGGGGTGTCAGTCGATCGACAAGTAACCGTTGGGCCAAATTTTCTATAAAAGCAAGCTCTTTCCTTTGGCAAAAGTTGATGATTTTGAAGCCCTTCTTGAGGAGTTTTGATGCCTAAGAAAGGGGAAGAGCTAAGGAAGGCTAATGGGTCATTTAGAAAAGCTAAAGCTTGGATTAATGAAGTTAAACCACCAAGTAAGATTTGCCTTTTGATAATCATATATTTTATGCTTTGACTAAATTATTGGTAAATGATTTTTTGCATAGAAACTATGATGCGTTGAATCCTCTACTTCTTTAATCTTTGATTTAAGTCTTTGGATTCTTCACTTTGATTTCAAAACAAGTTTGTTTTAATACTTTATAAAACATGTTTTGTCAAAACCTTTGATTTATTTTATAAACATATTTCATTAACTTGTTTGAATCATGCATCTTTGTTGTTTTCATTAATTTGAACTTTAGTTAAAACTTGTTTGTTTTTGAAAACAACAATGTGTATGCATCATATGTTTAGACATAATTAATTTCATACAACTTGTGAGCTTTTGATTTTCATATCATTAACAAGTTTGTATTTGGTACATGTGTTTTGCATATTACTTCAATCATATCTTTTTATGTGCATTAACCTTTTAAATGCTTTTAGCATAAATTGATTGAACTTAATTTTAAACTTGATTGAAGTTTTCACACACACACCTCATGAGCATTCATCTTAGCATTTCATAGAGTATTGTGTGAGTTGATTTTCATTTTAATATCCGCCTACTTAATTAGAGGCATTTTATTTGAGCTTAAATTGTAATCTCTTAGAGTATTTTGTGAAAACACTTTCTTTAGGGAAATATCTTGTATAAAGGTTATTGCTTAGCCTAAGAAAAGCATTGTGTATATAGCCCAGAAAAACAACATTGTAAGGTTATTGCTTATCCTTGGAAAGCATATTGTAGAGCTTATTGCTTAGCCTTTTTAAAAGCATAATAGTGGAAATCCGGTGGGGTATTGAGTCACAAGCCGGTAGTGGATGTAGGCATTGAGGCCGAACCACTATAAATCTTTGTATAGTGGTGATTGTTTTGTTTAAGCTTCCGCATTTTGTATGTTAATTATCACATGTGACTAGTTAATTGCAACGAAGTTAAAATTGGTCATAATTACTCACTAATTTGTAGATCACCCTATTCAACCCCCCCCCTCTAGGGTTAGGATCCCTTGGACTTTCAATTGGTATCAGAGCCTCATGCTCTATTTTAGGATCAAGTGTTTGGAACTCTTGATTAGGTGTAAACACCTAGAGTTTAGACCTTAGTTGTGCATTGCATGAAAATCATTAGAATGAATTCCACTATACTAGACTTTGTAGATTCTTCTAGACCCCTCCCTCTTCCTTCTATTGGAGATTCAAACCTTGAAATTAATGAATCCTAAGTTAAATTAAAAGAAGAAGAAAATGATGAAAATGAAGTTGACCTTGATCAAGCTTATGAGGAATTGTACACATGGTCCTTAGAGCTTTCTAATAAGAATAAAAAATTAAAAGAAGAATCTAAAAGGCTAAACCAAGAATTAGTCTCTTCAAAAGTTGAACTTAGAGAAAAAGATGAATTAATAAATTGTGTAGAATCTAAGTTCATGATCTCTTTGCATAACATATCTAAAGATGATCTAAGAGAATCAAAGATAGATTATGATAATCTTAATAAAAAAAATTTAAATATAAGAGATACTTTAAAAAGGCAAGATGAAAACATTATCTACTTAGAATCCAAGCTGACAATTTTCATAGAAAACTTGTCTAATGCTCATAATAATGTAAAAACCCTAGAATTTGGATCTATTGCAGTTAATGAACTTAAATCTAAGTCAAAACTTGCCCATGACGAGCTAAACAATTTTAAGGGAATTGAAAATGAATTAACAAAAGTTAAAAATGAAAATTCAACCCTTAAAAACCAAGTAACTCAACTTGAAACCTACAAACAAAAATGTAAGTGCAAATTTACCCAAAATGAAGAAAAATTTGAAAAGTTATTTAAATTGGGTAAATCACAAAGAGATAGGACGGGTCTTGGATTTGATAGGAATATTTCTCATGATCCTAAGTTCACCAACAAATTTGTTAAAGGTGAGTCCTCATTCTCTAGCACTCATACTTCCTTGCCCAAAACTAAATGTAATTATTGTGGCATTGAAGGACATTTTAGGTTTGAGTGCAAATCAAGAAGAAGCCATGTGTCTAAAATCACTTTTGAACCAAAGAAAGTAAAATCAAATTCTATGATGGTTAAGACACTAAAAACCAAGGAAGACTCCAAGAAGACTAAACAAGTAAAACCTATTAAAAAGGAGTCTCCTAAAATAGATTCTAAAAAGATTAAACAAGTTAAACCAACTCTACAAGAATCTATTAACAAAAAGCTTCTCAATCTTCCTCCCATAACTCAACAAATGAAAGAACTTTTAAAGAAAGTTGCAAAGTTAAATCTCAAATTCAAAAGTCAAATAAATGGAGGAAAAAGAAGAAAAGAAAAGGAAACTAATCCCCTAACAAACAAACTCACCAACCTCAAAAGACTGATCACCAACCTAAGCCAAATTTAGTTAAATCTAAACACCATGGTGATAAGTCTAAATTGAAAATTTATCAAGTCAAATCTCCTATAGTTGGTGAGACATTTAAGTTAGACCTCAAAGTCCAACCCTCTCAAGACCTTAAGTGGGTTCCTAAAGTATTTATATACTTAGACAAACCTTAAGGCCTTGGACCTCATTGACCAACCTATCATTTTTAGTTAAATCTTTTTGTTGGTCATATTGTTGCATTTGCATTTTGTTTCTTTCTTAGTTACATTTATTTAAAATGTAATGTTTCTTTATAATTAATTGATTTTGTCTTCATGAACTTCTCTAGTTACATATCATGGTTTTCAAAATCATTTGATTATAATTTCATCATATTATAGATTTGCTCTCATTTAGTTATATCTCTTGCATTTCTATATTGGTTCAATTGATTATGGTTTCAAAGCTTACATAGCTAGATCTTTCATAATCGATTGATATTGTAAATTTATTTGTTTGTAAATCATAATAAGATTATTTTGAAAAATAAATGATTTGAAACAATTTGGATTTTCCATGGATTTCTTAGTTATACTTTCTTATGAAAAATTATTGTTTTGAAAAATCAATCTTGTATGTCTTTCCAAATAAATTATATATTTTGAAATGCAAGTTGAATAGTTTTTTAAATCAATTTGTATATGCTCCTGTAGTTATTATTGTTTACAAATTGATAATTGATTTAAGTTCCCTTCATGGTTTTCATAATCACTTGTTCATTTTATAAATGTTTCATTGTTGGATTTGGAATGATGGAGTGAATTAAAGATCTTTTGTAAATGTTTTCAAGCTTTGTTAGTTATATTCATTCAAACATTTTCCTTTGAGTTCATTTCCTTGTGCTAATGATTATATGTTTTAGAAGGAAATACTTCACTACTAGAAAAATGACTTAGCGGCCGCCATTAGCCGTCGCTAAAAGTCCCTTGGCGGTCGCTAATACTCTTTAGCAACCGCCTAGCGACCGCCAAGTAGCAGCCGCAAAAAAATCATCGCAAAAGGTTATTAGCGACCGCTAATGGCGGTCGCTAATACTCGATAAAATTTTTTAAAAAAAAGTATTAGCAACCGCCATTGGCGGTCGCTAATAGTTTTAATTTTTAAAAAAAAAAAAAAAAAACGATATGTATCGGTTTTCCTTTTTTTTTTTTTTTCGGGAGCGCTGCCGCCGTCGGGGGATACCCCCGGACCCCCTTCGTAAAGCGCATGTTTTAACACCATCAAAACTCTTTCAAGCATTTAAATAAATCCTAACCATCCATTTGCTAACCAAAATCAACAATTCATAAATAAATAAAGAAAGAAATCTCTAAAAAAATCATATCAAATTATTTCCCAAAATAAAATTTCCTTGCAAATAAAGAAAGTTTCATACAGACTAATTTGTAACTAGAGTAGCAATCAAAATATGAAATAAATACCATGCCAACAATTCTTAAAAAGATCCAATCCATACATTCCAACAATCTCATTGTTGGTGAGGATTTCATCTGAACAACATGGGTTTGCTTTTCAACCTCTTCCCTCAACAAAAGTTTGTTTCAATCTTCTTAATTTGACTACTACCATACATGAATGCATACCCTCCTCCAACCTGACAAAATCACTACCACTCCCTAATTGGAACATTGAGTTAATCACCCATTTAACCAAACCCTCTGTCATTCATACCATAACCAATCATTGTAAAGTGCCCAACTTAATCAAAGTTTATATACATGAAATTTACATATAAATTTGAATTGCATATCTCATGCATAAACATTGAACCATTGTAAAGTGCCCAACTTACCTGCTTATATTTCTTGTAGATTCGCTTGGTTACTATGTTCTTGGATTCATAAAAAAATGTAGGAACTTCTCTTCTTTTCTTCAATCCTGCATTAAAAAAAAAAGAACAAGATTAACATGGATAGAAATGCTCAACCCTCCTCCACTAGTGTCAGCAATTCAAGTGGAATTTCAGTATTTGGGTGAAGCTCCAGAAATTCCAAGTTCCCTCGGATTTCAACTATTATGAAATGCAACCACAAGAAAGATATCCAAATATTATAGAAATATGAAACTGCAAAATCTGCACACTGTAAATCCGAGGATTTTTCCCACCAAACAGTCCCAACCATGAGGTAGTGAGTTCAAGTCATATTCCCTATTTATAAATAAATAAGTAATGATATATACCTGAAAGACAACACCAAATGAACCAGTGCCCACCACTCTGCCATGTATGAGACTATCTGCCATGACACCACCCAAGTAAAAATCAAATTTAAAGAATAGAAATATGGACATTCACTTCACTACCATCATCTAACCTCCCAAACCATGACCTTCAAAGAATGTTCCAGCTCAATGATCTAATTCTAATAACAGAGCCACTACTTTTTTCAACAAAGCTGGACCTGATTCTCAGGCTAGCATATCAGTGAGGACCACTTTTTTCTACTTTATGCATACACACCCCAATTCCATGTAAAAGTTCCAATTAATGGACAAGTCGAACTCTATGAGAGGATGAGAGTGAGATGTTAAGAATTTGAAGTTTATTAACTTATCATGGCATCGAATCTCAAGTGGTTGAAATGAAAATAGCATATATGCCTTGTGAAATGCAACTAGTCTGAATCATTAAACTTTAAGATAACAAAAACAGTCAAACACCAACATCAAGAATGGAAAAAGGAGGGGGGAAAAGGAACAATATTGCTCTCCAAACTTGAATAAAGATTGCATCTAAAATAAGTTCAGCACATAAGAAAAACAGGCATCTGTAACTCATTCATATCTACTAAGTTTACAACTTCCTCTCTCATCAGGGAACCATTACCCAGCTTTCTTGTCCTTACACCCCTGAACAAAAAGATGTCTCTGAAGGCAAACACCACAAAAGAGTTTTTTCCTTTTCATCCGACTACTCTCCTGCAATATGTATGTACTACAATCATATATATTAACACAAAATCCCACTGTTATTGAACTTCCAAAAAAACAGCACCCCCCCCCCCCCCCCCCCCCCCCCATCTGTTTGAAGTTACTAGAATGCAGTCTGCAAATATTAATAAAGAAATGGAACCATCAGAGAACTACCTGGAAGGAGCAGGCACCATCAGTTTGAAAGTGAGCTTTTTTCATGGAAGTAGGAGTGCTGCTCCCTTGCAAGTAATTGTTCAAAGTCTTTGCGCGCACATGGATTGAAAGAAACACTCTTAATTAATGCAATAGCCATGAAGGGAAAGGACATGTAAAACAATAAATGAAATGGAAGTTTCTTAACATAGAAGTGCAGCAAAGTGAAATATACAACACACACATACACCATAATAGAAAAAGGCCTCAGAAATGCAACAGTTCATCCTACTCTACATTTAATAGCAAGAAAGTATTTGCATTGCAATTTAAAAATAAGAAATTTACTCTATCATCTGCACCTAGGGAAAGTCCATGTACCCCAACTCCAATTTCTCATACCAATAGTGCTAATGCAAGTTTGTACATTATATTCCATTAACAAATATGTATCAGTCAAAAATATTTTAGGGAAAGTCCATGTACCCTAACTCCAATTTCTCCCTGAACAAATTGGGTCAAAATCTATAAATGCATACCCTCCTCCAACCTGAAAAAATCACTACCACCCCCTAATGGGAACATTGAGTTAATCACCCATTTAACCAAACCCTTTATCATTCATACCATAACTAAGCATTGTAAAGTGCCCAACTTAATCAAAGTTTATATACATGAAATTTACATATAAATTTGAATTGCATATCTCATGCATAAACATTGAACCATTGCTATGAAGTTGTGAGCCTATTATCAGGCCATTGATTGAAGGACACATATCTGATGTGACCTATTAGCACAATGCAAAGTATCCTGAAGGAACTTATGAACCTGCAGTCATATCTCATTCCATTTCCACTTTTATTGCAAAATAGTTGTGTGTGGTTTTCACTTTCATATTGCAACATTACCTCATCTGGCATGCATCGCTATCCAGGAATTGTGTGTTTATGGTAGTGTCCACCTGAGGAACAGCATACAACTACAATTTTTCTTTTTTATTGGTGACATGACTTAAACCCACAGCCTCAAGTTTGCAATAGAACGTAAGCACCTTTTATTATGCCACAGCTACAGGATCTTGTCTTTCCCATAAATCTACACTGTTAAGGTCCAAATGTATATATCCAAACCCCCAAATGTAATATATAAGTGTAAAGTAACAATCATCACTACATTATTGCTTCATGCATAAAAGTGAAATCCATCAGGTAAGAATCTTACATTAATAGGCCTAAGAAGAAACACACTCCGGTAGATTTCAAAGAGAACAGCACGCATTGTCCACACATTTAACCTTAAAGTGTAAGGAGAAAAAGATTGTATTTGGAAAGATTTGAGTAAAATAAATAAATAAATAAACAAAGTCGATCTTAGATCCATTAACAACAACATTCATCAAGTGGAAAGCCTTTTGTGTTGTCCAACCATTCTCTGGTACTCTTAGCTGAATGCGGATAAGTTGTACCTGGAAACTTCTAAAATGAGTAATATTGAAATCAAATGTGCCCAAGAAAAGTGGTGGATAATCAAAATCCAGTTCTATGGCAATTATGTAGAAAATGTGAACAGTTGTTCTGTAGATTTGAGATGTTCCCCACCAGTTCTATGGCGATATTGTGCTCAGTGGCAGAGCAAGGAGTGGAAAATGGTTTGAAGCTCCTAACTCTATAAATCATAAAGAGTGGAAAATGCAGATAGAAAAGGCAGTGTGGTTGTACCAACTAGTAATGCCCATAAAAATGAAGAAGCACTAAAGAGCCACACCAATCTCCTATGTGGTATATCTCTATGATGAGAAAGATCAACTGGTTGTTTCTCCTTATCCAAACCACCCCTAGAGGAACCAAGTAACCCAAAAAGTCTCAAGGAGGTTGTTGACTTTCACATCTTGAAGCAGGGTATGTTCAGGGCCAACAGAGACATTGTCATTTGGAATTGTCCTGTACAAGCAAATATCTCCAACATTATGTGGATACCATGATTCAGTTAGTTATACAACACTGGGAGTGGCCATCATTTCTAGCAATGATCACTGGTACCGGTTTGCGGTGGAAAAAAAATTCAAAACAGCATCCCACCTAATGTGATATTTGATTTCAAGTCCTTACTGATGCAGGGTGGAATGGGTAGTCATCCATTTTGCCCAAATATAAAAAAACCTGTGTTCACATTCATGAATACAAAGACAAAACAATTAAGAAAACTCACAAACACTACAAGAAGTTGCACTTTTACCCACGTTTTTTAGCCACGTTTTTCAAAATTCGTCGGTAAAGGGTACACCTTTGTCGACGTTTTTTCTTTCATCGGCAAAGGATAGACCTTTACCGACGTTTTCTAAAAACGTCGGCAAAAGTACAGACTTTTACCGATGTTTCGTAAAAAGCGTGGCCAAAAGTGCATCCTTTACCGACGTTTCAAAAAACATCGCCAAAGTTTACCCTTTGCCGACGTTTCTAAAAAACGTCGCCAAAAGTTGAACCTTTACCGACGTTTTTTAATAAAACGTTGGCAAAGGCCATTCTTAAATTTTTAAAAAAATAATTTATTTTTTAAATTTTACCGACGAAATAAAACGTCGGTAAATATGCTTTTAATATTCTTTTTTAATATTACCGACGAAATTAAACGTTGGTAAATATGTTTATCAATATTTATTTATTTTTATATTAATTTTACATGCGAAAATACAAACGTCGGTAAATATGTTTATTAATTTTTATTTATTTTTATATTAATTGTACCGATGAAAATAAAAACGTCGGTAAATATCTTTTTAAATTTTTATTTTTTACCTTTACCGACGAAATTAATCGTCGGTAAATATGTTTATTAATTTTCATTTATCTTTTTGTCAATATCTCACAATACATGAAGGATCAATCGTTGGAATTTGATCCAGTAAACCTTACTTGCCATATAAAAGGGGTCTATGGTCCATATCTTGCATTAGAGATCCAGATTGTTCGGAAATGTAGACAAAACGGCCTGCATGTCTTAACTCGTGAATGCACTGTAGTAACCATGCATTAATCCAATGATTGATATTTATTTCAAATATATTTCATGATCCATATTGAATCAACATTTGGGGTTGGGACCTAGAACTATAAATGACCTTTTGAAGAGGACTAAAAATTTGGATTGCGAAAATAGGACGTACAAAATTCCATAAATGATGATCTAATGGTCTGTACATTTTCATCAATACATCACAATCTATAATGATCCAATGGTTGACTTTTGGTATCATAGCCGTTTTTAGCCCCCCCTAACATGATCAACGGCTTGGATCACAAATGCTTGTCTTAGTGCCATTTGAAATGGACACAGTAGAAGCTTCACCCAAATATGCTAAAACCAGATTCCATCAGTTTTAAGCCAATAAGAAGAGAAAAGTAGAGATGCCAAACTGAACCTAAGTGTTAAAAATCCAATATTTTAAGGGTTAATTCATTATCCAGGAGTCCGATTTACGAGCCGTCAGTTCCTACAAGTTAATTTCGCCTCGAGCTAGGTGCTCGTGTCGGTTTCCAATTTTTTTCGGAGCCTTTTCCTGTTCCGTACGCCCTGCGGGCCGTTTTTGAACCTAAGTGTTGGAAAATCTTATGTTTTGCTTTTAATTCTCTAACCGGGAATCCTATTTGCGAACCGTCAGTTCCGTCAATTTACTTTATCCTTGAGCAAAGTGCTTGCACCGGTTTCCAAATCTCTCGGTGGCCATTTCCTGTTCCGGACCCCCGACGGGCCGTTTTTGATCCTAAGTGTTAGAAAATCCTATTTGATTTTTATGTTACTTCGGTAAAACTATAGCTGACATGGATGATAGAGTGAGGCCTTGAAAGATGTGGTGTGAATGTGATTGAGATTTAGATCTAGGTTTATGGCCTTCTTATCTTAGAAAGTAAAAGTAAAAAACCGGTGCTAGTAGTTGTTGGAATATGAATTTTGGCCCAATAGTTTCAGCCGTTTGTTTGAGAAATGGGAGCCTCATTATGATGAGTGCCGTGCTGAGATGTGCAATGCCATGTCGATTAATGATGAATCCAAGAACATAGTAAACCAAGCGAATCTACAAGAAATATAAGCAGGTAACTCCAGAAGATGCATCATCTCCTCAGTTTTTAGGTGTACCTCCCATGTCATCTGTTTTTAAATTCTAAATGAAATATATGAAAGGAAAGAAACCGACTCTCAAATAATTCAATCTGAATTTGGTCATAGGACAGACTTTTGGTCCACACGTGACTGTCAAGCTTGTACATTTGCCCTACTTCTTTTATTTTAAATAAACATCGAATTTGAAGTCGTATGATGAACTTAAATTCTACCATTATATTTCTATCTCCGAAGTTGAAGTCGTATGATGAACTTAAATTCTACCATTATAATTTTATCTCCGAAGGTGGTGCAAGGTTAGTGCAGTGGCTATGCAAGCCGGGTGGTGATGGCAGTGTAGTGGGTGGTTGTGATGGAGAGTAAAAGAGTAGGAGAAAGAGAATGGAAAGAAAAGAATGGAGAAGGAGATGAAAATTATAGTCCGAAAATTTATCACCGATGTTTACTATAAAACATCAGTAAAGGTTGGTAGTCTTTTTTACTTGTTTTCAATTAAAAAAATAAAATAATTTTTATTGACGAAAAATCTATTTTTTGCGACGAAAATAATCGTCGGTAAATTTTTACCAAATTTTTTCCCTCTCCCGCCACCGAAACCCCTCTTTTTATTTTTAACATCATTTTTAAGGAAAACAAATATCAAAGACTATTATTGACGAATTATATTATCAACAAATTTTATGACGTCAGTAAACCCCTCCCTCTTCGTGCCCTTCGCACACACCACGCACCATTTTCCCTCTCCTCTCTCTTTCTTCTCTATTCTCTCTCTCCCTCGTTCCCCATGTCTCTGTCTCCCTCCCTTCCTCTCTTCTTCTTCCTCCCCTGTCTCCCCTCGCCTCCGCACCTCCACCTGGAAAATCTTATAGTAACTATAAATTCTCTAATCGGGAGCCATTTTTATGAATTATCAATACCGTCAAGTTACTTGCCCCTGATCGAAGTGCTCGCGTCGGTTTTCAATTTTTAACCAGGGGAGGTTGCTCGTTTCGGACCCCCGATTAGACGTTATCAAGCCTAAGTGTTGGAAAATCTTTTTTATTTTTTATTTTATCTCGGTAAAACTATCAGAGACTATTATCGACTGATTATACGACGTTGGTAAAATGAACGATTAGCGGCGTTTTTTGTAAAACATCTGTAATGTTGAACTCTATTTCTAGGAAAATTAGAAGTCTGAGTCCTTTACCTATAATTTTATCTTTGTCGTCAAAAATTAGAGTCAGATAATTTATTACCGACATTTAAAGGTTTTTATATTTTTTTCACTTAATTTGAAAAAAAAATCTAAAATAATTTTTACCAATGAAAAATTATTTTGCAACAAAAAATATTGACATAAAATTCGGCCACCACGTTTTTTTCCCCTCTCCCGCCAAATGTCCTCTTTTCCCTCTTTTTCCTCTTTTCTTCTCTCTTTCCCCTGCTACTCACTGCTCTGCTCCCTGTCTCTCTCACTGCTCTCGGTCTCTCTCCCATTTCTCGGCTTCTCGCACGACATCTCTGCGTTCTCGGTCTCTCTCCCATTTCTCTCTCTCTCTCTCTCTCTCTCTCTCTCTCTCTCTCTCTCTCTCTCTCTCTCTCTCTCTCACACACACACACACACACACACACACACACACAGTCTCTCTCTCTTGCTCTCTCAGTCTCTCAGTCTCGCTCTCTCAGATCTGCTATTTCCCTCTTTTCCCTCTGTTCCTTTTGTCTCTCGCTCTCTCTTTTCTCTCTCTCACTCTCTCACTCTATCACTCTCTCCAGACCGGTCCCAGGTTAGGGACGATCACAGCAACATCAGGAAGATCACAGCAGCAACAGGTAATCGACGATCGCAGCAGCAGCCCCGGGACGGCCGGTTAGTCTTCATCTTCCTCCTCTTATATCCGTGGAAGCCTCCCCTGCACAGGTACACCCTTCCCTTCCCCCTATCCTCTCTCTTTCTTCTCCGTTCTCTCTCTTCTTCCTTTTTTCTAGCATTGATGAAAAGGTCAATAAACTCATGTCTATTACTTAGGACTGGCAGTTGTTTGTTGAAATTCCCAAGAGGAATTTTATGTGTTGGATGTTCTACAGACTTGACAGACTTTCTGGAATTCCTTTGATTTTTTTTCCCAATGCTCAATCTTCTCATAGATGTTGCTTATTAGGCTACCCAAATTCCTATTCAATAGGAAAGGGATGGATCCCTCTTTGTATCCGTAGATAGGGAGATGCTCACCAATGGGCTACCATTGGATTTATATGTTTGTTTTAAAAAACAAGATCTTTTAAAAGAATTTGGATTAGACACTGTTATGTATGAATTTAGATTAGACACTGTTATGTTATGTATGAATTTGGATTAGACACTGTTATGTATGTATGGATTAGACATTGTTATGTATAACACAAGACCTTTTATGTATGAATTTGGATTTAGTGTCTGTAGCTGCTACCTGATATAGATCCTGGATTTTCTAGTGCTTTTGAAAGAAAGGAGTCGTGAAGAATTTGGATTAGACACTGTTATGTATGAATTTGGATTAGACACTGTTATGTTATGTATGAATTTGGATTAGACACTGTTATGTATGTATGGATTAGACACTGTTATGTATAAAACAGTATCTTTTATGTATGAATTTGGATTTAGGGTCTGTAGCTGCTACCTATTATTAGACACTGGATTTTCTAGTGCTTTTGAAAGAAAGGAGTCGTGAAGCAGCAATACTATAAATTTGTAAATGAAAGAGGTTTCAGTGATTGCAATCGCAATTGAGAGAATCTCAGAATCACAATCACTACTGTTGTAGTATTACTTGTTATTATAAAGTAACTGTGGATTTTTTTGCATCTTGGAACGGATGGTGCATAAAGAAGCTCGTTATACTTGAGCATTTGTGAAACGAAACATGGGAGAAAAGTTTGAGAATTCTTGCAATCCCAAAACATGCATATAATAGCTCAATATCTAATTACTATTTACTTGTGATTTGGTCAGATATGGATAGGAGTTGGATATTACGTTATCAGAACCAATTTGATGCGGAGTACATAGATGGGGTGATCTCATTTATTGATTTTGCAAAGTCAAATTCGGGGGGTGCAGTGTTGATTAGGTGCCCATGTAATGATTGCTGTAACCATCTGATGCAGGACTATGATACAGTGAGAAAGCATTTGCACATTAACGAAATGATGGTCTCATACATGCAGTGGATATATCACGGGGAACCCATAGTTCAACCCGATGATTCGGATGAGAGCGAGGCTGAAACAGAAGATAATTATGATGAATATGACGAGTTGCTATAGAGGACCATTGTAGGGGAACCTATTTGGATGAAGATACTCAAGAGAGGGATGATGTGCATGATTTTGAAAATTTGTTGAAGGCTTCTCAGCGTGGCATGTACCCAAGATGCAAAACTTCGGATACTTTGTTATCGTTTATCATCAAGATATTGCATGTGAAGGTAGAAAGTGGGTGTAGCAATAAGTCATTCGACAAGGTTTTACAAATTTTTAAGGACTTTTTACTTCAAGGTCATGTGGTGCCGGCATCGGTTTATGAGGCGAAGAAATTATTGCGTGAATTGGGCATGGGATACAAGAACATAGATGCTTGCAAACACAATTGTGTGCTATATTGGAAGGAGAATGCTCAATTGGATAAATGTCCAGAATGCGAAGAGCCTAGGTACAAGGTCAATGATGGCAAGTGAAAGAAGATCCCTCATAAGGTGCTCCGTTACTTCCCATTGATACCGAGGTTACGCAGATTGTATATGTCAAGGAAGACAGCCACAGAGATGAGATGGCATAGTGATAAGCGGGTTGATGATGGGATAGCGCGGCATCCGGCTGATTCAGTGGAGTGGAAAGAATTTGATATGAAATTTCCAGAGTTTGCCCAAAAGACACGTAATGTGAGACTGGGGTTAGCCACCGATGGATTCAATCCTTTCGGTAACATGAGCACCTCGTATAGCATGTGGCCTGTCATACTTGTGCCTTATAATTTGCCACCATGGATGTGCATGAAGGAGCCATTCTTGATGATGTCATTACTCATTCTAGGACCAAACTCACCGGGAAACGATATTGATGTATATCTGAGGCCCTTGGTTGATGAGTTGAAGGAGTTGTGGGATCATGGTGTAGCTACTTATGATTCCTCCACTAAGGAAATCTTTCAAATGCATGCTGCTGTAATGTGGATGATAAATGACTTTCCTGCATATGGTAACTTGTCTGAGTGGAGCACAAAGGGTTATAACGCTTGCCCCTCGTGTAACGACAGCTCGTTAGGGGTGAAGTTGAAAGATAAGATTGGTTACATTAGCTATCGTAAATACTTGGAACTAAACCACCAATGGCGTAGAAGCAAGGCCTTCAACGGTCAGCCTGAGCGTGAAAAGAATTCTTTGGATCTACTGGGGCAGAAGGTACTGGACCAGCTCGAAGAGATAGCGCCGGTCAAGTTTGGCAAGAATAACAAAAGACCGCGTGACTATGGAGAACTGAATTGGACAAAGAAAAGCATCCTATTTGAATGGCCTTATTGGAAGTGCAAAAAACTCCGACACAACCTTGATCCTATGCACATTGAGAAGAACGTATGTGTAGCTTTGGTTGGAATAATTTTGGGCATAAAGGGCAAAAACAAGGACACCGAGAAAGCGCGTAAGGATTTGAAAAATATGGGCATCAGACCAGAGTTGTATCTAGTGGAGAGAGGTGATGGATTAAGCTTGAAGCCACATGCCTCTTACACTCTCCAGCCAAAACATAGAGATGGATTTTATGAATTCTTGAAGTCCATCAAATACCCAGACGGTTATGCAGTGAACCTCTCGAGGTGTGTAACCTTGAAAAATGATAAATTAGCTGGTTTGAAGAGCCATGATTGCCACGTCCTTATCCAACGCATCCTTCCTATTGGCATGCGTGGCTTTTTGAATAAGGATATATGTACAACATTGTTTGAGTTAGGCAGCTTTTTCCAAGACCTCTGCTCGAAAACACAGAGACAAGATGATTTGAAAAAATTGGAGGAGCGGATAGTTTTAATATTGTGTAAGCTTAAGAGGATCTTCCCTCCTGCTTTCTTTGATGTGATGGTCCATCTATCGGTTCACTTGCCACGCGAGGCCATGCTTGGTGGACCTGTGCAATATCGGTGGATGTACCCAATTGAAAGGTAATAGCTGGTGACCATTGATTAATTATTTATGTATTAATGCTATTGCCTTGCATTGGAAATCATGGTTCTTATCATTGGTTGTTTAAAGGTTTCTGAAGACCCTAAAAGGGTACGTTCGCAACCGAGCTCGGCCTGAAGGTTCGATCGCAGAGGCTTACATTGTCAAAGAGTGTCTCACTTTTTGCTCAATGTATTTAAGGCAGACTGATCGAGTAGAGCGTTATGATGATGGTGGCGAACGTGGTCCGGGGATGTCGGTCTTCACACAAACTGTCCGTTCCCTCGGAATGATGCCAAGGGCACATGATCCTTCTCAAAAAGATCGTGACATGGCTCATTGGTTTGTGTTGAATAATTGCCCCGAGGTGTTGCCATATCTTCAGTATGTGCTTCAATCTAGCCATATTTATGCATTGCTTTTTTGACTCCTTTATTTATTATCTATATTTAGTTATTCAGTAAAAAATACCTTGAGTAGGGAACACAAGAATTTAGTGCAGGAACAAAGAAGTGGAGACGTCGGGCAGATACAACGAAGAGAATTTGCAAAATGGTTCAAACAACGTGTAAGACATAAAAGTTAGATCATTATAATTGTTAGATATTATTGGATTTGTTTTTAAATAACATATGTCTAATACATCTGACGTAATTTGCCTATGTAGATGAATCAATTGCGATCTCTAGGTTCACCGGAAGCGTCTGATGAGATGTGGTCATTAGCAAATGGCCCTATGTCCCAAGTGAATCTCTATCAGGGGTGTGATTGCAATGGCGTCCGATACCACACTAAAGATCGTGAGAGATGTTGTAAGAGCCAGAGTAGTGGTTTGGTCGTGGAAGGGGAATGCGAAAGGGAGAAACATGACTACTATGGCTACATTTGTAAAGTATGGGAATTGTCCTATCGGCACGGGGGTAAGGTGGTCCTATTTGAATGTGAATGGTACAACACTAGTACCAAGCACAAGATAAACATCAAAGACCATGTTACAAGCATTGATATCACTGGTCGTTGGTGTACAGATGATCCATTTGTCCTACCAGGTCAGGTAGCTCAAGTCTTCTACGTCAATGACACCAGTAGAGGAAAAAATTGGAGAGTCGTAGAACGGGTCAAGCCTCATGGATTGTGAGATGTACCCGCTAAGCGGGATGACGACAACGACGATTGTGATGCGCCTAATGATGCATTTTAGCAGGACGAATCATCATTTGTTGTCCCAGTCCTCATCGATGGTACTAGTGTCCAACACTCTATGGATGATATAGATCCCGAGATCATTCTCAATGATGAGTCTGCAGAAAAGGATGGCCAAGACGAGGATGAAACACTGGCGGAGTACGAAGATGAAGAAGAAAATGATGTTCATAGTGAGGAAGATGAAGATATAGAATATGACATGTAGTGTTTGTTTCAGGTTTTACACATGTAATTATTAAGTAAATTAATAAAGATCTTGTCTTATATAATGAGATTGTCTTCAATTTCATTTTCTCTTGTGATATGTTCAAATATTGATAATTTTTTTTTACATTTCACATTTTAATCCTGTTTATATAATTCACAGTTGCAAAAGATGCCAAACAAAGGGAAAAAAATGGGTCAAACCAGGAGAGTTGTCTCGTCAATTGCAAGCTTCCAATTATTTATCAAAGAGAAAAAAAAAACAATTAAGCAGAATGCAGAAAAACTTGCATCTCTAGGTATCCATCGAACCGCTTGTGCTATATTTGGTTCGGCTAATAAAGGGACAAACGAGAAGGGAAAGAAGAATGTCATTGGGAATGATAAGGATGAGGACTATATTCCCACGACAGATGATGATGTAGAAGATGAGGCCTCTTCTTCTCAATCGGAAGAGGTAATCGTTATGTGAACGTCATGACATGTAGTTTAAAATTATTATTTTTGATGTTGACACTCGTGCTAGAATGATTTATATTTACATTTAATGTCAGTTGCTGACATTCACTTTACTAATAATATTGATCTTTGCTACTAATTATTTATGTTCCTTGTCACTTTGCTTTAATCCAAGTTGCAGTTATGCCTCGGGACAGTAGGGTCAAACGTGCTCGGACTGTTGCAGCTACACTCAGTTCAGCTGGTGCAGATAGCACACATGGGGCCGTACCGAACACAGGATCCATACCGACTTAGCCGCTGACCACACAGCCCTTACCCACTCAACCTCGCATCACACATACCTTACCGACCCCTCCTCAGCCGTCCTAGTTGCCGCTGAGTCCTCAGACAGCTGGTAGCAACGTAGGTGAGCATATTATGACCCTTTAAAATCCTGAATTCACTTCAATGGAGGTATGGAGCATATCCTGAGCAGGCTAGGAGGCAGGCTAAGCAGGACAAGAGGTATGGAGCACTTGAGGCCCTCGTTCAACGGTTGGCATCTGCAGCAGGGATGGATCCGACCGGCTTATTGGATATCACGAGAGGGACAACTTCGGCTGGTGATAGCATAGCTATTGGAGATCATGATGCTACGCTGGGTGGTGGGGGCGCTCACCTAGGCCCATAGGTAAAACAAATACTAGTGACTGTATTTGTGATTCCTTTATTAATGTCATTTCCTTATGTGGCCCGTTTAAGTGTTGATTCATCGTAGTTATCTCTTAATCTGATCATGGGTTTCAGATGCTATGATAGTTGCTGGTCATGCATTATGTTCGCTTTACTCCATAAAACTGCATTGACTTTATGCTTTCCTTTGCTTCTCTTGCATCCCTCTTTCCCTTGTATTGGAGTAGTTTATTTTTTATTTTTGGTCAAAATTGGATGCTTGGGATGACTGATATTTAATTATAGTGGCACTTGAATATCTTTTTGCTGAGGAGGCAATGGCTTTATGATGCTTTTTCTTATTTTCCTCCTATGTAGGGAAGCTTGATTTCTTGGTTTTCTAACAGTAAGTGCTTTCGTTTTTGTGATTTCAGCTTGATCTTCACTCAACATCTTTGTTTCCTTCTGATCTTGCTTATGGTTTTGTCAGTTAAGGTAAGCTTACATTTTTCTTTCCATGAAATGAATGTTGGATATCCTTGTATTTGCCTGATATCTTATATTATCTAGTGACCTCCCTTTATAACCAAGAGTTTTTTGACTTGTTTGCACTACGCATTCCTGCACACTTACGGCTTGTGAATATATGTTCATAATGATGATTCTATGTGACTTAATCATGAAGAGTTTTTTACTTTTTTTTTTACATGTTGGCATGCCGTGAATTCGTTTATTTTTGGGTGTTTGATTAATTGAAGTGGAAAAAGTTATGATTTCAGAGACTTGATTGGAACAATAGCAAATGGTTGAAATTACAGTAGCTTAAAAATCACATCATATGTTAATAAGGTGGACCCTATGCTGTGGGTCTAGAAGGACCCCACTTGTGTCAACTAACACCAACCCCCACCCCCCAGCAGTGACCTGGCAGTGTGTATCAGCCCTGCAGAGGGCCTGCAGGGTTCGGCTGAGCATGGCTGCTGTGGCTTGGGTCTGGCTGTACCTGGCATTGCTGAGCAGGCCTAGTGCTGTCTGATGTGAGCCAGCTGGGCCTGGCTGGGGCCTATCGATCCTGGATTGCTCCTAGCCCACTGAGCATGGATGCATCAGCAATGCTTGACAAGAAGCAGTCTATGTAGCAATCGTCTATCACTTTAAAGGGGTATATGACTAATATGGGTACCATTTGACCAGGCATGCCCAAGTCATCTAGAAAGAGATTAGCCAAATTGTCCAAGTGCGAGTTGCAGAAGCGGGTTTAGTGCCCTTTTTTTCTATACATGAGAAGCCTTTGGTTGGTAGATGATTTTTTTTAATGGTGACTTTGTTACTATAAGAAAAACTTATTGTCTGTCATCTGGAAAGTGGATAGAAGATACACTGTTATTTGGTTGTTTCTTAGTTATGTGTCCTGCCAGCTTTATCACTTTTGCGTTGGCTTCCTGGTGATGGCATAAGCCCAGCTATGATGGGAACAACATAGGTGGCAATGGCTTTATGGTGTGACAAATACAACTGCCTAGAAATTGCCTTTTAGGGCATGTATGACATAGGCTTCTTGATGAACTCATTACTTGTCTTGAGTCTTGACCGCTTCTGTACATGGCTTGACTTGAAGGAGTTAAGAAGTTTTAGCATACTTCCTACAAATTATAAGGTGAAAAGCATTAAATTTGTTCGTGCTACACTTCATTGGGACCATAAATGGAGATCCAGGTCAGAGAGTAAAAGGGTGTACCGCAGTTGGAAGCCTTTTACAAATTGCTTATCAGTACTACTGTCTTTGGAAAGGTCATAGTGTAAGCATTGAGAGATATGTGATTCAGGATGACAAGTTTTGGAATGTTTTTTTAGGATGCTGCCAAGGAGAAGACTGGTTCACAGATGCAACATAGTTGTGCTGCTAAGGAGAACATTGTTGTTCCTAAAGTAAATTGCACTATACAAGCTATTGTTTGCTTTTGAGTATTGTTTTGATATTGGAGATGAGTCTAGGTTATTTTCGAATAAGAACAAGTTAGGTTGATCCATGAATTCCGAGCATTGATGCAGCTGTGGTCCCTGGTGGTTCTCAAATAGGGCTCCCGGTTAGAGAATTAAGACCGAAACATGTTAATTTCCAACACTTAGGCTCGAAAACGGCCCGCCGTGGGTCCAGAACGGGAACCGGCTGCGAAAAAATTCCAAAACCAGCACGAGCACTTCGCTGGAGGGTAGAGTAACTTGTAGGAACTGACGGTTCTCAAATAGGGCTTCCGGTTAGATAATTACGACCGAAACATGTTAATTTCCAACACTTAGGCTCGAAAATGACCCGCCGGGGGTCCAGAACAGGAAACTGCAGCGGAAAAATTTTGA
The DNA here is from genome assembly GCA_012931725.1 of Litsea cubeba. Lineage (NCBI taxonomy): Eukaryota > Viridiplantae > Streptophyta > Magnoliopsida > Laurales > Lauraceae > Litsea > Litsea cubeba. Next base: position 30,112,593 of record CM022952.1, on the reverse strand, counting down.
AACTGGCATGAGCACTTCGCTTGAGGGTAGGCAGACCTATAGGAGCTGACGGTACGCAGATAGGACTCCCGGTTATAGAATTACGACGAAACATGTGATTTTCCAACACTTAGGCTCGAAAACGGCCCGCCGGGGGTCCGAAATGGGAAATGGTCCCCGAAAAATTTGGAAACCGGCACGAGCACTTCGCTCGAGGGTAAGCAGACCTGTAGGAGCTGACGGTACGCTGATAGGACTCCCGGTTAGAGAATTACGACGAAACATGTGATTTTCCAACACTCAAGGTCGAAAACGGCCCGCCGGGGGTCTGGAACGGGAAACGGTCCCCGAAAAATTTGAAAACCGGCACGGGCACTTCGCTCGAGGGTAAGCAGACCTGTAGGAGCTGACGGTGTGTAGATAGGACTCCCGGTTAGAGAATTACGACGAAACATGTGATTTTCCAACACTTAGCCTCGAAAACGGCCCGCCGAGGGTCCGGAATGGGAAACGGTCCCCGAAAAATTTGAAAACTGGTACAGCACTTCGCTCGAGGGTAAGCAGATCTGTAGGAGCTGACGGTACGTAGATAGGACTCCCGGTTAGAGAATTATGACGAAACATGTGTTTTTCCAACACTTAGGCTCGAAAACGGCTTGCCGGGGTTCTGGAACGGGAAACGGTTCCCGAAAAATTTGGGAACCGGTACGAGCACTTCACTCGAAGGTAGACAGACCTGTAGGAGCTGACGGTACGCAGATAGGACTCCCGGTTAGAGAATTACGACGAAACATGTGATTTTCCAATACTTAGGCTCGAAAACGGCCCGCCGGGGGTCCGGAACGGGAAACGGTCCCCGAAAAATTCAGAAACCGGCACGAGCACTTCGGTCGAGGATAAACAGACATGTAGGAGCAGATAGGGCTCCCGGTTAGAGAATTACGACCGAAACATGTTAATTTACAACACTTAGGCTCGAAAACAGCCCGCCGGGGGTCCGGAACGGGAAACGGCCGTGGGAAAATTCCGAGACTGGCACAAGCACTTCGCTCGAGGTTAGAGTAACATGTAGGAACTGATGGTTCTCAAATAGGGCTCCCGGTTAGAAAATTAAGTCCGAAACATGTTAATTTCCAACACTTAGGCTCGAAAACGGCCCGCCGTGGTCCGGAACGGGAACCGGCCGCGGAAAAATTTCAAAACCAGTACGAGCACTTCGCTCGAGGGTAGAATAACTTGTAGGAACTGACGGTTCTCAAATAGGGCTCCCGGTTAGAGAATTACGACCGAAACATGTTAATTTCCAACACTTAGGCTCGAAAACGGCCCGCTGGGGGTCTGGAACGGGAAACTGCAGCGGAAAAAAATCGAAACCGGCACGAGCACTTCGCTCGAGGGTAGATAGACCTGTAGGAGTTGACGGTACGCAGATAGGACTCCCGGTTACAGAATTACGACGAAACATGTGATTTTCCAACACTTAGGCTCGAAAACGGCCCGCCGGGGATCCGGAACCGGAAACAGTCTCCGGAAAATTCGAAAACCGGCACGGGCACTTCGCTCGAGGCTAAGCAGACCTGTAGGAACTGACGGTATGCAGATAGGACTCTCGGTTAGAGAATTAAGACGAAACATGTGATTTTCCAACACTAAGGCTCGAAAACGGCCTGCCGGGGGTCCGGAACGGGAAACGGTTTCCGAAAAATACGAAAATCGGCACGGGCACTTCGCTCGAGGGTAAGCAGACCTGTAGGAGCTGACGGTGCGTAGATAGGACTCCCGGTTAGAGAATTACGACGAAATATGTGATTTTCCAACACTTAGGCTCGAAAACGGCCCGCCGAGGGTCCGGAGAGGGAAACGGTCCCCGAAAAATTTGAAAACCGGCACAGGCACTTCGCTCGAGGGTAAGCAGATCTGTAGGAGCTGACGGTACACAGATAGGACTCCCAGTTTGATAGTTGAACCTAAAAACGTTTAATTCTGAATACTTAGACTAACTCTAGGCTGTCGTAGGTTGAAAACGGGAAACGGCCATCGAACATCTCAAAAATCTGCTCGAGTACCATGCTCAATGCAAAAGTAACGTGCAAGAATTGACGATTAGTGAATTGAACGTTTGGTTATCAAAGTTTTATATATACATGTTTATGTTTCATTTATAATTTAATTAATTGAAAAGATTTTAATGTTGTTTTTTTCATTGCAGATTGATGGACGCTTTTCGAAATGTTGGAGTTTTGGGGTCGGTTGCAGACTTGTGGGGGTGTTGGACTTTTTTTTCATTTTATTTGTATATATATTGGACATTTATATCAGACTGTATCATTATTGATTGTAATATTAGTTTGATGAGACGAATCATTTAATGAAAAATGTAGATGGTTGTTTGTTTACTTAGTAACTGTTTTGTCATTGCATTTTTATCTTAAATATAGGTATATGAACAGGTGTATAAACAGGTTTATAGGAAATTATAATGAAAAAATAAATAGGTTTTTTAAAAAAAAAAAAACACCTTTGTCGACCAAAATATGGAAATTTTCGTCAGCGAAAGTGAAAATTAAATTAAAATTATAAATTAAAAGACTTTTGCCGATGAAATTAGTCGTCGGCAAAAGTTAAAAAATAATTAAAAAAAAAATAAATGGGTTTTGCCGACGAAACTTATACGTCGGCAAAATGTGAAACTAAAAAGTAGAAAAATAAATAAAAGAGCTTTCCCGACACAAATTATCGTCGGTAAAAGATAAAAAATTAAATTTAAAAAAAATTAAAGCCCTTTGTCGATGAATATTTTCGTCGGTAAATGTAAATTAAAAATAAAAATAAAAATATATTTGCCGACGAAAATGTTCGTCGGCAAAATGTAAAATAAGAATTTTAAAAAAATAAAATGACATTTCCCGACGAAAATGTTCGTCGGCACAATGTAAAATAAAAATTAAAAAAAATAAAATGACATTTTCCGACGAAAACGTTCGTCGGCAAAATGTAAAATAAAAATTAAAAAAAGAAAATAACCTTTGCTGACGAAAAAGTTCATCGGCAAGATGTAAAAGAAAAATTAAAAAAAAATGATCTGTGCCAACGAAAATTTTCGTCGGCAAAATGTAAAATAAAAATAAAAAAAGAAAATGACCTTTGCCGACGAAACATTGCGTCGGGAAAAATTAAAATAAAAAATAAAATAAAATGAAGGGTCTTTGCTGATGAAATATTTCGTCGGCAAAAGTAAAAACAAATAATTAAAAAAAGAAAAACCCTTTGGCCGACGAAAAATTCAGTCGGTAAAGGTCAAAAAAACGTCGGTAAAGATGACATTTTGGCCTACGAAAACGATTTTCGTCGGTAAAATATTTTACTGACGGAGTTTTACCGACGAATGGCCGACGAAAATATTTTCGTCGGTGATATATTTTCCTGACGAAAAGATGACATTTGGCGACGAAAAAAATCGTCGCCAAAAGTGCAGGTTCTTGTAGTGAAACTAAAAATCTTGCGCTTAAAAGATACAGAATATAGAACTTAGGATTCTGAAAACAATGTTAGAAGATTACCATAAAACATAAGAATCCTCATTCAGGAACCCAAAATATATATATATATTTTGATTCCATAAAACCAAAAAGCGAAATCCCTATAAATTCAATCAGAGAGAAGAAAGGATCAAATACATCATACACTTTTAAAAACACTATAAAAATAAGCAAAAGATATACACAACACCACATTACAAAAACAGAATATAATATTAAAGAAAAGGCAGAGAGCAACCCAACACACAATCACCTATAATCTGTTGGGACAGTGGACCACCAAAAACTCCACATTGATATGATATTTTCCACTTTGGGCCTAAGCCCTCATGGATTTATTCTTGGGTTCTACCCAAAAGGCCTCATACCAATGGAGTATTTAGTCCAACTTATATGCCCATGATCTTTCCCAATTCTAGCCAATATGGGACTTTGGTTGCACGTCCCCAACAATCCTCCCCTCAAACAAAGGACCATATCTCTTTGGATATTTTTACCGGGCCTCCCCTCAAACGATCATCCATCCGTCCGCTCCATCGAGAAGAGCCAACTCGAGAGCTTCACCACGGATCCACACCAATCGTGAGTACTGCGCTTTTCCTGCGCATCACTGGGCCCACCACCTTTTGTTTGGCAATCTGAGGATTCTCCGGGCTAAGTTTGGGCCGGGGCTCTGATACCACTTGTTGTGCGCGTATATGCGGAAACGTGAATCTGCGATCGAACGAACAAACAACCACACGAGACAAACAATCAACACACAAGAGAATTACGTGGTTCGGAAATCTTGCCTACGTCCACGGGAAAGAAACTCGACTCTCCTTTAGGTTCACTCTTCTCTCTGTCTGTCTGTCTCTCATGGGTTACACATTACATCATATATATATAATGTTCTCTTTCTTATTCCCCAAGAAACCCTATCTTAGTCATTAAGAAAGTCCCGGTACAATTACCATAATACCCATGTCCATGAACCCAATTGGTCTGGACCTACTAAACCCAACAATCTCCCCCTCCAGACCATGGGGAAGACGTCTCTGAACCCCTTACTAGGAGTCCAGTCCTGCCAACTCTGAACACAGCTCCAGCTTTCCCTTAGACACGACCTTAGTCATCATGTCGGAGGGATTCTTATCAGTGTGAATCTTTTCCAGCTTCATGAGATTCTTTTCAATGACCTCACGAATCCAATGATATCTCACATCAACGTGCTTTGTGCGGGCATGGTATGTAGCATTTTTGCTAAGATCCATAGCACTCTGACTATCACAGTAGACTACATGCTCTCCTTGCTTCAAATCCAGTTCTTTAAAGAAATTCCTCAACCAAATCATCTCCTTCCCTGCTTCATTAGCAGCTATGTATTCTGCTTCGGTTGTAGACAATGCTGTAGACTTCTGCAACTTAGACTGCCAGGAAATAGCTCCCCCTGCAAAAGTAAATAAGTACCCAGAAGTAGACAACCGACAATCAAGATCGCCTGCAAAATCAGCATCTATAAAGCCTTCAAGTACTGGTTTTAAGCCTCCAAAACACAAGTAGAAATCTGATGTACCTCTCAAATATCTGAAGATCCACTTCACTGCTTCCCAATGCTCTTTCCCAGGGTTAGAAAGAAATCTACTCACTACACCCACTGCATGAGCAATGTCTGGCCGTGTACACACCATGGCATACATAAGACTCCCAACTGCTGAGGAGTATGGAACAGACATCATCCGTTCCTTTTCTTCATCTGTAGTAGGACACGATCTCTTACTGAGCTTGAAGTGACTGGCTAAAAGGCATGCTAACTGGCTTAGCATCTATCATATTGAATCTCGCTAGCACCCGTTCAACATATTTTTCCTGTGACAACCACATCTTCTTGGTATTCCTATCACGACGTATTTGCATTCCCAAAAATCTGTCGTGCGGGACCCAAGTCTTTCATGTCAAAAGTCTTTGACATATCCCTTTTCAATCTGCCAATCATCTCACTATCTTGTCCAACTATCAACATATCATCTACATATAAAATAAGGATGATAAATTTGCCATTACCAAATTTACAAACATAAACGCAGTGATCTGCAGCCGTCCTCCGGTACCCATGACTCACCATGAATGAATCAAACTTCTTGTACCATTGTCTCGGTGCTTGTTTCAGCCCGTAGAGACTCTTTTTCAACCTGCAAACCAGCTGTTCTTTTCCTTCTACCTCAAACCCCTCCGGCTGAGTCATGTAGATCTCTTCTTTCAGATCACCGTGAAGAAAAGCAGTCTTCACATCCATCTGTTCAAGTTCAAGGTCCATGCTGGCAACTAGACCCAAGATAACTCTGATAGAAGTCATCTTCACAACTGGAGAGAAGATTTCATCGAAGTCAAGACCCTTCGTCTGCGCAAAGCCTTTAACCACTAGCCGTGCTTTGTGCTTTATCAGTTTTCCACTGTCATCTCTCTTCACCTTGAACACCCATTTGTTCTTCAAAACCTTCTCGCCTTTTGGGAGTTCCACCAGCTCATAAGTATTATTCTTTTTCAAAGAACTCATCTCATCCTGCATAGCCTTCATCCACTCATCTTTATCTTCATGAGTTTTTGCTTCTGGGTAGCTCTCTGGCTCCCCCTCATCAGTAAGAAAAATATAATCGGATGCATGATATCTTGTTGATGGTTGACGCTCTCGAGTAGACCTCCTAGGAGGTTCCGTGGTTTCAGACTGAGGAGACTGCTCCCCCTGCTCAACACCCTGTTCATCTGGCAACCTCTGCGCCTCTTCACGATCTAAATCGTTTTGTCCACCTTCTCCACCTGTAGTCTACACTGGAGAAGGAGTCGGTGTGAGATCAACCACTCCATCAACAACTTCATTAGACTTTTCAGTCTTTTCAATATCTCCAAAGAATTGGTCTTCATGAAACACCACATCCCTACTTCTGATAATTTTTCTTTCCTCTGGATTCCATAACTTGTAGCCAAACTTGGCTCCACCATAGCCAAGAAAAATGCAACATACTGCCTTATCATCCAGCTTTGAACGCTGCTCCTTTGGTACATGTGCAAAAGCCTTGCACCCAAATACCTTCAAATGAGAATAAGAAACATATTTACCTGTCCATACTCTCTCCGGAAGATCAAAATCCAAAGGAACTGAGGGAGACCTGTTAATCAGGTAAACGGCAGTCAGAATAGCTTCACCCCAAAATGGCTTGGGTAGCTGTGCCACTCTAATCATGCATCTCATCCTTTCAAGAATAGTGCGATTCATTCTTTCGGCTACACCATTGTGCTGTGGAGTACCAGGAACTGTTCTTTCATGTCGAATACCATGCTTTGAGCAATAGCCTTTAAACTGGTTGGATGTGTACTCACCACCATTATCTGTGCGGAGATACTTCAAGAGCTTTCCTGTTTCTCTTTCAACCATGACATGAAACTGCTGAAATACTTGGAACACCTGATCCTTCGATTTCAACGCATAAACCCAGACTTTCCTGGATGCATCATCAATAAATGTGACAAAAAGCTTATTGCCACCCAATGACTCTACCTCCATGGGACCACAAACATCAGAATATACCAAATCTAACACATTAGGTTTTATAGTTGATGTTTTAGAGAAAGAAACCCTATGTTGTTTACCAAACAAACAATAATCACAAGGGTCAAGGGATGTACCTTTAGAGTATTGAATCAAATCTTTTTTTGCCAATAACTGTAGTCCTTTCTCACTTATATGTCTAAGTCTCTTGTGCCACAGATTTGGAGAGGATCTGTCTTCAACAGCATTCAACACACCTTTGCATAGCTTCACATGTGTTTTGTACAGCGTATTACACGCCTTCCCTCTCGCAAAAATAAGAGACCCTTTAGTGAGTTTCCACCTGCCATTTCCGAAGTAACTTTCATAACCTGCATGGTCCAATGAAGTCCCGGAAATCAGATTCAACCACAGATCAGGAATATGTCGCACATCTTTCAGCGTCATTGTGCAACCAATATTGGTTTGATTGCAGACATCACCGATCCCAACAATATTCGAATGACTTGTGTTGCCCATCTTCACAGTGCCAAAGTCCCCTGCTTTGTACGTCGTGAACATCTCCTTAGAAGGAGTAGCATGGTAGGATGCTGCTGTGTCAACAACCCACTCAACCTGATTATCTGCAACACTCAAACACTCTTTAACTTCACTGGTAAGAATCACTACTTCATTATCCAAAGTAGCAGTAGTGTTAGTGTCATTCTTCTGCTCATTGTTGGTTTCTTTCTTTTCCTTCAAGGCAAAACAATTCTTTCTAATGTGACCCTCCTTGCCACAATGAAAGCATTTTCCAGACTTTTTCTTAGTCTGTGTTTCCTTGCCATCTCTGGACTTGCCACCTCTGGACTTGCCACGACCCCCCTTTGGTCCCCTACTCTTACTCCTCCCTCTATTTTTAGTAACAAAGGCCTGTGCATTATCTGTCCCTGCAGTTTTCCTTCTTGTTTCTTCATTTAACAAGCTGCTAGTAACTTGACTCATTGATAACACACCATCTGGAGTAGAGTTGCTCACGGAAACAACCAATGTCTCCCATGTATCTGGTAAAGAACTTAGAAGAAATAAAGCTTGCATCTCATCATCAAGGATCATCTTCATTGTAGCCAGTTCATTCACAATGCATTGAAAATCATTTATGTGATCTTCAATTTTACCACCCTCCTTGAATTTCATGTTTACAAGCTTTCTAATCAGAAAAGTTTTGTTTACGGTGGTTTTCTTCTCATATCTTTCTTCTAACTTCATCCAAAGGGTTCTCGCATTGGTTTCATTAGACTCGTGATGAAATATGCTGTTATCCACCCACTGTCTGATGTGACCAATGGTCTTTCTATGCATCTTTTTCCAATCTGGATCAGACATATCTTTTGGTCGGGCACTATCCCCCTCAATAGGATCATAGAGGTCTTTGCAATAGAGTATATCCTACATCTTAGGTTTCGAAATCAACCAATTAGTATGGTTGAGTTTGATCATGGTAGTGTTCACAGTGTTGTTCTCCATCTTAATTTAATAATCAAGAAAATATAAACAACTGTCACCTCAATTTCTGCACCAATCTGTAGATCTCGTCACCACGAGCAGGCTGGAAGAAACGGATCTGAAATCCGACTCTGGATGGCTCCGATATCGTAAAAATAGTTTTCTGCGCTCCGATTGGTCAAACTTTCTTGTTGACCGTCAAACTGGCAATCTTCTTCTATAGTTACGTAGATCTGCTCGCAACTAGTCTGTAGGCGCAAACGGATCTCCGATCTGACCTCGGATGATCAAGATATCGACGAAACAAGTTTCTGCCGTCAATCTGGTCAAACCCTTGTTGACCGAACCTTGCGATGACGTGGCGCTGATGTCAGCAGAATGCTGGAGTGAGCTTTCACAGTTCACGGGTCAGGCGAAACTGACCCAGAACCGACTTGACCTGGTCTTGCTGTGGGCTTAAAGCACTAGGCTTCCTGCAGACGGGTCAGGTCAACCTGACCCGAGCCCAACCCGGACTTGGGCTTCCTTCTCCCCAAACAGAATCTGGTTCTGTTTCTGTAACTTGGTTCTGGTTTTATAACCAGAACACGATGGAGGGAGAGCACTTGTTGTGCGACGGCATGGCACGGCAGCGGTCTCCGGCGATGGCGCAGCAGCCGGACGGCGGCGGACAGCGGCGAACTCCGGCGATAGTACGGCGCACGGACGGCGGACTGACGAAAAAGTGGGTGGCAACAAGCTCTTTCTCAGGCGATGGCCTCCAGCAGAAGGGCGGCCCAGTAAGATCAAGATCCTGATTCTTCGTTCCGGTTATGGAACGATCTGCAAGTAGAAGCCGTCCTTTTTTTTTTTCAACTTCGGATATCTGGCAGAATCCGATCAGTGTGGCCCAGCAGAGATTGGAAACAATCTCTCTTTTCTGCGACGAAGAACCATGCAGAAGATCCGGATACCCTTGATCCGATCCGTCGATCGCAACGCGGCACAATCCAACCCTAGTAAACCCTAGGCTCTGATACCACTTGTTGGGACAGTGGACCACCACAAACTCCACATTGATATGATATTGTCCACTTTGGGCCTAAGCCCTCATGGATTTGTTCTTGGGTTCTACCCAAAAGGCCTCATACCAATGGAGTATTTAGTCCAACTTATATGCCCATGATCTTTCCCAATTCTAGCCGATGTGGGACTTTGGTTGCACGTCCCCAACAATCTACAAACTCCACATTGATATGATATTGTCCACTTTGGGCCTAAGCCCTCATGGATTTGTTCTTGAGTTATACCCAAAAGGCCTCATATCAATGGAGTATTTAGTCCAACTTATATGCCCATGATCTTTCCTAATTCTAGCCGATGTGGGACTTTGGTTGCACATCCCCAACATAATCAAATAAAACCAATAAGAAATTTCTAAACTTTGAGGACGAAGAGACAAATTTGAATAGAACACAACATCCACTTCTAAAACAAAGACCGAATCAGCAAAATCTATACAATATAAAGGATAGGGTCCTCCAAACTCCAATTGACAAAACCCCCAACCAAAACCAATCCAAAAATCCCATTTTTACAACATCCACACAGAGACACGATTACAAACTCCACCCACATGGATAGAAACACCTCTAACAACGAAAATCTACATAACCCATCTAAACTGAAAATTGATGAAACTAATCCAAACCTCATAACCACATTTGCACGCCTTCAGCGGTTGATCAGTCAAGTCCATCTCTTCAGCGCAGAGAGGACAAGTTCTTTCTCCCTCTTCACTCATGGTCGCCCTACACCAAACAAAAAAATACAGAAAAACATAAAAGAAAAAAACAAGTAGAAACCAGAATCCCTGCATCTCCAAAATGCCAACCAAATAAAAATAACAAACAAATCAAAGACTCTTAAGACTTTCTGTATAGAAATGCAACTACAAAAAGTTTTGTAGAAATCAGATTTTCTACAAAACCCCAATCCTCATAAATCCCATTGTGCTAAAACCCAAACCCTCCGTCGGCATTACCAAAACCCAACTCCATCGAACACAAATCCCAGCGGGATCAAACCCAATACCTGCCGACGACTACCAGTACCCCTATCGAACCCTCCACCCAATGCCATCATCACACCCAAATCTGCCATCACCCCATCGTCGTTGAAACCCCACCCAGTAGAAGAAAAAACAGAGAGAGAAAGCAGTAGAGAAGGAGGAGCCTAAGTTAGAAGAGTACCTACTACCTGGCTCGGCGAGCGGGAGGGCACAGTGCAGAGTGAGACGGAGAGGGAAGGAGAGAGAGAGAGAGAAAAATAGAGAGAGAAGGAGAGGGAGGGAGAAAGAGAGAACCGATGATGGCTCCGGCGCAGGCGAGCTCCGGTGGTGGTGTGGCTGGTGCGGCGGGAAGGCAGAGTGCTGGAGGGCAGAGCGCGGGAGGGGAAAAAAAGGGGGAAGATGAAAGTGAAGAAGAAGTGGGTTTCGCTAGGTGGGTTAAAAGATCTTTAGCGACCGCTAGCTATAGGCGGTCGCTAAAGATCCTTTTTAGCGACGGCAGCAAGCGGTTGCCCGCCTTTTTCCTCCACCAGAGCCTTAGATTCTAGTAGTTCTTGTTATATGCTATTTGCAACTTCGCTCATTTAGTTTCATTCTTGATGTGCAAATATCATATAGTTCTTTGTATGGTTGTGTTCTTAGTTTTTATTTGAATATACTATACTAGAACTCTCAAATCCATCCCTTATGCTTTCTAGTCTTTTCTTATTTGAAATGGATGGTTATGATGTTGATTAATGTGTATTTTCTTAATGATGTCATCTTTATACATGTTTCAACTTCATAGTAGTATTCTTAATCATATGAACCTCTTTGAAATCCATTCCTTGTATTTCATAGTTATATCTATTGTTTGATGGATTTCTTAAATGTTGAATTCATATGACTAGACACTTTTAAAATTGCATGCTCTTTTAAGTCATATACTTCCTAAATGCAATTTCATTTGTTCATCACTATGCCCATTAGTTATATTATTAAAAGTGATGCTTATTCATCTATGATGTTTGATTTTGTATTTGTCACACTCTATTAGCATCATAATCTTCATATTTGCCACCTCTCATGCTCTTATAGGTAAATCACATGACCACCATGTTTATGTGTTCATAATCTTGGTTGGTTAATGGTTGAGGTAGGCTTCATGTTTGAAACTTCATTTCACTCATCTTGCACATCATAGTCATATTTTATGATTGGATGAAATGATTTCAAAATATTCATAGCATATGATTTTCATAGTTATACTATTTTATGCTATGTTTAGTATATCCCAATGACCTTGCTCTTTATATTGGTAATTTGATCATATTGAGCTTTATAGTCAAATATTATTATCAATTGACTCTAATCCTTCACTTGAAGTTAACCCTCAATTGGTTAAACCATCTTTTTCTTATACCAAATAGTTATATTCTTGTTAAAAGTTTGACAAAAGGAGAGAATGGATTGAGAGGGAGTAAATCTTCATAGGAAGTATTAGCTTTGATCAAATTCACCATTATATTGGCTCTCATACCCTTATAGCTTATTACCCATGCATGATAACCTGTTATGTTTTTCATTTTCGATTTCCTTTGTTAACAGGTGCTACTAAAAGGTATTTTCCTTGTTTCATGTGTGTAGGTACCCCCCTTCAATTGATACCTTTGCAATTTAATGGCAAATGGGGAGAAAGTTTTCAAGTTTAATGGCGAAGGGGGAGAAAGTGTTCAAGCTAACCAAAGGGGGGAGAAAATGCACATCGTGCCAAAAGGAGAGTGCATGGTCAAATGGAAAGAAATGAAAGCTTGAAGAATGATCAAGCACCAAGCATCAAGAAGATTGAAGAAATAGAGCTAGAGCCCAAGCTAAGTGAAGGATCATCCAAAGAAGATTTCAAGACTTGTCTAGCCAAGAAGGAGCTGAAGACTTTGTGTGAAGTTTTAGTATTGAGAAAGGTTTGCCATCAAATTGCAAAGGGGGAGATTGTTTGGATTTTGTGTAATGCAATTTAGTGGATGCGTCATTCATCTTATTCATTCATTTGAATCTTCACACATGCATTGATTTTAGAAATCTCGAAATCTTGATTTATACTTGCATTGTTTCCAATCTTGTAAACCTTATATATGATTTATGCATGTTTTGGTTTTAAACATTGGATGTATTTTTAGTTTGAAAAAGATTTTATAAATCAAGCTAGCCATTGGTTTTAAATGTTTCAAAATATGTTTGGCTTTTATGTTACATGATTTTCAAGCACTTGGATTGGTTTAAATCATGTTTCCATGCTTGATTTAATGGCTCAAAAATCTCCATGCAAAAACCATTAGAATTATGCTAAAAATGGGATTTTTGGTCACAGGCTGTCGGTCGACCGACAACAAGGTGTCGGCTGACCGGCAGAGAACCTAGGCCAACCAAGAGCCTTTGTCAGTTCCATTTCCAAAGAGCTACAAATTTCAGATTTTAGTGCTGTTGGTTCCTATGTCGGTTCCTTGTCGGTCGACTGACAAATGGCGGTCAACCAACAAGAGCATTTGGTTAAAAATCTTTTGAAAAATGTGACCGTTGAGGTGTCGGTCGACCGACATGTAACCGTTGGGCCAAATTTTCTATAAAAGCAAGCTCTTTCCTTTGGCAAAAGTTGATGATTTTGAAGCCCTTCTTGAGGAGTTTTGATGCCTAAGAAAGGGGAAGAGCTAAGGAAGGCTAATGGGTCATTAAGAAAAGCTAAAGCTTGGATTAATGAAGTTAAACCACCAAGTAAGATTTGCCTTTTGAAAATCATATATTTTATGCTTTGACTAAATTATTGGTAAATGATTTTTTTGCATAGAAACTATGATGTGTTGAATCCTCTACTTCTTTAATCTTTGATTTAAGTCTTTGGACTCTTCACCTTGATTTCAAAACAAGTTTGTTTTAATATTTTATAAAACATGTTTTGTCAAAACCTTTGATTTGTGTTATAAACATATTTCATTAACTTGTTTGAATCATGCATCTTTGTTGTTTTCATTAATTTGAACTTTAGTTAAAGCTTGTTTGTTTTTGAAAACGACAATGTGTATGCATCACATGTTTAGACATAATTAATTTCATACAACTTGTGAGCTTTTGATTTTCATATCATTAACAAGTTTGTATTTGGTACATGTGATTTGCATATTACTTCAATCATATCTTTTTATGTGCATTAACCTTTTAAATGCTTTTAGCATAAATTGATTGAACCTAATTTTAAACTTGATTGAAGTTTTCACACACACACCTCATGAGCATTCATCTTAGCATTTCATAGAGTATTGTGTGAGTTGATTTTCATTTTAATATCCTCCTACTTAATTAGAGGTATTTTATTTGAGCTTAAATTGTAATCTCTTAGAGTATTTTGTGAAAACACTTTCTTTAGAGAAATATCTTATATAAAGGTTATTGCTTAGCTTAAGAAAAGCATTGTATATATAGCCCAGAAAAACAACATTGTAAGGTTATTGCTTATCCTTGTAAAGCATATTGTAGAGGTTATTGCTTAGCCTTTTGAAAAGTATAATAGTAGAAATCCGGTAGGGTGTTGAGTCACAATCTGGTAGTGGATGTATGCATTGAGGCCGAACCACTATAAATCTTTGTGTAGTGGTGATTGTTTTTTTTAAGCTTCCGCATTTTGTATGTTAATCATCACATGTGACTAGTTAATTGTAAAGAAATTAAAATTTGTCTTAATTAGTCACTAATTTGTAGATCACCCTATTCACCCCCCTCCCTCTAGGGTTAGGATCCCTTGGACTTTCAAATGGATCATATGAAGTTATTATACGTAAACTTGGTATAATTGGAACATGAATAAGCATATTCACAAATGAGTAATAGATGATCATATGAATTAAGTTAATATACGTAAACTTGGCATAATTGGTACATGAATAAGCTAGCATATACACAAATGAGTAATAGAAGACAACTAATCATATGAAGTTAATATATGTAAACTTGGTATAATTGGTGCATAAATAAGCATATGGAGTTAGCAAATTGGCATGTCCACATGAGCTATATTCTCCCAAATATAGCAATAAACATGATTAAATGAGAGCATGAGCATAGCATAAAATAACATGATGGTACTACTTGGAGGCATAGGGCACAAAAACTCTATCGTGGAAATAGAGCACCAATAAACTCCTATAACATAACCTAACTGTAGTTAGTTCATAAGATTTACTAAATCCACACTCAGCTGGGTCTGACCGAGATAGGATAAAAACAAAGTGGTGCTGACTCAAAGAATAGAGTGTATGTGTCGAAGGCATGATACATGTGGATAGCATGGGCCTAAGCATGAACATAGGGTGTAGCATGACATGAGGAACATATATAAGCATATTGGGCATAAATGAGACATGAAGTATATACATATTATGGTACGTGTGACAAAACTAGATAAACATAGAAACATGATGTAAAACATGCTATAATACGAAGAAAAAAGTTCAAAAGCATGCATATAAACCATATAAAGAGTCAAGGATGAATGACGAGCGCCCAAACCTAGATTCAGGAATTCCCATTAGCTTCATGACCATCCAATCATGTGTAGTCCTAGGGCCTTCGACGTCTTCGGGCTACATAACCCATGACATTACACTCATTTAGGGATGTCAAATGCCTTAGATCAACTCCTTTGGCTCAGAGTACACGAATACCAAGATACGAACTTCCTTGTGGATGTATGATAGCTCAAACAATACCCATATAGATTTAGGAGTCCATTAGGCATGATTTAGGGTCTAACGGTTCCATAACTAATGTCCAAGACTAAGTCCAAAACCACCTAAAAATCCTAGGTCTCACGTTTACCTCACGGCTAACCGTAGCTAAGCGCAATGCATATTTGAGGAAAATGTCATATTCTGCCGTTCTAGCCGCCAAAATCCCACTGGGACTCCACAATCACCTTAGAGTTGGCTTATGGCTGGTTGTAAGATAATTTAACAGATTTTGAAAACTCTGGTCATGTATTTTCTGAAGCTTGGCGATTAACCGCCACGTCCCGCGGTCACAAAGGTAGTAGCTAACATTTTGCAGAATTTGACTTGCAGTCAGCTTATGACTAGCCATATATTATCTTACGGCTAGTCATAAGCTGACTACAAGTCAAATTCTGCGAAATGTTAGCTACTACGTTTGTGACTGCGGATCTTGGCGGTTAATCGCCAAGCTTCAAAAAATACACGACCAGAGTTTTCAAACTAATCTGTTTCAGGTGGGGGATTCTCCCATTCCATTACAAGCCTAAACAAAGGCCTTCCAATCACATGTAAAGAGCTTACAAGGCTCATTAAAACCTACAATTGTGAAGGCATAAAGGACCAAACACATACATTCAACACAATTGAACCAAAATCATGTATTGAGCTGAAAATCGTGCTTCTAAGCATGAGAATGATAAGAAGCAAAGATTAGATCATGCATGCATTGCCATTATACAAGTTTACTAACCTTTGATGATGCTTGAATTCAAATACAACCCAAAGCAAGTTAATACTCCTTCCCACAAGCTCCAACTGAAAACCCCTAAAAATGCAACCCTACAATGGTGAATGAGTGGAGAAGAGAGGGATAAGCTTGCATAATGGAAGACACACCTAACTAATTCAGAGTAATTGAAGTAGTTTGAGTGAGCAAAACTTACCAAGAGAGCAACTGAAGATGAAAAGGACCACTTGAGAGCTTAAAGATGACTCTATGGAAAAAGATAGTGGCTTGGAAGTCCAAAGATCTAACATGCAAGGTCTCCTTTGATGGATTATAGAACAAGGATAATTGCAGAGGAAGAGAAGAAGATGAAGTCCCAGCACAACCAGTGGAGAGAATGGTCGAAATTGAGATGGGTGGGTTTTTGTTTAAAATGAGATTTTCTCAGTTTTGCATGGAAGTCCAACATCAAATGGGCAATGTTGTAAAAGGGCTTTTGGGCTAGAATTGGGCCTAAATGGGCTCAAATTGTCTGAGTCAAAACATGAAAATGGCTCGACATGCTATGTTCTATCCAATGCACCCAAAAACACACCAAAACTAAAAACACAAGCGCCAAACCCATAAACCAAAATTATGAAAAAATCCTCAAACTACCTAAGCAAGGTCAAATACTAATCTACCTAAGCAAATACATACACATTCAAAACAATCAATTAGGCATCTAATTAAAATTAATTAGGCACTAAACATGCTTAAGGAGGGTCGGGGTGTTACACCCCAAATTCTAAGGTATCCCAATATTTTACAAAGAGTTTAATTTAGTGACAATGGGATCATGTTATCGATGAGTCTAGATTCTTTGGTGCTGGGAAACAACGAAATCCTGAGGCAAGGCCTGTGAATCTGATAGTACGTCTCATTTATAAAATCCAAACTACTCAAAATAAATTTACCCAAGTTAGGGTAAAGTCACTCCACATAGGAGTTAGCCAGTTAGGGTTGCCAACAGATTAATCACATTTGTACCTAAAAATGAAAAAAAAAAGGATTAATCAAATATAAAACACATAAATAAAATGACCAAGATGTAATAAGTTTAATAGTGGGTCCAACATCTATTAGAGTAAATCATTTGTTTTACATATGATCAATCTCACAGTAGGCCCGACTCTTATAGGAGTGAAATTTGGTTTAGAGGAAATAAATGGGGAAATAGTTGTTTTTTAGCGATTTTGATTGTATTAGGAGGTGAAGTTGGAACCAATTATAGCCACTTACCTCATTGGTAAGTGGTGGCTGTTCTCACTTGGCTGCCCAGGGTTCAAACCCTGGATTCGCCACCTCTTCCCACTTGTTTAGGCTTTCTTCCCACTTACGCGGGTTGTATCTTCCTATGTGCGTACGGGCTCTCTCTTGGAATATCGCAACCCCCTTGGATGGGTTACCAAAATAATAATAATAATAAGATTTCTCTGATTTTGGCACGGTGGATCTAGACTCATTTAAGGATGTATAAACCCATTTGCTGGTTTTTTCTTCCTTTTTTGTTGTCGATGTTGTTGCCTTCTCATCTCCTCCAAAATTGAAACACTGAAAAAGGGTAATTAAATGGTTGGGGTGACAGTTATATGCAAGAATGTTAATTGGGCAAGTCCGACGGGATGAATCTTGTGGTGTAGCCAGCTCGTTTATTTATTGGGTCTAAGTTTCACTTCAAATTTGGGCCATGGGCCCGAAACTTATATATAACATGCCTAGTGCCTGCCCCACTTACAAATTATATTACTTATGGACCATTTGTGCAGAGCTACAGAAGAGGAAACACACTTGATTTCAGACCATGGGAGGTGAGAAACCCAGATCCCATCTGGTAACGAAAATAACAGCTCGACAAAGCGTCGGTTTTTCTGGATTGGGGGATTTGTTGTTGCACCAAACAAAGGCGCCGGACATTCCTAACCGTTTCTGTAGAAATGTCGTCTACACAAATGCTCTTTTATGCACCTGTCCTTTCTCACGGTTTGTAGATCAGCTGCAACTAGTTTGGGATAACAAATGAGCCAATTAGATTGTAAGAATGCGTGAGTTTGAATCCTCTCATTTAACTCTAATGATATCTTTCTTAATTAGGAAGCTTGTATGAGATGTGGCCCAGTTAGGGTGAGAAAAATTGTCCATTGGTTTCCTCCCCCTCTAAGTGTGTTTAAGTTCAATGTTGATGGTGTTGCAAGAGGTAAGCCGGGTGCTGCAAGAGTATCGGCGGTGTTCTTCGCAATAGTAAGGGTGAGATCGATCCTCTTTATGTTTTAGAAGCCAGTGGATATTTGTGATTCAAATGAAGCAGAAGTGTTAGCTATTCTGGAAGCCCTTCGATGTTTTCACAGGGAGTTTTCTAGGTGACCTCATTATGGAGAGCGATTCTTCTAATGTCATTGCTTGAGTCTCCAATCAAAAGCCTTTTCCTTGGAAATTACAATTCATCTTTAATGAAATTAGAGTTGTTTCTACCAACATCAATGTTGTCTTCCAACACAAGGTTAGATCTCCATGGCTGATGTTTTAGCCATACAGGGGGTTATGCGGGACTCCCCTGGGGAGGGAGTTGTTATGTAGTAAAGGGTTACAATGCTCTTGTACCTTTCATTTCTCCGCCTTTTTATTTCTTCCTCTTTTTTATTAATGATAATTTGTGTTACTGATAAAAAAGAATCCTCTCAAGCCAAAATTTATATATATAATATATATATGGGAAATATTCAAGTGAGAATTAGTTCTCATCTATTATATGAGAACTTTTTTGTGGGGCCCAGCTAAAAACCCATCCAAACCTAGCAATCAATAGGGAAGCCTCTGATAGTCACTAATCCCAAGGATTGGCACACATCCGAATAGACTGAGCCGTTGGATCGAGGGTTGAATATTTTTTTGAATATGAAGCCGCTAAACTTGTGGGCCACGGATGAAGGGGTTAGGGGCATGGGTTTGGGGTCAAACTTGAAACTTGGGGTGGTCTCACATAGATCTTTTCATCCCCCCTGTTCCTATCCCCAAATGTGACCCACAATTGGGCCCAACAAAAAAGTTCTCACATAATATGTGAGAACAGTTCCCACCTGAATATTACCCTATATATATATATAAAAGGAATTTGTTATTCCCGGTGGGCCATTCGGCATATAAAGGCTCAAGGCTGGCCCACATAACTATCAAGCCAAAAGAGGCTAAGTTCATCCCCCAGGCTTAAGAACAGCCCACGTCCATTGGAACATGCTGCGGCTTGGCTCAGGCTGACTTGGCCCATGAGGACTGCTGTGCTATAGAGTGGCAATGTCCCTTTTCATGGGAGAGTTGAGGCCCATTTATGCCCAGGTGGAAGCCCCACTTTCAAGGCAGCTATAGCCGTAGTGATCGGGATGGCTTGGTTTAGGTGGACTTTAGAGGGGAGCAGTCAGCAGTTATGGGCTCAACTTGTTTATGAATCAGCTTAGAAATGTCAACCTCCCGAATTCTCGGGTTGAATTCGGATCAGGTTGGCAAGTCAAGTTCGGTTCTGTATTGGCAGGTTGAGTAGTATGTACGAATGCTACATGAACTTGACCTCAACTTAGAATTACCATTACAGTTAAGGTAGGCCTTGTGGGTCAGCTTAGGATTCGCCATCCCTAGCTAGTTGCATCACCCTAATGATAGGTCCCATTTCAGAATTTCGTAGCCATTTAGGCTTTTGTGAAAGTATCATACAGGCCCATTTACAGGTTCAAGCCTTGGTCTTTATTTCAATTCCAAATGCTGCCCCAGTCCTGGTACTGAGCTCACACACATTCCCAGAATTCATACTAAGAACTGGTAGACTCAGTCCATTAAATTTAAGGATATTGATCTCCGTTGCAAGCCCTTTTACCACCCATCTGAAAGTATCTGATGCATGAGTTGCTTTACTCAAAAAAAAAAAAAAAAACAATTGCTTAGGTGTCTCAAATTGTAGCTCAGTTAGTTGGGACACATGTGTATATGTGAAAAGAATCGGGATCCTCTATTGCAGTGACTATATGCTCACCGTGAGTACTAGACCATTCATGGTGCGCCACATCATCAACAAAACCACGTGATTTTGAAATTGGAAGAGGTTTAAATGGAATGAGAGTAGTTGCATGTGGTTTTGTTGATTGATGAGGCACATCGTGAATGGTCCACTCATGGTGAGCGTATAAACAATATAGTCACTGTGATAGATGGATCTGGACTCTTGTGAAAATGCATGTGTTCGTGCTTCTTGGGCTTCGGGCGCTCTTCCATTGAATTCAAGCCCAGCCCATATATTAAATGGGGCCCAATAATGAACCCAAGACCGCCTCAGTGCAAAGTTGTCCCACTCTTGAGTCTCACCCTCTCCTGCTCTCTACAATTCATACTATTCACAGTGGGAACCTTAGTAACCAGAACCTCACCTCCCCCTCCCTGATTCCACTCCAAAAATGCAGATCAGCGTTTTCAGAGCGGATCCGTTCTCAGAGCGCAGTTCGACCATCTTCGGAATGTGATTCGATGATGCTAGGAACGCGGATCAACCGAATATGAAGTGAACCGTGCCAAGTCTTTAGTTTAATTATTTTATTTTCTTTTTCTATAAGTATTTTCTTTATTTTTTAAATGAAGAAACTTCTTCTGAATTATTGTCTATTTTATGTGAAAAAATTGTAAAGTTAAATTTTTTTCTCCATTTCTTATATTTGATATATGGACGAGATATATTTGTGTCCCCGAATGTGCAATTATTTTTAACATTTAGGTGGGAACAGCTGCAGCGTGAAGAAGAACCATGTCCGCCTCCCATTATCTTCTTCGTCTTGTTCTTGTTCTTCTTCCTCTTCTTGTTGAGAGAGAGAGAAATATATAGAGAGAACGCCACACGCAGTCACCATAAAACGACATCAGCAGCAAAGAAGAAGAGATAAAACACCCCCCAACAGTTATCTTCTTGAGAGAGAGAGAGAGAGGGAGAAACAAATGGGAGGGATAACATCATCAATAACAACTATTAGAGTTTTTGGAAAATCTATCTGAGTTTTTTTTTTTAATTTATTTGTGGTTTGTGAAATTTATTTGTGTCTTTTGAAGTTTATTTATATATTTTTTATTTTATTTGGATCTTTTGAAATTCATTTGCGTCTTTTGAAATTTATTTACATTTTCTGAAATTTAGTTGGATCCTTTTTAAAATTTTTGTGTCTTTTGAAATTTATCTATATTCTTTTGAAATTTATTGCATTTTCTGAGATTTATTTGCATTTTTTTAACATTTATTTACATTTTTTAAATTTATTTGTGTTTTTTTAAAATTTATTTTAAAATCTCATTAATGGGATTTCATTAATTGTGGTCAATTAAATAGTAATTGACCATTATTAATGGCATATCCCACTAATCATGGATATGATTTAAAGAAATGGTAAATTAGACATTTTAGGTCTTCAAATTTAAAAAATGACATATCACACTATGGAAAAAGAGTGTGGTCATAAAGTCAAATGTTGAGGGACCTCTCGCCGAATGCCCTAAAAAAAATGGATGGTAGTTGACAAGTTTGCTTTTTTGGAATTTCAAAAGATGATAGCTAATGGGGCCTTTTTTTGCCTTATTTTTTGGGACATAAAGCATTGACTTTATTGGCCTTACGGTAAAGCCCGCTTTACTTTAAATATATTTTTATTTCAACCAATCTTGGTTAGTAAGTAAAATAATAAAGTAGGTAGTCCTAACGCATTGCATAAAATATAGTCATGGACGGCTTGAAATAAATATATTTTCATTTCAAGCCGCCTTGGTTAGTAGCTAAAATAAAAAAATAGTTCTAACGCATTATATTAAGCATAGACAGGGACCAGTTGCAATTTACAATCTCATGGAGTCGGCCGAGTGGAGAAAGTGATGCAGTGCAGAAAGGGTTGGAATTCATGGAAAAGTGGGACCGACGGAAGGCCAAATAATGTTTTGGGGCAGCTTTTCGAAGTGTCCATTTTTGGCGAAATTATATCGTTTTTTCGGTGGAAACGGGCCAATGAAAACAACTCAGTGGCATTTGCCACTGACGCATGGCCTTTTTTGGGCAAATTCCATTGTTTAGGCCCTGAAAAGGGCGTTTTTCCTATTTTTGGTAAATTTTGTTTTGTTAATAACTTTTAGTAGGAAGGTCAAAATAGGTTGCCGTTTTTTGCGTTGATTTAGTTTCTATTAATACTATCTAGTGGTGTCATTATCTCAGATCTTTCCTTTTTCGGAAAAATTTGAATATTTAGAGTATTTTCGATTTATCTTGTTATTTTTTTCGTTTTAGGGTTATATTTATACCCTTTGTAAGCCTGATGGCGAGAGGGGGGGATTATTGAATAAAATTTGCAGAGGTTTCCCCTTTGTCTCTTCCAACGTTCGGTATTCTATTGAATCAACGAATTTTGATGCCTATTTCCTGGTATTTCTAAGCAAATCAACAGGTTAATAGAGGGTTGTCTTTCAGCCTTCCGTGTGGATCTTCCTCGTAGATGTTTCCGCTACATCAGTTTGGTATCAGAGCCGTGTTCGTTCTTGAAGAGATGCCTCCAAGGAGACGCCACGGTAACGAGATTCCAATAGAAGAGGTCTACGAACGTGATCGCATGATGCGGTTGGAGCAGCAGATGGAACTGCTCACGCAGCAGTTTCAGGCATTTATGGCCAATCAGAATCATCCAAATCATGATTTGGGCGATGGTTTTGAGGAGAGTGATGATTCACAGGAGACACCCAGGGGAAGGCGCAGGGAACCTGGTCCTCCTAATGATGATAGGAGACGATGGGAGGCAGGGATGCATACAGAAGTCCCTGAGTTTCATGGAAGCCTTCAACCAGAGGAGTTTCTTGATTGGATCTCTACCACCGAGGAGGTTCTGGATTTTAAAGGAGTTCTTGACAATATGAAGGTTCCACTGGTGGCAACAAGGCTTCGAGGAAGGGCAGCGGGTTGGTGGCAGCAATTTAAGCTTTCCAGGACCAGATTGGGGAAGTCAAAAATTGCTACTTGGGAGAAGATGAAGAAACATCTGCGCTCGACGTTCTTGCCCTATAATTATAAACGTAATCTATATCAATGTTTGCAGAATTTGAGGCAAGGAACACGAACTGTGGAGGATTATACGACAGATTTCTATCACCTCCTTGCGCGGAATGAGATTCAAGAGTTGGAGGATCAATTGGTGGCACGATATATTGGTGGGTTACGAGTGCAGATTCAGGATACTGTGAACCTGCTTGACCCAGTTTCAGTCTCGACGGCTCACCAGAGAGCATTACAGGTGGAGAAGCAGTTGATGCAGAGATCTAGTAGTGGTGTAACAATCAATCCTGGTGGCAGCAGTACAGGAGGAATCAATCGATCTTCCAGCAGCAGTAATCCTGGACCGCGGGCTCCCTCCAACCCAGCACAGCCGAACAGAACCATTAATAGTGGAATTAAGTGCTTTGGGTGTGGTGAGACTGGCCACAGACTGTCTGAATGCAAGAAGGCAGGCAAGAAGGTATTGTTCGCAAATACTGATGATTGCGACGAGGATGATGCTTCCGTGGGTGAAGAACCAGTTTTTTATGACACTCCGGATGAGGAGATTTTAGAGGGTGACACAGGTCCTCTGTTAGTGGTGCGACGGATCTGTTTGACGCCCCGAACTAAAGGAGATGAATGGCTCCGAAATAATATTTTCCAGTCCACATGCACTATCCTGGGAAAAATTTGTCGTTTCATCATAGATGCTGGTAGTTGTGAGAATATTGTGTCGGCAGAGGCGGTACAAAAATTGGGGGTGAAGACTGAGGCGCATCCCAAACCCTATAAACTTGCGTGGCTAAAGAAAGGTGGAGAGGTAACTATCTCACATAGAGCTTTGATTTCATTTTCTATAGGCTCTAAATATAAGGATCAAGTGTTGTGTGATGTGGTGACGATGGATGCTTGCCACTTACTTTTGGGGAGACCATGGCAATATGATCGTAGAGTGACTCATGATGGGTTCACCAATAGTTATAGTTTTTCCTTCAAAAACACAAAGATTGTGTTACTACCCAGTAAGGATCCGCACACACCCATACCCACGGGGAACAGTACCAACCTCTTATCGCTGGCACGATTTGAAGAAGAGATGCGGGATACTGGTACTGTGTATATGCTCATTGGTAAGGACGCTGAAGAAGCCAATGCAGTTCCTGCAGCAGCGGTACCCCTAGTTGAGGAGTTTTGTGATTTGTTTCCTGATGATTTACCTGATGGATTGCCACCTTTACGTGACATCCAGCATCAAATTGATTTGGAACCGGGTGCAGTGCTTCCAAATAGGCCTCACTACAGGATGAGCCCTAGTGAGCATGAAGAGTTAAGGCGACAAGTGGAGGAGCTGCTTTCTAAAGGGCATATCCGGGAGAGCCTTAGTCCATGTGCAGTGCCTGCACTATTGACGCCCAAGAAAGATGGGTCTTGGCGTATGTGTGTGGATAGTCGAGCAATTAATAAGATCACAGTCCGTTATAGATTTCCTATTCCCCGTTTGGATGACTTGCTCGACCAGCTTAGTGGTGCAATTTTCACAAAACTGGACTTGAAGAGTGGTTACCACCAGATTCGGGTTCGGCCAGGGGACGAGTGGAAGACGGCATTTAAAACACGAGAAGGCCTTTATGAGTGGATGGTCATGCCATTCGGCTTGTCTAATGCACCAAGTACATTTATGCGTGTGATGAATCAGGCTTTGCGCCATTTTATTGGTAAGTTTGTCGTTGTATACTTTGATGATATTCTGATTTACAGTGCCAATATTGAGTCACATATACAGCATATTCGGGAGGTGTTCAGTATACTGCGCAGGGACAAGTTTTATGCAGCATTGCAGAAGTGTGTTTTCTTGGCGTCCAAGGTCTTATTTCTTGGTTATGTGATTTCTGGTGTTGGGTTAGCAGTGGATGAGTCCAAGATTGAGGCCATAAAACACTGGCCACAACCGCATAGCATCACTGATGTTCGAAGTTTTCATGGACTTGCAGCCTTTTATCGGCGTTTCATACCACACTTCAGCAGTATTATGGCACCTGTGACTGATTGTATGAAAGGGGGTACATTTCATTGGACAGAAGCAGCAGAAGCGGCGTTTCAGCTTATCAAAACGCGTCTAACTACTGCACCTATATTGGTGTTGCCTGATTTTTCCCAGCCTTTTGAGTTGCATTGTGATGCTTCAAAAGTTGGCATTGGAGCAGTCTTGAGTCAGCATGGTAGACCAGTGGCCTATTTTAGCGAGAAGCTTTCAGGCTCTCGAGTGCGATATAATACCTATGATATTGAATTTTATGCGGTGGTACAAGCAGTTCGGCATTGGCGGCATTATCTCTTCCATCGGGAGTTCATCCTCTATACTGACCATGATGCTTTAAAGCATCTCCATAATCAGGATAAGGTTTCAGCCCGACATGCTTCTTGGTCTGCCTACTTACAGCAGTTTACATTTGTTATTAAGCATAAGGCGGGGACTTCCAATCGAGTTGCTGATGCTCTTAGCCGACGGAGCAGTTTTCTGACCACTATGAGAGTAGAGGTACCTGGGTTTGATTCTTTTCGTGATCTGTTTGACACGGACCCCTACTTCTCTGTTATTATGACTGCTGTGCGGGCGGGTGAGCGGACAGACTTTCTCTTACATGATGGGTTTCTTTTTAAAGGAAATCAATTATGTGTTCCCGATTGTAGTTTGTGCCTGCAGATTATTAAGGAGCTTCATGGTGAAGGTCATGTGGGTCGGGATCGCACTTTGGCATTAGTACGAGAGTCTTACTTCTGGCCTACTGTTTGCAAAGAGGTGGAGCGTTTTGTGGAGCGGTGTAGAATTTGTCAAGTGTCAAAAGGAAAAGCCACTAATGCCGGGTTGTATATGCCCTTGCCTATTCCTACCCAACCTTGGACTGATGTGAGTATGGATTTTGTACTAGGTTTGCCAAGAACGCAGCGGGGAAATGATTCTATTTATGTGGTGGTTGATCGATTTTCAAAGATGGTGCATTTCATCCCTTGCAAAAAGACCACTGACGCAGTGCACGTTGCTCAGCTGTTCTTTCGAGAAATTTATCGTCTCCATGGGTTACCTTCTTCTATTGTGTCCGATCGAGACACTCGCTTCCTTAGTCATTTCTGGCGCAGTCTTTGGAAGATGGTTAACACCAAACTCGACTTCAGCAGTGCCTATCATCCTCAAACTGACGGGCAAACTGAGGTAGTGAATCGTTCTCTTGGTGATTTGTTGCAATGCTTAACAGGTGATCATGTTAAATCTTGGGATCAAAAGCTTTGTCAAGCGGAGTTTGCTCATAATCATGCTGTTAACCGGAGTTCCGGATTCAGTCCTTTCCAGGTAGTCTACTCCATGCTTCCTCGTGGTCCTCTTGATTTGATTCCATGGCCTAGCAAGATTAGAGTCCATGGCAAGGCTGCAGAGTTTGTTGATGGTCTACAAGCAATTCACAGGCAGGTTCATGATAATCTAGTTCAGGCAACTGCTAAATATAAGGTGCTTTCTGATAAGAAGCGTCGCCATGTGGAGTTTGAGGTGGGTGACTTTGTTTGGGCAGTCCTGACCAAGGATCGATTTTCTGTGGGCGACTACAACAAACTTTCTGCTAAGAAGATTGGACCTATTGAGATCATTGAGAAGATTAATCCCAACGCATATCGTTTGACATTGCCAAATCATATTCGGACTGCTGATGTGTTCAACGTGAAGCATTTGATTCCTTACTTTGGAGATTCTTCGGAAGATGATACCACTGGCAATTCGAGGACGAATTTTCTCCACCCTGGGGAGAATGATGCAGTGCAGAAAGGGTTGGAATTCATGAAAAAGTGGGACCGACGGAAGGCCAAATAATGTTTTGGGGCAACTTTTCGAAGTGTCCGTTTTTGGCGAAATTACATCATTTTTTCGGTGGAAACGGGCCAATGAAAACAACTCAGCGGCATTTGCCGCTGACGCATGGCCTTTTTTGGGCAAATTCCATTGTTTAGGCCCTGAAAAGGGCGTTTTTCCTATTTTTGGTAAATTTTATTTTGTTAATAACTTTTAGTAGGAAGGTCAAAATAGGTTGCCGTTTTTTGCGTTGATTTAGTTTCTATTAATACTATCTAGTGGTGTCATTATCTCAGATCTTTCCTTTTTTGGAAAAATTTGAATATTTAGAGTATTTTTTATTTATCTTGTTACTTTTTTCGTTTTAGGGTTATATTTATACCCTTTGTAAGCCTAATGGCGAGAGGGGGGATTATTGAATAAAATTTGCAGAGGTTTCCCCTTTGTCTCTTCCAACGTTTGGTATTCTATTGAATCAACGAACTTTGATGCCTATTTCCTGGTATTTCTAAGCAAATCAACAGGTTAATAGAGAGTTGTCTTTCAGCCTTCCGTGTGGATCTTCCTCGTAGACGTTTCCGCTACATCAGAAAGACTCGAGGAAGCTCCTCAGCACATAAATAGATCACTTTCAGCACTTGGAGATGTCTGCCTTTGCACAGAAGGCTACAAGACTCGCTGGGTGGAATGATTTCAGTCTTAGAGCAAGTTATCTCCTTTTACTTCCCTCTATTTGTTAATTGTAAGGTGAAACTTCAGAAGCTGTCAATTGGTACCAAGCAGTCCATGATTCCTTACAAATTCAAGGAATTTTCTAAAAGTTGGTTAACTTTATACCATTTTATTGTTTACGCACATAGGAGCAAACTGGGTGTGTTTTTGTTCGGCTTTCTTAAAATCCAAAAACAATTTTCTAAAAGTTGAAAGCAGTGACTTTTTTTTATAATCCAAGTATCTCATGCTCAGCTTAGCTAAGGAGCCATCGGCCCTGAACCTGAGGGACACTCGATTCTAGATAGCCAAGAACTAATCTCTAGAAGAACATGCAAATCCTCCTATCCACATGCATGGATAAAACCATGGGAGGTGGACAATTTACAATGTTTCTTGGTTGAATGAGATAAACCCCTCGATGCGTTCTGCTTATTTAAAATCTGAAACGCTTAAAAAATAAATTCTCTCTTAGTTAATTATTGAGATATTAAAAAATTTTACTCTAAGTACGAGTTGGTCCCTCTTACTGAAAAAAAAAAGTATGAGTTGGTCCCACTACATGGTAGATTATTTAAACAGACAATCATATAGTGAAGGATTAATTATATGGTGGAATCAAATCCTATCGGAGTAAAATTTAAAAAATAATCATAAGATAAGAGGACATCTATTTTTTGAGCGGCTTTGATTATCATCAATAACTAGTTGCTTTTGTAGGTGGTCTGGATTGAAAATCTTTCACCACCTCTTCTGTGAATATTGTCCCTTCGCCCACCATCAAATTAATTGCTTTAAAACATTTGATTTTTCTTCCTATTGTATTCACCTATTTTATAAGCGATCAATTGGGCATCACTTATTTCAAAGTAAACTCCGTCTATTGCACGGTTAAGAGTTTGAAATTAATTTTGAGCGAGTAAGATTTTTCATAAATTGGTCGTTGTATGACTTCAGATCCGAAAAATTTTTGGTGGGCAAACTTTATAAAATTAAACAGGATCGAAAAAAAGTCTTGGTCCCCAACGGCTAGACTAAAGGGAAATTTATATGCTTCGCATTGGGCCCACTTGTAAAAACTTAACTCGATAACTTCATGTCCTCTGGAGCTATTACATGGAACCGTGTTGTAAGTGCATAAAAATTCACGGACCAGGGGGGGTGTTCTTGAGACTCACTGAGGAGGACGAAGGCTGAAGCTCCTCGTCTCCTCGTTAAAGATGGAAGAACCGATGCCTGAGAACTTGGAAGAGGGAGAAAAAACAGGTCAGAGGACCCTGGCTGTGGGCAACGCAGGGCTCTCCGATGCCTAAGTCAGTATGAGTACTGGACAGTAGGATGGAGATTTTGGGGAAGAAGGTGATACCAGTGTGGTTCTCTTGGATGGGAGAGAGCGTGCTTTCTGTTCTGGTCTGGCCCCTTTTATAGAGGAGGAGGGGAGACAAGGAGGTGACTCTGTCAGGGAGCTATCCCATCGTAGCACGTCGTGTCACATCGGGCCATACCCGGGCAACTGTGGACGCCGTTTTGTCAGTGGACATGGGTAGCAGGGATGGCCCTGTCAGAAGATATGGGCGGTGCCCTTGTCTTGTCGCATGTGCTGTAGCGTGCTTAAGTGTCCAAGGGAGGACAGCTGTCAGCCCCTGCCTTGGTTAGCTCTGGCATCATGGCCGAGGTCAGGGTATGCTACCGAGGTCGGGGAGCCGAGGTCGGGGCGACCTTGACTTGGCTGGAGACCTTGCCGGGATGCTGAAGTGGAGGATCGAGCCGAAGTCCCTAGTCGGGCTGGGGATGCCGCGGCCGAGGTGGAGCTCTGCCGAGATGGAGCTCGTGGCCGAGACAAGGTGACTAGTGAGGCAGGAGATCTTGGTGCCGAGATCGAGACTTACCGAGATGGATTAGCTGGCGCTGCAGCACGGGATGGAGCATCAGGCCAGTATTCCGGCAGGTTCGGAAATACCCCCACACAATAGCCCCCCAGCTTCTGAGCTCATTAGACTTCTCTTTTAAGGTCAGAAGTTAAGTATCATGGAGGACAACACTTGTGCCTTGAAGCTACGCATAGTCTTGAGATGACTGGCTGGTAATGGACCAGAGCTATAGGTTGGTGCTGCTGCCAAGCTGGAGACTGGCACTGCTGCTGAGGATGCATGTGGCCGAGACCAGCATGAAGTTGAGACTAGCATGAGGCTGAGCTAGAGTGAGGCCGTGGCCAACACTTGGGCAGACCAGCATGAGGTCGGGGCGCGTAGCCTGAGTCCTTCATAAGGTTGAGCCTACGTGAAGCGCGTAGCTAGCACGAGGGCGACACCAGCATGAGGTGGAGAATCCGGCGCGTAGCCGAGACCATCATGAGGCCGAACCTGCGTGAAGCGCGTAGCTAGCACGAGGGCGACACCAGCATGAGGTGGAGAATCCGGGGCGTAGCCGAGACCGTCATGAGGCCGAACCTGCGTGAAGCGTGTAGCTAGCACGAGGGTGACACCAGCATGATGTGGAGAATCCAGCGCATAGCCGAGACCATCATGAGGCCGAACCTGCGTGAAGTGCGTAGCTAGCATGAGGGCGACACCAGCATAAGGTGGAGAACCTGGCGCGTAGCTGAGACCATCATGAGGCCGAACCTGCGTGAAGCGCGTAGCTAGCACGAGGGCGACACTTGCATGAGGTGGAGAACCTGGCGCGTAGCCGAGACCATCATGAGGCCGAACCTGCGTGAAGCGCGTACGAGGGCGACACCAGCATGAGGTGGAGAATGCGGCGCTGCTGCCGTGATGCACGAAGTCGAGATCTGGTACGTAGCCGAGATGCAAGAGATCGTGGTCTGGCGCGCGACCGAGATGTAGGAGCACGGGGCTCTGGACTACTAAGGGCGGTAGAGGACCGTGCGATCAAGGCTGACAGCAGAGGACCGTGCCGTCAAAATGACGGTAGAGGGTCGTACGATCGAAGTCGACAGTAGAGGGTCGTGCCGGTGTCATCGAAGCTAACGGCGCCATTGAAGCTGACAGTAGAGGACCGTGCCGCCAGAGATGACGGTAGAGGGTCGTGCGATCTAAGCTGATGGGCGGTCAAAGCTGAAAGATGATTGGAGGCTTCAGTAGCCCCCCCCCCCCCCCCCCCCGAGCTGGAGGAGACTTCTGTCGAGCTGGGGGCTACTGTCGAGATGGAGGATTCTGCCGAGATGGTGGCCGCCTGGCTGTTTTCGTAAAGGTTGAAATGCTCCTGGGCTCGGGCTACGTCTGCTTCTTGCCCGACGAACAGGTTTACCCTAGTCATCAGTGCTGCCATAGTGACCACGAGATGCATGACCAAGTCCTTCCGAAGCTCGTTGCATAGTAGGAGGGCTTGTTGGAAAGACGTGACTGCTATTGTATATGAGGCATTCTCGATCTGGCTGTAGACAGTCCAGAACCTTTTGGTGAACTGCGTG
This sequence comes from Litsea cubeba, assembly GCA_012931725.1. Taxonomy (NCBI): domain Eukaryota; kingdom Viridiplantae; phylum Streptophyta; class Magnoliopsida; order Laurales; family Lauraceae; genus Litsea; species Litsea cubeba. The sequence goes on along the minus strand of CM022952.1, from coordinate 30,081,494 downwards.
ACATTCTCGGTCTGCTTCATTCTGAGGGCCATCAGGTCGGTGGCCGACCTGGGGATGACCCTGTGAGCTTGGAATTTCATCATGAAGGAACTCCGGAGCTGCTGCCAACTTTTGATCGATCCTCGGGGGAGTGCGCAGAACCATTTTAGGAGGAGGTCTCCGAGACTGGAATAGTAGACTCTGCAGTTTAGGTGGCCTGCATCGCCCCACACCGACATCCTCTGAGTGAAGTGCCGGAGGTGAGCTGCTGGGTCCAAGGTTCAATCGTAAACAATGAACGTCGGGACTTTGAAATCTTCAGGAAGGGGGAAGCTTCTGATCTCTGGAGAGAGGGGAGATGTGCCGAGATCGTCAGAGTTCAGCCGAACTCGAGCGAGACCGGCAACCTCCATGTTCTGTCGTACTGCTTGCTCGATGTGTTGATCAAGCCACTTTCTGAAGTCGTGGTTGTTATCCGGGCTTTCGCCATGAGCTTGGTTGCTTCTGTTGTCCTTCAGGGTGCGCCTTTTGGAAGGTAGAGTTGAGGTCGAACCCTTAGAGGATGAACCCGATCGAGTACCCTGCTGTTGGACGCTCGCTGGACTATACCTTGCTCCTGACCTTTCCCGGTGGGGGACCGTCGGCAGCTGTGTCAACAGTGTCAATGGTTCCTTTCCCTTTCTGGTTCTTTGAGGCATGGTGTTAGGGAACATGGCTTTTTGCTCAGTTTCCCACAGACGGCGCCAATTGTTAGTGCACAAAAATTCACGGACCCGGGGGGGGGGGGGGGTGGTCTTCTTAAGACTCACTGAGGAGGACGAAGGCTGAAGCTCCTCGTCTCCTCGTTGAAGATGGAAGAACCGATGCCTGAGAACCTAGAAGAGGGAGAAAAAACAGGTCAGAGGACCCTGGCTGTGGGCAGCACAGGGCTCTCCGATGCCTAAGTCAGTATGAGTATTGGACAGTAGGATGGAGATTTTGGGGAAGAAGGTGATACCAGTGTGGTTCTCTCGGATGGGAGAGAGCGTGCTTACTGTTCTGGTTTGGCCCCTTTTATAGAGGAGGAGAGGAGACAAGGAGGTGACTCTATTAGGGAGCTATCCCATCGTAGCACGTCGTGTCGCATCGGGCCATACCCGGGCGTCTATGGACGCCGTTCTGTCAGTGGACGTGGGCAGCAGGGATGGCCCTGTCAGAAGATATGGGCGGTGCCCTTGTCTTGTCGCACGTGCTGTAGCGTGCTTCAGTGTCCAAGGGAGGACAGCTGTCAGCCCCTGCTTTGGTTAGCTCTGGCATCCTGATCGAGGTCAGGGTATGCTACCGAGGTCGGGGAGCCGAGGTCGGGGCGACCTTGACTTGGCTGGAGACCTCGCCGGGATGCTGAAGTGGAGGATCGAGCCGAAGTCCCTAGTCGGGCTGGGGATGCCGCGGCCGAGTGGAGCTCTGCCGAGATGGAGCTCGTGGCCGAGACAAGGTGACTAGTGAGGCAGTAGATCTTGGTGCCGAGACCGAGACTTGTGGAGATGGATTAGCTGGTGCTGTAGCACGGGATGGAGCATCAGGCCAGTATTCCGGCAGGTTCGGAAATACCCCCACACACGTGTAATAAATTTCTTGAACTCCATCGTATGGCCCACATGGATAATCGGGATGCATCTCATTCCCTCTAATGGAACATTCTCAATTTTCATTTCAAAATGACTTGGTGTCAATCGCGGTTTTCATCAAGTGATCCATCATATAGTGGGGCCCACTCTTTTTGAGCTCAAACTTAGGGATATATCACCAGAGAGCATGGGATACACTTCAAAGGTCTGGATTATCTATATATGGGCCCACAATAGAGTTCGAGGAGTTTGCTATAGCTGCTTGAGAGGATTTACTAGGTGGCTGGGCGCTGGCACGAAGCCGGCTCGTGACAATTTGAGGCCTAAAGCTACAATTCTAATTGAGACATTTTCTATATTTTAATATGATTATAAATATTTTATTTAGAATTTGTTTTTCTAGCTTTTCTGTGATGCAAAATTACTAATTAAGTTTTTATATTCAAGTTTTGCTAATCTATCTTAAGTCCACCTCCAAAACCTAGGAAAACTTTGGACTCATCCCCAAAACTCACATTGAAATCTTGGGTCACAAAATTCAATTACCTATTTGGCTCAAAACAATCCCCTCCCCCCAAAAAGAAAAAAAAATCCTGAATCTGTCACTGGTGGGGCTCGAAGCATTTTCACCTACGCATGGTGCGCATACGCACCATGACTCAAGACCATCCAAGATGGACTTCAGAGTTGTGCCCCACGTATTGGATGTTCCAAATGCATAGTGCTCATATGCATTGTAGGAAAGTGAATAAATTCCGGTGGGGGCCTATTGTTTCTCCTGAATTTTAAGATATATTATTAGGGCTGAAATCCCAAGCTATGGATCTATTACAACCACATCATGGATCAGATTTGATATACATGGACTGCTAGAAATATAAAATATAATGGTGTGCTAAAAGTAGTTGGACTCCTAATATAAGGGGCAGATTTGAAAAAGGCCCCATAATAATCTTGGTCGTATCTTTTTAAGAGAGAGTTATTACGGGGCCTTATATTTTGGGGAGTAAAGAAAGGATGGGAGTTGAGAAGTTTGATTTTTTGAAATTTCAAAAAATGCGAGAGCTGGAGACCTTTCTTTATTGTCCTTATGCTATATAGAGCCGGCCTTGCGCTGGCAATGGAACCCAGTGATTTGTTGCTTTTTGTCCAAGCACTGGACTTGGTGGACTGAGTCAAAAACAGAGACTTTACTTAAGTAAACAGTTTTTGTCCCTTTCGTTGTGTGAGAAAAGGCCGGAGAATGAAATAAAAAAGGCAACAGAGAAGGAGAGGGAAGTGAAAGAGGAAGGAGAAAATGTTAACCTGCAGCAGCAGGAGAAGATCCAGCAGAAATAATAGGTACCTCCCTCTTTTCCCTCCTCTTCTCCCTCTTTCCTTTTCCTTTTTTTCTTTATGTTTTCTTTTTTTTCCCCTGCAACCAGCACAACTCTTCCTCTATTCTTTTTCTTTCTTTTCCTGCAATTCAATTCAACTTAATCTGCCACAGATCTCTCTCTCTCTTGTAACTTCTCAAGTTTAGTTAGTAAACGTCTATGCTGAGGTAAAGCATAGAGTCTTGTTTATGTCTAGTATACATGACAAGGATACAAGTAACATGGTGTAAGTGCCTAAAATAATACGGACTTAGTAAAGAGGATTTGGATGAGCTTAATACTCCTTTGATGGTGAGAAGTTGCCTGGAAACCTGAAAGGGGAGGAGAAGAAATAGTCAGATGACCCTGACTGAGGGCAGCACAAGGCTCTCCGATGCCTAAGTTAGTTTGAGAACTGAACAAATGATGAAGATGAAATTTGGCAGAGTAAGAGTGTGTTTTCTCGTCCTACCTTGGAGTGAAGTTGGATCCTGTATTTATAGGAGATAGAGTTGACTTGTGAAGGGGGGCCCTATGATTGGATTCGATACTCGAGTGGTACTGTCCCATCAGCCCATACTTCATTAAATGCTAGTCTAGTTGGACCATCCTTCAATAAATGCGAGTCCAATCGGGAAATACTCTGTGGCAGCCGCTGGATGCCGTTCTGTCAGAGATCACGGGTGGCAAAGATGACTTACAAGGCCCACTTGCGCATGCCCTAGTCCCATCACGTGTCTCGTGATATGATTGAGTTCTCGAAGGAGGTCGGCTGTCAGTATCTGCCTTGGTCGTCCTTCTGGAAGAACTGCCAAGATACACGACCGAGGCCAGGATATAAGCTGAAGTCGGGAGCGACTGAGTTCGGGAACGACCTTGACCTGGTCAGCTACCAGGCTCGGTGCCAAAGTGTTACCAACCGAGGTCGGGAATGGATTCCATATCGGTTGATGCCCCAGAAGCAATGCTGAGGTGTGCTCTAACTGGGGTTGTGGCCAGATTTGTTAGCTCGGTCTATCAAAGACAACCGTGATCTCGGTATCTTAGGAAACACCCCCACACAATTGCCCCCTAGCTTCTGACCTCTAACTTCTTTAAGGTCGGGAGCTGTTTGGTGTGGATCTCGTGGGGTAGCTTCTCATCTCGGTACTCGTTTGCTGATGTCTGATTAGATGCCGTTTCGCCTGCTCGAGGCACTTAAATGCCGTGTTTAAATCATTGCGAAAGTCGCACTGACGGCACGACATGTCACCGCTTGATTGGTTATCTTGTCAATTTCGGAGAGGCGTGTGCAGTTCTGATGCGACGTTTTTTGAAATTTGAAACGACACCTTTTAGAAGGCGGTTCTTTCTGCTATAAGTAGGGTTGCCCGCCCTCCTTTCTTCCATTTCCATCACAGAGAGCTTGCTGCTGCGAGAGAGGAGAAGTCTTCCATTCTTGGTGAGTCAGAGTCTGGAGTTTGGTGCGTCCTCTTCCCCTTCTGTGAGTGCTCTTATTCTCCTAGGGTTTCTGCCGTCTGCATTTAGGGTTTTCTCCTTTCCTAGTTTCTTTTATAGGAAGATGGGGGTCTATAGGCAGTTGCTAGATACCACTCCTTCCAGCAAGCTCTTCCGCTAGGCGACGAGCTTCAGAGAGACTTGGCCTTGCACCCTGTGGTCACGATGAAGGCATTGATGGCTAGGGTGAACCGGTTCATCATGCAACAAGTAGACGAAGCCCGAGCTCTGGAACGCTTTGACCTCTACGAAAGCAACCAGGCGATCTTCAGCTCGGCAGATGTCTCCAGCTCGGCTGATATATCCATCTTGGCAGATGCCTCCAGCTCGACAGATGTCTCCAACTCGGTTGATATCTCCAGCTCATCAAATGTCTCTAGCTCGCCCAAAGTCTCTTATAGCTTGGGGGGCTGCCAGATGTCTCTTATCATCAGCTTCGATGGCCCGTCAGCCTTGATCGCACGACCCTCTACCGTAATACGACACGGTTCTCTGCTGTAGGCTTCGATGGCGCCGTCAGCTTCGATGACACTATGATATGGCACGACCCTCTACCGTCAACTTCGATCGCACGACCCTCTACCATCATTTTCGACAGCATGATCCTCTACTGTCAGCCTTGATCGCACGGTCCTCTACCGCCATCAGTCATCCAGAGCCCCATGCTCATACATCTCGGCTGCACGCCAGATCTCGATCTCTTGTGTCCCGGCTAAGTGCCAGATCTCGACTTCGTGCATCGCGGCAGCAGTGCCAGATTCTAGGCCTCATGCTGGTGTCGCCCTCGTGCTAGCTACGCGCCTCACGCAGGTTCGGCATAATATTGGTCTCAGGCTACTCGCCCCCACCTCATGCTGGTGTCGCCCTCGTGCTAGCTACGCGCTTCACGTAGGTTCGGCCTCATGATGGTCTCGGCCTCATACCGGTGTCGCCGTCGTGTTGGCTACGGACCTCACGCAGGTTCGGCCTCATGATGGTCTCAGGCTGCGCGCCCTCTCAGCCTCATGCTGGTGTCGCCCTAGTGCCGGCTACGGGCCGCAGGCAGGTTCGGCCTCATGATAGTCTCAGGCTACACGCTCTCTCAATCTCATGCTGATCTCGGCCACATGACATCTTGGCAGAAATGCCACGCTCTAGCAAGCAGCTCCAAGACATAAGTGTCCTTATGATACTTAGCTTCCGACCTCAAACAGTTAGAAGACTCTAAGAGGTTAGAAGCTGGGGGGCTATTGTGTGGGGATATTTCCGAGCCACCAAAGATCGCCAACTCAGCAGGACTTGGCCTCCCCCCCGGCAGCGCCGCCTCCTCTCTCAGCGAGTCTTGGTCTCGGCATCTTCCAACTCGGCAGCGTACCTCAGCTCGGCCAACTCCATCTCGGCAAGGTGCTCCCACCTCAGTCCAAGTATTCCACCGCGGCACTCCTGCCAGGTCTCCAACTAAGTCGAGGTCGCTCCCGACCTCGGTCATTCCTGACCTCAGTTCCATGTACCGACCTTGGTCACTCTCGACCTCGATCATGCATCTTGGCAGTTGTACTTAAAGACTGACCATAACGGATAATGATAGTTATCCTCCCATGGACACTCAAGCACGCTACAAGACGTTCAACAAGACAAGGGCACCGCCCGTATCTACTGACATCGCCCTCCACAGCTCCCAAGGCGCCAGGATATGGCTTGATGAAATAAGTGGGCTCCGATGGGACTGTCATTGATGTCAAAGTAGGCTACGATGCGACAGTTAACTACCTCTCTGCCTCCTCTCTTTCTCTATATAAACACAGCTACAGCTAAAGAGCAAAGGGCATAACGAGAGGCCATGAACACTCTGGTACGCCCATCTTCTTTCCCAAAAATCTCCATCCTTTGCTTAGTTCCCACATTAACTTAGGCATCGGAGAGCCCTGCGCTGCCCACAGCCAGGGTCCTCTGACCCGTTTCTTCTCCCTCTCCTAAGTTCTCAGGCAGCGATTCTTCCATCACCAACAAGGAGTTTCAGCCTCTGTCCTACTCAGTGAGTCTCAAAAGCACTACCCCCAGGTCTAGGTGAAAATGATGCCTATGAGCCCTGGATCATCTCTTTAGGACCCTACCACAAAAGTGAGCTAAAGCTCCGTGCCATGGAAAGGTATAAATGGGGCTATCTACAAGAACTCCTCTCTCTCGTGATCCAATGATTCCCTTTGAGAACTATATCAACATGGTCGGTAGCATGATGGATAAAATTTGTAGCTGCTACCCTGGCTACTCTGATGTTGATCCGCTCGATATGGTAAAACTGATGGTGATTGATGGTTGCTTCATTGTGGAGTATCTTCTTCGAGTTCATGAGCACGTCAAGGACGAGCTGAACAGCATGGTTTTAATACAACTGCTAAAATATGATATTCTGTTGTTAGAAAACCGACTTCCTTTTTTTCATTCTGGACAAGATATATAAGCTTGCAATCATCCCATCCTCATCCAATTCATACCCACCATCGCTCACACATCTCGCCATCGGTTATTTCAATTGGGTGTTGGAAAAGGAAATCAACCTTCCACCTCCACCTCCCGAAATAGGTCATCATCTACTTCACATATATCATTTATTTTGTCTATAAACACCGGGAGTCGAAGAAGGAGCCGGAGACGAAACAATAAACAGTAATATCAATATTACATCATTGACTAGTCATAGAGATTCGTCAATCATGATTCCTGGGGCAACTCTGCTCCAGGAGGCAGGAATAAGTTTTAAGGTAAAAGAAGTGGAGGGTTACGGCTTGGATGTTACATTCAACAAGGGGAGGGAGAGATGGTGATCCCCAGATTGTTCGTAGACTCTTCTACCAAGTCTATGTTACGAAACCTCATTGCATTCGAGCAGTTATGCCCCAACTATGAGAGCAAGTTCTCCAAAAGTTTCAGCGTATATTGTTCTTTCATAAATGACATTATCAACACGCCTGAGGATGTCGCATTACTCTGCGAAAAAGGCATTATCCTTCACAACTTAGGCAGCAATATGATGAAGTTGTTAGACATGAGTGGTCCTCATGACCACATGTGCAACATTGTTGGGACCCATGGTTTAAGCCTACTAATTTTTAGTTACTTTCCCCTTTTTTAGTTTTTAGTTTTACTAAGTTTATCTTGGATTAAATTTTAGTAAGCCCAATCATATAGGACTCTTGTTTACTAATTTGAGGGAATTAAGGAAACTTATCTTTATTAGATTTCTTTGATGGGAAGAAATCTCTCTAGGGCTTATCTATATATATGGTTTTATGGTCCTCTCTCTTAACCTACGAGATCTGAAAAGTACCCATTAACTTCACGCATATTGGAGTGGGTGATAAGGGAGATAGGAGAAAACCCTATTCGCAAAAGGAGATCCGCTCATCATCAAGATCATGGCGCAAGGTACGCTTTTTAATATTATTAGATTATCCATTGTTAATGCATAGATCAAGATCCATAGGTTTTATTTGTATTGCAAACTATATCAGATCTTACAAGTGGTATCAGAGCTTTGTACTGATTTGCTTTATAGACACTAAACCATCCCGAACCTTCTCTTCAAAAGGCAAGATATTTTATCTGAAAGTGTTTAGCAGCGCTAGAACTCTTGTCGTTGTTAGAGAAGCGAACAGATGAGGCATTATCACAATAAATTTTTAGCGGCTTAGAAATGGAATCCATGATCTGAAGCCCTGAAATAAAATTTCGCAGCCATATAGTTTGATTAGTGGCCTCAAAGCATGCCACAAATTTTGCTTGAAATGTGGAAGAAGCAGTTGTAGTTTGTTTAACACTTTTCCACGAAATAGCCCCACCAACAAGGAGAAAAATGTATCCTGATGTAGATCTCCTTGTGTCGAGGCACCCAGCAAAATCTGAGTCTGAATATCCAATCACTTCCAAGTGATCAGATTTTCTATAAGTGAGCATATGTTCTTTAGTCCCTTGTAAATATCGCATTACATTCTTTGCTGCTTTCCAATGTACCATGCCAGGGTTAGACTGATACCTTTCTAGCATGCTAACTGCAAAACTGATGTCTGGACGGGTACATGTCTGAGCATATAAAAGACTTCCTACAACGGAAGCATATGGAATATTTTGCATCTGTTTTCTTTTGTATTGCAAACTATATCAGATCTTTTACTTACTTTTGCAAAAGAACCATATATTCTTTCATTTTACAATTTTCTGGATTTTCTGAAAATTTTTTAGATTTTTTGGGCGATTATTTCAAATCGCACCGCTACGCCGCTACGTATCCCCGCTACGCTACGTATCCCCCGCATCGTAGCGTTTTGGCGGCGGGCCACTACGTCCGCCGCTACCACTATTTTCATCCTTGAGTATAGAAAAGCTAGATGCCACAGGTGGCGTGCCAACTTGATGCAAAACTATCTCAACAGTCCATGGGCAGTTCTCGGTATAGTTGCTGGAGGCATTCTCCTGATTCTTACCTTTCTCCAAATCTACTTCTCTGGCTACTCTGCTTATTAGTCTCTGGCTTCATCTCCTCCTCATAAATGAACTAATTTCACTGGTAATAGACATCATTTCCCTATTCTTTGTTTCTATTAAAATTCTCAATACAAAGCACATTTATCGTTAGTGTTGTCTTGTGTCTTTGTAGCAATACTTCTATGAAAATCAGAAGATTCCCAGTAAGAAGAGGAGGGAAGAGATTAAAAGAAGGAGATTCCTCAACATTAAATCAGTCTTTATCTTCAGATGTATCACCTCGATAAAGAAGTGATTGTAGGTGTTAAAGTTTGGGGAGTCTACTCCCAATAAAATTTGGAAGTTCGTCTGTTTCAAATATGTGGGATTAAACGAAGAACTTGTTGTCATCTTAGTTAAGTCATGGCATGTATTAGAGCTTTTTAAGTAGCGCACACTTGAATTTCTTGGATTTATGGACTCTTTATTAGCTTCTATGTATTTGATTGAGGCATTTAACTTGCGTAAATTGCCATTGTTTTGTATATTGATTTTTTCTGCATCACACCGCCCCAGCGAAACCTCTCTGAGAAGGATAATCATAACCATTCGCACAATGGCATGCAAATAAATGGTACAGATCCAATTGGCATTCCACATGAAAAGGGGGCAAAATTGATTGATTGCTTCTCTCAGTCTGATACACATTTTTGAGAACCTAAACTCAATGTAGATACTAAATGAACATGAATACAGCAGATCTCAAATGGTTGATACACTGACGGCCATTTTAAAGCCAAAATCATTACACATCTTTTCTTTCTCCACTCTAGATCGCCAGAGAAGTGCAGTCTGTTACAGGATTTAAACCTAAAATAGCCAACATCGATTTCTGCAATCCTAGAGATGAAAGGTTCTGAAATAGTAGAATGACTAAACATCAAGGAAAAACCATCTGATAGGGAAACATAAAATAATCATGAGCCAAATTGGTCATCTTGAAGGAGTTTGGAGTCCAATTAACCATCATTGATTTTCTTGACTACGGATTCCAGAAGGCTAAAACTTCCACCAAAGGGGTTTGAAATCAAAGGGGGAACCCCCAATATGCCTAGATAGTTGATTTGTGTTTTGGGATTTGTTCGATTTTAAGAGTTAATGACAACATTGGAGTCTTGGAAAATTCCAGGGGCCTCAAAACCATCAGCGAACCTAGAGCTTGATAGGCTTCCTGAAAAATGAATTAAAGATCCATTAATCACATATGATGGAATATGGACTAGAACAATCCCGACCCACTTCTACGTCTTCTGGCAACCTTTGGGGCCTGCCTACAGAGGAAGAATGATATTTTTTATGCCAAAAATGCTGCCTACAAAAATTATTATAGTAAGTAGTTTAGATTCCCAGCATTTCCCACCAACTATCTTGTAGGCCTGGTTTTTCTTAGATGGCTGGATCCCAGGTAGGATCAATGGGCTTCAAAAACTGTGTCATATTTCCTACTTTTAAAAAACTCGAATCCTCTTAATTTCGGGCTCATGAGAATTTTCATTTTTACCTGAGAAACATTTTTCCATTAAAAATTTGTGATATTTTAAACGTTTTAACAAAATAGAGAAAACACGAGAATATCCAATTAATATGTGAATAAGAATGGGAGAAATTTGAGTACTCCATGAAACTGGCTTTCCAATAGTGTTTTATATTTTTAAGAATATTTCAAAATTATTCGTTCGTGATGTGTTGCTTTAATGGAATGGCTAATATCTGTTTAAACACCTTAGTTTGAAAACATCCTGACTTTTTTCCTAAGAGGTGGTGTTAATTTAGTGACAATGGGGTGTTAAGGGCTGAGATTTACACTGAAACTTATTAATGAGCCCACATTATTTGATGTAAGGAAATATAGAGATTCTAGGGCCTGGCCTACAAAATTATTCTTTTGACATCCAATTATCTGAATGGCTCAAAATAATGCGCTCCAATTTATATATATATTTTCTATCGAAGGTAACAAATGCACTCCATATCATCAGCTCTGTGAAAATATCACTCTAATAGGAGTCATGATCACCCACTCCAACCAGAAAGTCAGCCTCCAATCCAGGGGTGGCAAAAGGATCATTAGGTGGGGTCCAAGACTTGAGCCCAACCCATATCCGATGCATTTTAAAAATGGGTCAGATTTCCACAACCGCAGCAGGTGCGGTTCGACTCGGCCCCACCTCTTTGGTCCACAAAACCCGCAAGTGTGGTTCAACTTAATTAAACGGACCTGATTTGTAAAACTTGGCCAACCCAACTTCAGTCCAAGACCTATATGAGCTCTATTACCCAGCTTTTTGTCAGTAAGATGCTCAACCAAGGTCTGTTAGGATTTTAACAAAAAAAAAAAAGGTCTATTAGCACATCTATTTCCAAGCCATTTGTAAATTCTCAGCCCAAGCCCAAGCACAAGCCCATAAAATAAAAAACTATGTGAAGTTACCCTACAAAATCGTGGAGACTCGCCCGCGAAATCGTGGAATGTGTTTGACAACCAATTTCTCACGAGTGTGATTGACAGCCAATTTCTCAGGGATTTCTCACTTGTTTTCCTCCAAGATTTGAAAAATCCACATTTATCTATTGTAGATTCTTGAGAATTTGGGCCATTGATAATCATCAATTGTTGGGACTTTCTTGTCCTCCCTCCCTTCAAAGGATTTGGGAATCCTCAATTTGTGTATTTTCGCACCAGTACCAATTTTTCTCAATTATATCAATGTGAAGTCCCTTCTACTACTCAAACTTTGATTTTTCAAACCTTATTCCTCTTAAAATCCGAATATCTTTAAATTCATACATCCAATTATTGTTGCGTTTCTTCATTTTTTTTGTTTTGCAAAATAATTTTTCAACTCGATAGCAAAGCAAGAGGTAGATAGATTAACCCCTGTGCCTTTTTTTTTTTTTTTTTTATTATTATTATTATTTAAGGGAGGAGTGGGGGAGGGTATGTCTCTTATATGCCACTTCATATAGAAGTATTCACTTTGCTAGGATTTGACCGCATGCAAATCATGGTGGTCGTGAAACGGCTTGGCCAGATGTTAAATGCATGTTTCTTTACTAGAATTTGTATTGGAATTTTGTTTGTTTGAAATTTCTAAATTGCAATCATGAGTTTCTTCTTCCTTTAGCTCGATTTTGAGAATCCAAGAATTTAGGGGGTGTTTGGAAACAAGATATTTTAAGAGATTTTGTCATATTATATGCTAGTTTAGAATATAATATATGCACCAAAAAAGGAGGTGTTTGGATAACTTAGAAAGTATATTACAATATCTCTCTTTCTTCTAAAAACCCTCATATTACATTATTCAAGGATATGCTGTATAAGATAATCTTTTGTTACAAAATCTTCTTTATTTATAAAGAATTCATGGGCAACTATTAATTATAGTGGTTCACTATATCCTCATTGCAACCATGAATCCTAATATTACATTGGCCGCACAATGCTTACAAATTTAATGTGGGGTCCTATAACCATATCACAATTACATGGCCATTTTTAATTATCAATATCATGAGGGTCTTATTAATGTCACACTAGAGACCCTTCATCATGATTCCAACATTAGGTGGGTCCCATACTATCAAAATTAGCTGGGTTTCTAATTAATTACGAAAATTGAATTGTGTGATTGTAGTTAGAAGTTTGTCATCATTAAATTGCTCCCACTATTTGATAGCTCCCCTTGTGTTGGGTCTCATAATGATTTCTCATAGATAGATTTATCAATGATGCTTGACATTAGATAAGGTTTTACCAAAAAAATAAAATAAAATAGATAGGCTCATTTGTGATAATCACCATTAGATGTATTACACTATGGCTATCAACATTTGGCAGACCTACCTTAATCAAACAATATTGCTTGGATCTCAAGGTTTTAACATTTAATCATGTGATTTTTTAACAATCGTGGGTCCTACCATGATTATTAACACATGTGATTACTAATTAGTGAGTCCTGCATTGGGTCAATTGATTACTCTCATTCCATTTTTTATTTAGTATTATATCATCTTGTGAGTTTTTTTTTATAAATTGCCAAACACTTCAAAGGCATATTGAAATTTGTAAAAATTGCCAAACACCACAAGTGACACTATATAATAATATGACACTATTTTTTTCTATGATAATGAAATCTTACAATATTTAAACATGTTGATATTAGATTATGTAGTTATCCAAACACCCCCTTAAACATTTTCAAATATCCTAAATCTAGCACCCCTAAATCTTTGCAACGATTTGGGGTTCTCAAGATCCAAGAATTCTTTGCATTGGAACCTTAAACCCATTTAGCATCATCATTCCTGTATTGTTGTTGATTGTGTGGATTATATTGAGACAGCGATGTGCAGAACTTGTTTGACAACATTATATAAGATTGTTTGGATGAAAATAAGTTATTGTAGAAAGAACTGTAATTTTTCAAAATCTTGTCTATAATGTGAAGCAAAATTTCTCCGAGATAGGAGCAGAGATAAAAAGAGAAGACCCCCGGTTTAAAATATACCAAAACCCACAAAATGAAATAGCTACCGAAAGTAAATAGATAAACTATTAGATGGTCAAGAAACATGAACACGGAGATAGCAATCAATAAAAGTTGGATCCACAGTTAGATTAATCACTTATATGTAGAAGATATAATAAAACACTACACAAAATTAATGTATTTTGAAACCCATGTTCTGAAATCAAGAAAATTATTTAATTTGATTCTTTTTGTAATTATAAAAATATGCTCACGCATTTTTTAAATCTTGTAATTCTCAATTCTAAGCCCATAATTGAATGTTTTTGGTTTTGTGGAGAGCGATACAAGTTCATCATTTTTATCATTTATGGGATAATTTAATAACTAATCTCTGAGTTAAATTGGATTGAAGACATGATTTTAAGATTTTCGAGTCATGTTAACTAATTAATTTATATTATTTTTTAGTAAAAAGTTAAAATCTTTTTTTATTATTTCTCAAATCCCTTCCCAAGGAAAGTCTTTTACCATCCTTAAGAAAAAAAATCCTAGTACTGCCACTTCATGTGTTCAACTGGGACCATACCCACTTATCCACCAAATAAGGCTATCTACAACCAGCTTGCTATGAGAAAGCTCAGCCCTTCAGCAAGTGGGGCGACTCGAAGCAAGCCCAAAAGTCAAGGCAAACACACTTAACAGAACAAAACAACAAAGTCGGAAGTCGGGCTCTTTTTTACTTTTAACCCAAACAAGGGTCCTCGGACCGAAGAGAGAGAACCCGTGTACACACGGAAAGATTAGGGATGGCAACGGGGCGGATTGGGGACGGAGTTGGGTTCCCTGCCTCTCTTTTACCCCGCCCCGCCCTTCGGGGTAATTGATATACCCCGATTGCCCTGCGGATACCCCGCCCCGCCCCGCCCAGCCAGCCCAGCCCCTCAATTATATAAATTTTAAATGTGCAGGACTTAGGATTTGAACTTTGGTGGGGGAGTAACTAGAGGTTTGCCTTACCACTAGACCAAACTTCATTCTTGTAATGTTTTACTTTATTTAAAATATAGTCATATATTCAAGATTGTTACACACATATACATACATATACACACACACATGTAATATATATATATAAACTTATTTAATGGCGGGGCGGGCTACGGCGCGGGATAGAAAGCGGGTTAGCGGGGCGGGGGTGGGGCGGGGAAAAGAGGAAACCCATCCCCGCCCCGCCTCGCCTTCGGGGCATAGTTTTATTCCCTGTCCCCGCCCCACCTAAGGATCGGGGCGGGGGAAACCCGAGCGGGGCGGGGTGGGGCGGGGCGGAGCAAAATTGCCACCCCTAGGGAAGATAGCCCACACAAACGGGAAGAAGGCCTACACAAGTGGAAAAGAAGTATGTCCAAATGGGAAGAAAGCCCACACAAATGGCAAGAGGTGGCGTACCCAAGATTCGAAACCTCAGCAGCGAGGTGAGAATGCCGCCACTTACCAGTGAAGTAAGTGGCCGTTCTTAGAAGCCGGGCAATTCTTAAACTCGATTTTGTATGCTCACCCAAATGAGGCTATGTTGTCCTCAATAGTCATTCAACCAGGCCTCACATGCGGTTGTTACATTTTTTTTTTATTGCACTGAACCTACATATATATGGATGTCTTTATAATGGATCAGAGTAAATTTCATATTTTGCGATTGTATATTTATAAATTCCTACAAAGTTTCGCTATAATATGTTTTGGGCCCATAATAAGATTTATCGACAGTAAGGGGAGACCCATTGGATCCATATTCAATGCCAGCCTAAATATGAGGGTCCCAGACCCTTTTACTCTCATAGTAGTATGAGAGTTACTCTTATAGGAGCAGTTCTCAGATATATATATAGTCACTAATAACCCAGGGTATTTTTCGCCCAGCCCTAGAATATTGGTTACAATCATTAGGTCATCAATCGATCAGTCATGTGGGGCCATTACCAATAAAATTTGTTAATTGAAAAAAAAAATGCATGCAGAGATAATTTTGTATTGATCGACTTGTCTCTCTCATGTGTGATGATGGAGCTAGCCCACATTCATTGGTTCTGATTCAAGAACATTTTTGAACAACTATATTGGACTGTAATCTCAACATTCAACAGTGAAATGCCCACCAATTTTCATTAGAAATTTCATTAAAACCGGTTCTCGATCAGGTTTTGACTTGGAACCAATTTTTCCCGATCTGGACCCGGGTCCAACTAAAGGATTGGAATCTAGTTTCAAAATGAATTCTAATTTCTCTTTAATATTCATTTTTCTTAAAATAAGCATATCATTCAATTTATAACAGTGTATCAACTCTACTACATCTAGTACTATACATAACATTTCCAAAAAAGAAAGATATAAGCTTGCAATCACCCCATCATAATCCAATTCATACCCACCATCTTCACACATCACACCATCAATTATTTTAATCGGGTGTTTGAAAAGGAAATCAACCGTCCACCTCCCGTACTTTGACACTTTCCAAAAGGGGAGTGTCCCTCACCAAAATGGTGAGGGATGGATGCACTTGAATATTTCCCTATATATATATTTATATATCATTTATTTTGTCTATATACACTGAGAGTCGAAGAAGGAGCCGGAGACGAAACAATAATCAGTAATATCAATATTACATCATTGACAAGTTGCAAGGATTCGTCAATCATGATTCTCGGGGCCAGGGGCAGAATTAGGGTTGGGGGGGGGGGGGGGGGGGGGGGGGGTAGGGGCCATGGCCCCCCCAAAGTTCTGAAAATCTATCAAAGTCCTTCTGGCCCTGTGATCTTCTCTGAGGAATGGCCCCTCCTTATAATATTAATTAATCAATATAGTTTTTTATTCTAAAAAAAGTAACAAAATCATAGCAGATTTTTGGGAAGAAATATTAGAATGATGGAAGAAAAGAAAGGAAAGGAAGGAGGAAAAAAATAGTTCTAAAAAAGGAACAAAATCAAAGCAGATTCTGGTGGAGAAAGATTAGAATGATGGAAGAAAAGAAAGGAAAGTAAATGAAGAAAGGAAAGAGGAAAAATAATTCTAAAAAAGTTATATTTTAATAGTGATTATCTATGTCAGGATTAATTCAATTGAAGTAAATTCTTTTGAAGAGATAAAACTAGTGTAACCACCCTTTTAAATGGTCTAGATTTTAAATATGGGTCTTGCTCATAAATATATAATAGTGGGCATATTTGTTTGTTCCAAAATAATAGTCAATAATTTCACTTTTGAGTGCTAGTTGACAAGGGTTATGATATGAACTTCTAAGATACTAATTTTTCTAAATAATAGTAATGTAATTTCACTTTTGAGTGCTATCTATTATGCATTTAATTATTAAATTTTGTAACTTTTTAATGGATTTTTTTTACTTTGGCCCCCCCTAAAAAAAATTCCTGGTTCCGCCTCTGCCCGGGGCAACTGTGCTCCAGGAGCAGAATAAGATTCAAGATAAAAGAAGTGGAGGGTTGCAGCTTGGATGTTACATTCAACGAGGGAGAGGGAGAGATGGTGATCCCTAGATTGTACATAGACTCTTCTATCAACTCTAAATTACGAAACCTCTCATTGCATTGGAGTAGTTCTACCTCAACTGTGAGAGCAAGTTCTACAAAACTTTCAGCGTATATTGTTCTTTCATGAATGACATTATCAACACACCTGAGGATGTCGCATAGCTCTGCGAAAAAGACATTATCCGTCATAGCTTAGGCAGCAATGATGAAGTTGCTCATATTTTCAAGCCATTTAAATGGAGGAGCTATAATTGCTCAAAGTCATTATCTGAATGATATTTATAAGAAAGTTGGTGAGTATAGGAAAGCTAGATGGCACAGGTGGCGCGCCAACTTGATGCACAACAATCTCAACAGTCCATGGGCAGTTCTCGGTATAGTTGCTGGAGGCATTCTTCTGGTTCTTACCTTTCTCCAAACCTACTTCTCTGGCTACTCTGCTTTTTAGTCTCTGGCTTCATCTTCTCCTCATAAATGAACTCATTTCACTGGTAATAGACATCATTTCTGATGGTGCCAAAATTAGATTTCGTACACCACCGGTCAAGTAATAAATGCAGCAATAAATGAGATAAATTAATGAGAGAGAGAAAGGGATTTATAGTGGTTCGGTCAAAATGACCTACGTCCACTTCAGAAAGGCAGAGGTTGCCTGTGGTGTTTTACTTCCTCAATGAGTTGAGTTTACAAGCTAGAGGAATACAAGAGTAGAAGGAAATAGGAAGATATCCGTCCTCTTCTTAGTGCTGGTGGAGCTCCTCGATTTATAGTCTACCCTAACAGACGGGGACGCTCCTCTGCAACGTTCGCCCTTGGAGCCCTCGAACTGCCCTCGCGCTGGACGAGGCAGGTGAGATATTTCTCCGCAGGACCTGGTAGGAGCGGGACTGCTTTCGAAGCAACGTGGCTGCCCTTACTTGGTCTCTTCGTGGGCTTGGACCTTGGCTCATTGGCCTATTCTGACCTGACTCATCCTCATGGGTTGGGTCATTTGGGCCTGACTCATCAATTTCCATGTTAGTGTTGGTCAAGACTTCAAGATATGATGTATTCCATGCCGGATGCTCCCTTGACTTGATGTTTCGCGTAGCTAGAATAATAGGTGAGTCGTTTATTTAGATTTTTCTGATTTCTCAAGCTCTTGTTCATGTTCTTAGAGATTCTCATGAAATAAATAAAATTTATGAGTCGCATTAGTGATTATTAATGGATCAACTTAGCGTGACAGGTTATGCTTGATGTTGTGGTTCTCATTTAATTTTTTGGCCTTAAGCATGGAGTTTGAGTGTTGGAGATTCGAAATCATCCGTCTTTTCTTTTATTTCATTCTTATTAATTATGATTTTTTTCTCTTTTATGTTATTGATGGTCTAGTCAATCTATTCTTTTACAGTTTTTAGTATTAGTATAGTATAGGTCATTTTTAGATTATAATTTTTTTTAAAGTGTAATTGTTTGATGGGATGTAATTTATTTAATTTTCAGACTCTTTATTTTAGTAGCTCAATTGATGTATATCTTTTATTTAGGCTAGTTCTAGTTTTTATTAGGACAGGTACAAGTAACAACTCCTTGTGGTTACGACCCTGACTCACTGGGTAAAACTACAAAATTGATGGCCTTGGACTTGGGGACCAGCGATTAGATCAAGTTTTTGGCACCGTTGCCGGGGAGTTTTTTTTACTTAAGGTAATTTTTCGAACCTATCTTTTTAATTGCTTTGTGGGTGTGCCTTTACTATTCCACAATCATTCTAGATCTAAGGGTAGCATGCATGGAATGTTCGGACCAGCCCTATTGCATTAAAAAGTGGATTTTAATCTCTGAATTTTTTTTTAAAATTGGAACCATTTCAGATCTAGAAAATTAATTTTTCTGATTTTTCAAACATCACATCAATTTCGGAAAATTGCCTAGTTTACTTGTTCTAATTTGGACTAGTTTAGGTCAGTTTTTTTAGTTGCTGGTTAGGATTAATTAAGGTGTGTTAAAATCAGTTATTTTTTATATTTTTAGGTTTTTAAAGTTTCAAAAATATTCTGGATGTTTCCCTCACAAAGGCAAGTCGTAGATCGCGCAAATTCGGCTTTTGGCCACCAAACTTGCCAAAATCTGAAAATTTCAAAAGTTTCATTGAAAACTCAGTTACTTTAGTTGTTTTTAAATTTAAAAGGACTCTTAAAAACTTGCTGGGATTTTTTCTATGAAGGTTAGTTAATTCTTTGGAAAGCTGAACAAACTGCCTTTCTTGATTGGTTCGATGTCTAGGCAAGTCTTGTCCCATTACGTTAAGGGAGATAAGTCTCTTGTTCTAGAAGGTGTTTTTTAAGAGGGACCCTTGCAACACATCGTGACCCTACCACTGATCTGGGGCTTACCTGGTCGGGCCAGTTTCATAGACTTGAGTTTGGGAACTTTCCTTAAAGATATCAAACTCTCTAAGACTGGGACTTTGCAAGAATTTGAGAATCTTCTTTTAAATCTAAAAGTGGACCTTAGGCAGTTTTTCTTTCTAGGTTTCTTTGTTAAAGAAAAAAAAACTTTTCAAAATTCCAAAAAAAAGTAAAAAAGAAAGACCCCGTCCTTCTTGGCAAAGGGACACCTCAAATCGGTTAGAAAGGAAGGAATCACCTGTAAAGAGCTTGATTGAATTCTACGAATTTAGATCTCCTAGTTATCTTAGGATTTTCAATATGGCTGACGAGCATAGTGATAATGATGAGATCAAGAATGACAACAGAAATGGGAATGGAGCCAATAATAATGGGGAGGTGAATCAACCTCTTAGGAGTTTATGTGAATACCTTCACCTTACACGACAAGCCACACCGTCATGCATGGTTATACCCGTAGGTGCACGTCAATTTCATATCAAACGGGGAGTGATCCAACTTCTCCCCAAATTTCATGAACTTGAATCGGAAAGTGCTTATTTGCACATAAAAGAGTTTGAAGAAGTGTGTGCAACACTACACTTCAATAATGTGAGGGAAGACCTCATCAGATTTCATTTATTTCCATTTTCCCTCAAAGATAAGGCCAAGGCATGGCTTCACTCCTTACAACCCAATTCGATTGCTCTATGGTCCGACATGATCCGGGGATTTTTGAAGAAAGTTTTCCCATTACATAAGACCACCTCCTTAAGGACGAATATTATGAATTTTAAACAAAAAGATAAGGAGTCTTATTATAGGTATTGGGAATGCTTTAATGAACTACTCCTTGCATGTCCCCACCTCGGATTCGAATTGCACAACACAATCGGTCACTTTTATGATGGACTTAGTCCAGAAACACGTCAATTTGTGGCAATGATGTGCAATGGGGAGTTCTGGCGAAGAACCCAAATCAAGCATGGACCTACCTTCAGTTTTTGGCAGACAATGCACAAAATTGGGACACATCGGAAGGTATAGACCCCGTAAAGCAATCGAATCAGGCCAAAGGAGGGGAGTTATATGTATTGAAAGAAAATGATGATCTTCAAGCAAAAATTCTCTATCTTATAAGAGAAGTTGAGTCCTTGAAATTTGTGAAGAATAAGGAACCTACTATAGTTTGTGGCATATGCGCTAGTGTTACACACATGTCTTCGGAGTGTCCAACACTCCCTGCTTTTCAAGAAGTGTTTCACGAGCAAGCAAATGTCACTAACACATACAACCGGCAGTTCAACAATTCTTTGGGTAACATGTACAACCCTAATTGGAGGAATCACCCCAACTTTTGTGGGAGGAATGACCCAAATGCTACTCAGCCCAATTTCAACCAAATGTCAAATCAATTTTGGGGTACTTCTAGTACATATGCTCAAAACGCACAGCAAATGGCACCCCCTACAAATCAAATGACGCGTTGGGATGAACTTGTGGCTAAGTTTATGGTGAATCAAGAGTCCATCAACAAGAAACATGATCAGAAGTTTGAGAGTTTACAGAACACCATGCAGAACCTCTACAAATTGAAGCACAAAATAAGGGGGCTTTTCCAGCCTAACCACAGCCTAATCCAAAAGGGCAATACGAGGTTCATCAAGGTGGTCCGTTAAATTCAAAGGAGAAGATTCAAGCTCTTACCACTCGTAGTGGTAAAGAAATTGAAAAACCGAATCTGAAAAAAGATAAACAACCTGCATCATCAAATCAGGAATGGCAATAAAATGAAGTCCCTCCTATCAAGGAGAAAAGCCTAGTTCTTCCGGGATTCAAGCCCTTACCACCTTTTCCTAACCGATTAGCTCCTCCCAAGCCATCTATACAGAACAAGGAAATCTTGGACGTGCTTAAAGAGATCAAAATTAACATTCCGTTGCTAGATGCAATCAAACAAGTCCCATCTTACACAAATTTTCTTAAGGAATTGTGCACTTTGAAGCGTTAGATACATGTACAAAAGAAAACGTTTCTCATTGAGTAAGCTAGTGCAATTCTAAAGCATGATACTCCCCCTAAGTTCAAAGATCTAGGATGCCCCACAATTTTGTGCATTATTAGAAATTATCAAATTGAACAAGCGTTGCTTGATCTTGGGGCGAGTGTAAACTTACTACCTTACTCGGTCTAAGAAAAATTGGGGCTGGACGAACTCAAACCCACCCAGGTTACTCTACAGCTCGCGGATCGATCAGTCAAAAGACTTGAAAGGATAGTAGAGGATGTGCTTATGCAAGTTGACAAGTTATACTTTCCAGTAGACTTCATTGTGCTAGACACTCATCCTGTGGCAGACCCTCATGCTCAGATTCCGGTAATTTTGGGAAGACCATTCTTAGCCACATCTAATGCACTGATCAATTGCCGGAATGGAAAAATGATGTTATCTTTTGGTAACATGGCGTTGGAGCTCAATGTTTTTGACCTTTGCAAACAACCACGGGATGATAACATTGACCTTGAAGAAGTAGATTTGATAGATACTCTTACAACAGAAACTTTTGAAAAATCAATCTCCGATTCCAGTGAGTCAGTTGAGGACCTGACCCTTTGTGAAGAAACACATGATAGCAATGTTGAGATGGTCAACGTTGTAGGCAAACCGTCTTTTGAACAGATGGTACCAACTAGTACTCTATCTCTTCCATCTTAGGTGAGGCCGCCCAAACCTGAGTTGTAACCCTTGCTCTCTCACTTGAAATATGCATACCTTGGAGAAACTGAAACATTTCCTATAGTCATTTATGAACAACTTGACAAGGACCAAGAATTCCAACTCTTAGAAGTGCTCAAACTGCATAAGGGTGCAATTGCTTGGACCGTGGCTGACATTAAGGGAATTAATCCCCTCGTGTTTACATATCATATCTATTTAGAGGAGAATGCAAAACCCTTCTGTCAGATGCAACACCGATTAAACCCCACCATGCAGGAAGTGGTTAGGGCTGAAGTTTTGAAACTTCTAGATGTGGGTATCATCTATCCAATTTCGGATAGCCAATGGGTCAACCCTACGCAAGTTGTACCTTAAAAAGCCGGCGTTACTGTAGTTCGTAATGCGAATGATGAACTCGTCCGAAGCCGCATACCCATAGGTTGGCAAGCTTTATAGACTACAGAAAGTTAAATGCTGTCACACGAAAGGATCATTTCCCCCTTCCCTTCTTGGACCAAATTTTAGAACGGATAGCTAGCCACGAGTATTATTGTTTCTTAGATGGATATTCTGGGTACAATCAGATAGAGATCGCCTTGGAAGACCAAGAGAAAACAACTGTCACATGCCCTTTGGCACCTTTGCTTACCGATGGATGCCCTTTGGGCTGTGTAATGTGTTGGAATTTGAGATGACTTGAGAAGTCTTATGAAGCATTGAAGTGTTTAGTATCTCAAGTATCATTTTGTGTTGGAATTATTGTCAACACAATGTCACAAGTGTGGTGTTGATAGTGTGGTATTGATAGAGCTTCAAAGAGAAAACAGAGCTAAAACAGTTCAGGAAATCAGAATTCCTAAAGCAGTGTGGTCGGTCGACCGAGGACCCCACGCGGTCGACCGGGCAAGACAGTTAGCTCCCGGTTATTTGTTGCCACAGTGTGTCGCCGGTCGACCGGGGACCCCATGCGGTCGACCGAGCACGGGAACCAGAATTGCGCAGAAATAGAAGTTTTGCACGAAAATTTAGGAAACTTATGTATTTCGTTTGGGACTCTTTCTAAATGAATTCTAGCCTAATTTGAACACTCTTTAGGGTTACCAAAACCTATATAAAGGCTTGCTAAGTTTGTTTTCAAGAGTACAGAAGAGAAGAGAGAACAAAAGAGAGGATTTTGGAGAGAAGAGTGATTGGAGAAGAAGGCGCTGCTGTGTGTTGCTGTGTTGCACGTTTCTACAGCAAGTGTGGACGAGAATGTGCTCATGAAGATGGTGATTCGTCCATAGATAAGTGTCTCTCTTTTTATGCTTTAAATTTCAATTTGTAAGGGATTGAGAGAGAGAGATTGTAGAGGGGAAGGGCTGTAGAAAAGTTCTCTACTTAAATTCTGTAGAACATCAAGTTGGTGCTTGGTGTTAGGGGTTTGGTGATCCTATCTGTTGGTGCAGATAAATTGTAAAGGGAGTAGGTGCTTCCTAGATAGTTGGTGCTATCTGAAACTTAAGGGTTGGTGCTCTTTGTCGTTGGTGCGACTAAATAGATTCAGACCTGTTCCCGATCGGTGTTCGGACAGTCTTTGAACCGTGGACGTAGCCTTTTGGTGAACCACATTAAATCTGGTGTCCTTGTGTGATTTGATTTGCTTTTGTTGTTAAATTGGACCTGTTTTTAAGGAATCACTGATTCACCCCCCCTCTCAGTGATCGCGATATCTAGCAATTGGTATCAGAGCGCCAAGGCTCCCTTGATAAGCTTAACACGCTAAGGGTGATCTCTTGTCAAATCACATGGCATCCAATACAGGGAATAAGAAAGCACCTTTGTTTGATGGTTCTAATTACTCCTTCTGGAAGATCAGAATGCAGGCTTTCATCAAATCACTTGGCTATGATGTCTGGGAGACTGTCAGAGTCGGTTACAATACTGCCATCGTACCCACTGATGCTGCAACGAAGAAGTTAGCAGACAACGACTCCAAGGCGCAGAATGCACTCTTTAGTGGCCTTGTGGACAGCGAGCTGGTCAAAGTAATTGCATGCAAAACAGCCAAGGAAATATGGGACAAGTTGAAAAGCATTCATGAAGGAGATGAGAAGATCAAAGAAGCGAAATTGCAAACTCATCGCTCTCAATTCGAGTCTCTTCACATGGAGGAAAGCGAGAATGTTGACTTGTATATGCAACGAGTGAATGAAGTCACGAATGACATTCGTGGACTAGGGGAGGAGATTAAAGAACCAGTCATCGTCAAAAAGGTTCTAAGATCTCCTCTTCCCCGGTTTGATTCAAAAGTCTCAGCCATAGAAGAAGCCAAGGATCTGAATGAATTTACCATGGATGAGTTGCATGGTTCACTCACTGCCTATGAGATGCGCATAGGTAAGACGTCTTCATCTGATAGAGAAGCGGCCTTCAAAGTTCAGAAAAGGGGAAAAGAGACTGCTGGTCATGATGTTGATACTGATGATGATGAGCTTAAGGCTCAATTAGTTAGAAAGCTGAAGAAAGGAAGCAATGGAAAGTACAAAGGGAAGCTACCCTTTAAATGCTTCAATTGTGGCGGTGTTGGTCACTTTGCTGCGAAGTGTCCGCTGAAAGAAAACAATGATGATGACTCTTATGTTGATAAGAGTAAATGGAAGAAAAATTTTAGAAAGAGGGGCAAAGCAAAAAGCTTCATCAGTCAATATAATGACAGCACGTCTGAAACTTCAGACGATGATGAATCAGCCGAAGCAACTGAAGCTCTCTTCATGGTTACTGTTGAAGAAGAAGAGGAGCTAGAGCCGGAAGAGGAAGAGGAGGCTGAGGTCAATCTTGAAGAAGAACTCATTGCCGCACTTGAGGAGCTTAGCATGGAACGAAAAACAAGTAAGAAAAATCTGAAACTTCTTCATGAATCTGAAAGTTCAGTTATTGCTTTGAAAACTCAAGTTGAAGAATATAAAAGAATGTAGAAGTCCTAGAAATACAAATCAGTACCAAAACTGAGGAAGTGGTGAAACTTGAGAATGAAATCCTTGGAGCAAGGACTGAAAATATACAAATGAATCAAAAGCTCAAGGAATTCCAAGCAATCAATGGAACATTGAAGCTAAATGAAATACTGAAAGTTCAAAGGCCTTCTCACTTCAAATTTGGTCTAGGATTTGAGAATGGAGAATCCTCTAAGATTACACCTCCTGAAAAGACAAAACCTGTGAAGCCTACTCAGCCTAGAAAAGAGTCCATTCATGTGAGAAAGGAAATGAAGTCTAACCAGCCACAAAGAAGATTCAAATTTTATGGTTACTGTTATCATTGCAATGGATATGGACATAAAAGGGCTGAATGCAAATTCTATGTTAGAAACAGCCCATTTGTGACTAGGAATCCTTTTTCAATCCTAAACAACCACAAAATTGAGTGTTATAAGTGTCATAATTATGGACACTTGACTAGGGATTGTAGGTTGCCTATTGCTAAACAATTTCAGGTTGAAAAGAAACCCAAGTTAGTTAAGGCATGGAGGGCAAAGAAAAGGGAAGATAATTCCAAGGAATCTCTCATTGTGCAAATGACATTCAATGCACAAAAGAAGGCAGCACCATGGGTCCTTGATAGTGGCTGTTCAAGCCATATGACAGGTGATAAGGAAAAATTCGTCAAATTACAGCACTATGAAGGCGGATCAGTGAAGTTTGGTAATAATGATGGAGCCAAAATCTGCGGAAAATGTGTTATTCAGCTAAAGGCAAACAAGATCAGATCAGACGAGATCTTATATGTGTCTGGACTGAGACACAACTTGCTTAGTGTGAGCCAGATCTGTGACAAAGGCCACGAAGTTGTCTTCACTAAGAATGGGTTTGCTATCAAGAAGTGTAGCAACGGCAAAACAGTGGCTACTGGATCTAGGACTGCTGGAAATCTCTATACACTGTCAGATGGAGCTGAAAAGACTTGCTTGATGAGTCCGACAGAGGAAAGTTGGTTGTGGCACAAACACCTTGGGCATCTAAACTTTGATAACATGTCAAAGATTTGCAATTCAAAGGCTGTCAGAGGTATGTCTACAGTTGAAAAGCCTTCCAACCCCATTTGCGATTCTTGCCAAAAGGAAAAGCAAACGAGGGTAATGTTCAAGTCAAAGGAGCATCATTCAAAGAAACCTCTTGAGCTAGTGCACACTGATCTCTGTGGACCGATGCGAACTCAAAGCACCAGTGGAGATAAGTATTTTATGTTATGCATTGATGATTATACTCGTATGACATGGGTATTGTTTCTTAAGCATAAACATCAAGCACTTGATCGTTTTAAAGTGTTTAAAGCACAGGTTGAAAATATGCTTGGAAAACGTATCAAGATTTTAAGGTCTGATCGAGGCGGTGAATTCACATCTGAAGAGTTCACTAACTATTGTGAGCACCATGGCATTCAAAGACAATATTCAGCCCCTAGAACTCCACAGCAAAATGGAGTTGTGGAACGGAAAAATCGCACCGTGCAAGAGATGGCTCGCACAATGCTAACTGAGAGTAAGCTAGCTGACAAATACTGGAAGGAGGCAATCCATACGGCTGTATACATTCAGAATCGATGCTTGATCAGGCCACATGAAGACAAAACTCCTTATGAGCTATGGTTTGGGAGAAAAGCAACAGTCAAGCACTTCAGAGTCTTCGGTAGCAAGTGTTACATCAAGCGTCTTGAACAAAATCCGGGCAAATTTGAAGAAAGAGCTGATGAAGGTATATTTCTGGGTTACTCCTCTAGTAAGGCTTACAGATGTCTTAATAAAAGGACCAGAAAAATCATAGAAAGTGCCGATGTTAGAATTGATGAAAACCGTGAATCAAAGAATGTAACTCATTATGACAGTCCAGTTTATGAGGACTCGAGTGAGATTGATGATGAAGTGGCTGAACCTAATGATTCTGAGAAATCAAAGGATGACTCAGAGGATACTACACCTAGAAAGAAAAGCACTTGGGTAGAGCAACACCCTAAGGATCAAATCATTGGAGATCCTGAGGCCGGTGTTAAAACAAGACAAAGTGTAGTTAGCAATTACTCACTTGTGTCCACCATTGAACCCAAGACTGTGGCTGAAACCAGTCTCGATGAAAGTTGGTTGAAAGCTATACATGAGGAGTTGGAGCAAATTGAGAAGAACTCCACATGGGAACTAGTTTCTAGACCTACCGATAAGAATGTTATTGGTACTAAATGGGTCTTTCGGAATAAGCTGAATGAAGATGGTCAGGTCATACGAAACAAAACAAGGTTGGTTTGTAAAGGCTATGCTCAAGTTGAAGGCATAGATTTTGAAGAGACCTTTGCACCGGTGGCTCGTCTGGAAGCCATTCGTATGTTTCTTGCATTGGCTGCATACAAAACCTTCAAGGTATTTCAGATGGATGTAAAGTCAGCCTTCTTGAATGGATTACTTGAAGAAGAGGTCTACATTGAGCAACCTGATGGTTTTCTCATTAGCAAAAATTCAGACCTAGTGTGCAAGTTGAAAAAGGCTCTTTATGGGCTGAAACAAGCGCCAAGGGCGTGGTATGCAAGGCTGGACCTCTATCTCCGCAAGATCGGCTTTGGAAAAGGACTGGTTGATAGCAATCTTTATGTCAAAACTGAGTTGAGCAAACAGCTGGTTGTCATTGTTTATGTCGATGACATAATCTTTGGTGGCAATGATGAGGAAATGTGCAGGAATCTTGCTGAAGAGATGAAGAAAGAATTTGATATGTCAATGCTTGGAGAACTAAAGTTCTTCCTTGGTTTACAAGTTCAGCAGCTAAAACATGGTATCTTCATATCACAGATAAAATACATCAAGAAAATGCTGAAGCGTTTTAACATGGAAGACAGCAAGCCAGTGAGCACACCAATGACAACGAACACAAAGCTAAGCAAAGATGATAAGGGTTCGTCCGTTGATCACACCACTTATCGTTCTATGATAGGAAGCTTGCTTTATTTGACTGCTACAAGACCGGATCTTCTGCAAGCAGTATGTATGGTGGCTCGATTTCAAGCATCACCAACTGAGACGCACCTTACAGCAGTAAAAAGGATATTTCGATATCTGAAAGGTACCATGGAGCTTGGCATTTGGTATCCTAAAGGCAAATCCTTCACTCTTGTTGCATACTCCGACGCCGATTGGGCTGGATGTATAGATGATCGCAAGAGTACAAGCGGTGGTGCATTCTATCTCGGTGAAAGGTTGGTGGCATGGCACAGTAAGAAACAAGATTCAGTATCCCTTTCTACAGCGGAAACGGAATATATTGCAGCGGCAACTTGTTGTACGCAAGTGTTATGGATGCGGCAAATGCTCTCTGATCTAGGAGTTCCGACAACGGATCCTACGCCGATCATCTATGACAATACAAGTGCAATTCACATCTCTAAGAATCCTGTTCAGCATTCTAGAACGAAGCATGTTGCAATCCGCTATCACTTTCTCAAGGAAAAGGTTGCAGACGGTGAGGTAAAGTTGGAATATGTTCCAACTACTGAGCAAGTTGCTGATATCTTCACAAAACCTCTGCCAAAGGAGGTCTTCGAGTATCTCCGGAAAAAATTAGGAGTTACTGACTCTCCTAATCCTTAGGAGTTGTGCTTGAAAGAGGGAGCAATGTATTCCTTGAATATCCTATTCGCTCCTTGGTTTGTCCCTTTGGACTTGTTGTCAAAGGGGGAGAAAGTTATGCTAGGAGAAAGCTATGCTAGAAGAAGTTATGCTATGATAGCTTGGGGGAGATTGGTGTCAAGAATGTGAATGTGAAGATCTTGATTCTGTTAGTTTTTTAAGACAGGGGGAGTCTATGGTTCTGAAGAAGCTTCATGAAGGTCAACTGGTTCAAAGTGTTCCAAGTGTTGAAGTTCCAAGTGTTGCCAACAATTCCAAAGGGGGAGATTGTTGGAATTTAAGATGACTTGAGAAGTCTTATGAAGCATTGAAGTGTTTAGTATCTCAAGTATCATTTTGTGTTGGAATTATTGTCAATACAATGTCACAAGTGTGGTGTTGATAGTGTGGTATTGATAGAGCTTCAAAGAGAAAACAGAGCTAAAACAGTTCAGGAAATCAGAATTCCTGAAGCAGTGTGGTCGGTCGACTGAGGACCCCACGCGGTCGATCGGGCAAGACAGTTAGCTCCCAGTTATTTGTTGCCACAGTGTGTCGCCGGTCGACCGGGGACCCCATGCGGTCGACCGAGCACGGGAACCAGAATTACGCAGAAATAGAAGTTTTGCACGAAAATTCAGGAAACTTATGTATTTCGTTTGGGACTCTTTCTAAACGAATTCTAGCCTAATTTGAACACTCTTTAGGGTTACCAAAACCTATATAAAGGCTTGCTAAGTTCGTTTTCAAGAGTACAGAAGAGAAGAGAGAACAAAAGAGAGGATTTTGGAGAGAAGAGTGATTGGAGAAGAAGGCGCTGCTGTGTGTTGCACGTTTCTACAGCAAGTGTGGACGAGAATGTGCTCATGAAGATGGTGATTCGTCCATAGATAAGCGTCTCTCTTTTTATGCTTTAAATTTCAATTTGTAAGGGATTGAGAGAGAGAGAGAGATTGTAGAGGGGAAGGGCTGTAGAAAAGTTCTCTACTTTAATTCTGTAGAACATCAAATTGGTGCTTGGTGTTAGGGGTTTGGTGATCCTATCTGTTGGTGCAGATAAATTGTAAAGGGAGTAGGTGCTTCCTAGATAGTTGGTGCTATCTGAAACTTAAGGGTTGGTGCTCTTTGTCGTTGGTGCGGCTAAATAGATTCAGACCTGTTCCGGATCGGTGTTCGGACAGTCTTTGAACCGTGGACGTAGCCTTTTGGTGAACCACGTTAAATCTGGTGTCCTTGTGTGATTTGATTTGCTTTTGTTGTTAAATTGGACCTATTTTTAAGGAATCACTGATTCACCCCCCCCCCCCTCTCAGTGATCGCGATATCTAACATAATGCTCCTGGAACCTTTCAAGTTTCCATGGTGAGTATTTTTAGTGAAATGGTGGAACGTTTTCTCGAAGTCTTTATGGACGATTTCTCAGTTTTTGGAGATTCATTCCAAGATTGTTTGAGTTACTTAACTAAGGTCCTGTCTAGGTGTGAAGAAAAGAACTTAGTACTGAATTGGGGAAAATGTCATTTTATGGTACGACAAGGGAATGTCTTTGTCCACATTGTATCGTCTAAAGGATTGGAAGCGGACAAAGCGAAAATAGACTTAATTGACAATTTGCCTGCCCTAAAAACCATAAGAGATGTAAGATCTTTCTTTGGGCATGCTAGATTCTACAAAAGGTTCATAAAACATTTCAGTGTCATTTCTAGACCATTATGCAACCTTCTGCTAAAGGAAGCAGAATTTGAGTGGATGGAGGCATGTCAAGTGGCTTTTACCAAGCTTAAGGACATATTGACAATTGCTCCAATTATGCAACCTCCAGATTGGAGCTTGCCCTTTGAAATCATGTGTGATCTAGCGATTTTATGGTTGGGGCTGTTCTTGGGCAACGTACGGCCAAGAAACTATACGTGATCTATTATGCTAGCAGGACTTTAAACAGTGCACACATCAACTACTCTACAACTGAGAAGGAGCTTTTAGCAGTTGTCTATGCACTGGATAAATTACGTCCCTACCTTTTAGGATCCAAAATTATCGTTTTCTCCGAAAATGCTACGCTGAAGTTCTTATTTTCAAGAAGGATGCCGAGCCCAGACTGATCAAATGGATCCTTCTACTCCAAGAGTTTAAAATTGAAATCAAAGATAAGAAAGGAGTAGAAAACGTGGTGGTTGATAATCTTTCCAGGCTTGCCCTTTCCAAAACTTTAGAACCCTTACCAATCCAGGACACTTTCCCTGATGAGCAATTATTTGCCACATTTTCCACTTCTCCATGGTATGCTGACTTTGTTAATTATCTAGCTTCGGGTGAAATTCCAAAAGAATGGACGCAGCAAGATTAAAAAAAAGTTTATCATTGAGGTGAAATAGTTTTTCTAGGATGAACCATACCTTTTTAAATACTGCACAGACCAAATCATTAGGAGATGCGTTACTGACCATGAAATCAACAGTGTAATATCTTTTTGCCATGCTCATGCTTGTGGAGGGCATTTTTCACCTAAAAAGACCACTTTGAAAATTTTACAATCTGGATTTTACTGGCCAACCATTTTTCGAGATACAAATGATTTTTGTTGAAAATGTGAGCAATGTCAAAAATTAGGTTCAATTTCAAAAAGGAACATGATGCCCATGAACCTGATTCTGGTTGTTGAGATTTTTTATGTTTGGGGCATAGACTTCATGGGACCTTTTCCCCCTAGTCAAGGTCCACAATACATACTTGTTGCGGTTGATTATGTGTCCAAATGGGTCGAAGCAATTCCATGCCAGAGTAATGATGCCAAAACTGTTCAAAGACTTATTAAGGATAACATCTTTTCCCATTTTGGAACCCCTCGTGCCATCATTAGTGATGGGGGCACTCACTTTTGCAACCGTATGATTGAATCTTTATTCAAGACACACGGTGTTACACATAAAGTGGCTCCCCCTATCACCCTCAGACAAGGGGGCAGGTAGAGGTCTCAAATAGGGAAATCAAAAGAATTTTGGAGACAACGGTAAAACCAAATTGTAAGGATTGGTCGATGCGGTTAAATGATGCTTTGTGGGCTTATCGAACCACGTATAAGACCCCAATTGGGATGTCTACATACTAGCTTATATATGGAAAAGCTTGCCACCTTCCAGTGGAGCTGGAACATAAAGCTTATTGGGCCATAACAACTGAACTTTGACTTAGACAAGGCTGGGGAGAAAAGAGCCCTTGATCTAAATGAATTAGAAGAATTGAGAAACGAGGCTTATATGAATTCAAGAATTTACAAAGACAGGACTAAGGCCTTTCGTGATAAACGGATATTAAGGAAGTCATTCTATTCGTCTCAAAAAGTCCTCTTGTACAATTCTTGGCTTCATCTTTTCCCTGGAAAGTTGAGATCTCGTTAGACAGCCCCCTACATTGTTCAAGAAGTATTTCCATATGGAGCAGTGACCCTCATTGATCCATCGAATGGTAACTCTTTTAAAGTTAATGGACAATGTTTAAAACCATTCTTGGAGATTGTTCTTCCAGAGGAAAATAAATTCCTATGACTGATCCTGCTTATAAGGACTGACAGGTGCTGGACCTAACAGCACTTGACCATCTGTATACTACTTTGTTTTCTATTGTGTTCTTTGTCTCACATTGGACAAGTTTTTACACGAAAGCTTCATTACTCTAGGTGCTTTCTACCCTTTTCCTCCTTTTATGTGTTCACCTCATGTTACATTCCATTCTGCATTTCATTTATGACATCGAGGACGCTTTTTAGTTTAGGTTGGGGAGTGGGAACAAGCACACTTGTCCAATTTTAGACAAACTTTTTTTAGTTTTTGCATAGTTTTTTTTTTCAAAAAAAAAAATCAAAAGAACTTGACGATTCGAAGATGTCTAGAAATCTTGATTTTCAGAATTCTTGGAAGGAAGTAAAATGAAGGTTCACTATTTTCTGAAAGATAAAAAGAATACCAAACTTTGTTTTTCACAGGAACATGTGTACATCATTTCAAAAGTCTTGGATAAAAAGATTTAAGTATCGTTTTCAGAGTTCTTTCAGGAGAGAAAAAGAGATGACTTTCTGAAAATTTGGCCATATGAGTTCTCCTAGTTCATCAGTAAGGTTAGGCCATCCAAAACCAGTGAATTAATTAATTCAAGCGAATTGAAAATGGATGCCTATTGTTGGTGACCGTTTAAAAAAAATGATGATAATGGATGCACAAACTTTAAATAGGTGAATGTAAAAAAAAATAATCACCTCAAAGGAACCCTATTTCTCAAAAAAAAAAAAAAAAAGAAAAGAAAAGAAAAAAATAAGAACAAGAGAGATGCATCTCGTGGCCTTTGAAAAAATAGTAGTGCGAAAGCCGTCATAGTAGCCTTAAGAGGAAACTTGTATTTTCTCCGAATCTAGGAAAGTTTGAAAATTTAAGGGAGAATTCTGTTTTCACGACATTATCATAGAACATAAAAAATATAATATTTTTTTATTTGATGTATACATTTGAACAAGGCACCCAAAGTTTTGGTATAATTTTTGAAAAGATTTGAAAACATAAATGTGAACCGGATTTTGAAAAGTCTAAAATCTTGATTATTCGGGAATTCGAAGCATCCGATTTGACTCAATCGTCTTTTGAAAAACTATCCTTTGTTTTTCTTTTATTTTTAGGGTATATGAATTTTGTGGGTATATTCACTGCAAGTCCTCACAATGCACAACTCATCCACTAGAGGGAACTTAGAGGTTTAAGGGCTTGCTGCATACGCTAAATGCAGTCGAAAGTGCCAGCGAAAGTGACGACATTTTAGTCATTGTAATTGCATTTGCAATAGTTAGGTTAGATTTACCCTCCACTCTAGATCACATATTTTGCTAAGAGACTCGCAAAAGCTAGTTGGGGTATGATAAGTACACAAAATTAGCACAAAAAGTCATCATTTCATGTACATTAGTGGAATTAATTAGACCAATTCACATTCAATTGCATAAAATTCCATGATTTCAAGTATTTGTTTATTAAATTGGAAATTCGGTCAAAATGAGTGCAAATTGGTTCGATTGTATGATTTTCATGAAATTAAGGTTTAGGGCCACTAGATCATCCCACCAATTAAACTTATGATTTTCAAAAGTGCATTAATCTCTTGCATCATAACTTAATTGGGCACATTGAAAACCTAGTTCGGTCCCAAGCATGGTTTTCATTAAAGTCTCACATAAATTAATTAATTACAATATTCTCATTATTTTGTAGGAGGCTACCACCTAATAAGGGCCCCACTTTCCACTTGTATTTCTTATTTGAAAAAAACTCTCTATCTCCTTGTGTGATAAAGTTTTTAGACTCTCTCCTCTAACATTATTCAAATTAAAATTAAAGAAGGAGATGTGTTTGAATAAGAGAGAAAGATCAAGAAGAGTTTGAAGATAATTTGAATTATGAGAAGATGAGACCTAAACCAACTAGGAGATGAAGATAAAGAGATATTATTCCCGGATTTCTACAGGGGCAGCAACTTGTAACAGCCACAACTCTCGATCTAACCGTCGGATCGGCGTAATCTACTCACCGATGGATAGCTTATTCAAAGAAGATATACATGGAGCCCAAGATTTTATAAATTAGAGCTGAAATGAGGGAGATATGACCTCCAGAAGTTACTGCTGATATTTCTACTCGGGAATGCAATTGGGCCCATACTCTTGTATGCATAAAGAGAATTCTAGTAGAAGTAGTTTCTTATCAAAATAGAGCAGAAAAACCATTTAAGGTTGAGCACCCCCCTTGATGAGAAAAAAAAAGTCACTTCTCTCATTCCCTCTTATTTCTCTCATCCACCACCTAGGTCTAGTTAGTGTTGGTCAAGACTTCAAGATATGATGTATTCCATGCCGGATGCTCCCTTGGCTTGATGTTCCACGTAGCTAGAGTAATAGGTGAGTCGTTTAATTATTTAGACTTTTCTGATTTCTCAAGTTCTTGTTCATGTTGTTAGAGATGCTCATGAAATAAATAAAATTTATGAGTCGCATTAACGATTATTAATGGATCAACATAGCGTGTTTGCATAAAGTGACAGGTTATGCTTGATGTTGTGGTTCTCATTTAATTTTATGGCCTTAAGCATGGAGTTTGAGTGTTGGAGATTCAAAATCAACCGTCTTTTCTTTTATTTCATTCTTATTAATTATGGTTTTTTTAACTTTTATGATATTGATGGTCTAACCAATTTATTCTTTTACAGTCTTTAGTATTTGTATAGTCTAGGTCATGTTTAGATTAGGACTTTTTACTTAAAGTGTAATTGTTTGATGGGATGTAACTAATTTAATTTTTGGACTCTTTATTTTAGTAGCTCAATTGATGTATATCTTTTATTAACGCTAGTTCTAGTTTTTATTAGGACAGGTACAAGTAACAACTCCCTGTGGAACAATCCTGACTCACCGGGTAAAACTACAAAATTGATGGCCTTGCACTTGGGGACCAGCGATTAGATCATTCGGTGTCCAGACGCCAAGAGGCAGAAGCTGGGGAGTGAGCTGCAGCGTCTGGCGTCAGGACGCCCGAAGATAATATTTTCCTATTTGTTTGTGATGGCTTTATCTTTCTCCAATTAGCTCTGAATTCCTTCTCTTCCCCTAAAACACCTGAAAACATTAAAATAACACAAACAAGGTCATATACTACCATCCCAATGTATAACAAAGTCATCATTGAGGGGCCTTAAATGTACATTTAGGCTCTCATTACACCCCTTAACTTACACTTTGCTAGACCTCAAGCAAAGCTAAAACAAAAGGAAAGACTAACTAAGGCCATGTTCATAGGGAGCACGACTGCACTTAGCATGTGCAACAAGCCTTTAAACCTTTAAGTTCCCCCTAGAGGACGAGTTATAGTCTCGTGAGAGTTTGCAGTGAATGTACCCATAAAATTCCTATAACTCAAAAAAACATACAAAAGCAAGGGAGTCTTTTCCAAAATAATATTCACGAACACCGGATACTCTTGATTATGGAGTTTTCAAGACACATCTCAAATTCGGTTCACAAATCCTATCTGTTAGTCAGAAATCCTCGAAATCTTGCTGAATTGATAGTGCAAGGTGAAAAATGTGCATATATAGAAGCATGAGAGTATAAAACGATCCACTAAAAATTTCCGTGAAAACACATCTTCTTCTTCTTCTTTCAAAATTATGGGCCACCTAACCTTAGTAAAGAAGAGCATGTTTCCACTCAAGGCAACTATGGCTGCTTTCACACTATTATTTTTTCAAAGGCCGCAACAACACTATTGTTAGTGTTTTTCTCTTTCTTTCTTTTTTTTTTTTAATACGGTCCCCAACAATAGGCAGCCCCTTTCTATAGCCAGTAAAGATGAACAATTTCCTTTCAAGGCAACTATGGCGGCTTTCACACTACTGTTTTTTCGAAGGCCGTAACAACCACTATTGTAGCGATTTAAATTTTTTTCTTTTTTTTGTCAATAATGTCCCTAACAATAGGTAGCCCTTTCTATATGCCCAAATTAATTCACCGATTTGTAGATAAATCCACTCAGTTGAACTAGGACACTGTATGACTGAGGGTCGGTTTTCCATTATATTTGTTCTAAAGTTATCACAAGCACGGAAATCATAGCTTCACATTTTAAATTTTCTATATAATATATGTCAAGTGAGGGATCAATAATTCAACAATTTCTCAAAAACTCTTTCCTAAAACAAGATAGTGAACCCTTTTTCTCTTTTTTTTTCTCTCAGAATAAAAGTTCTAAAAATCAAGGTATCTTTGTTTCATAAAAATCCTTTTAGAAATCCCCCGAAAAACTAACAAAAGGAGCAATTTTTTTTTATGAAACTATAACTAAAGGAAAACAAGTAAAACTACTAAGACCCTAAAGGAAAAGAACTAAAACTACTAAGACCAACCCAATAGTTAATACCACACCCCCTAACTTAACCTAACATTGTCCACAATGTGAAGCATCAAAGTGAGATATAAAGGACATGGAAAGTAAAGGAAGAGGAGGGATATCACCTGGGTACCGCTTAACATAAGGTCGAATGGAGGAAAACGGGGAGGACGCCCCCTAACTAGGACCAAAGTACCCGCGAAATGTTAGCGGCAAGCAAGAAAAAAAGAAAAGAAAAGAAAACCTACAGAGCACAATCCAAACCTGGAAAAAGACATGACTCAGCACTTCCTTCATGTCTACCTCCTTCATGTTAGGAATTAGACACCTCTGCATTTCCCGAGAAGGTTTAGAATCATCTATGCAATGAATGCGGTGTATGTAGATGGAGGGATCAATACCTTTCAAATAAGCAACTGACCAGCCGATTGCACATTTGTGCTCCTTCAAGACATCCAGGATTTGACCTTCCCGATCGTCAGACATATCAAAAGCAATGATAACTGGCAAGGTATCATCAGGTTGAAGAGCTTTTTCCACTAGGTCATCAACAACATCGACTGCAAAGCAATTAATCGTCCTTATCGGGAGGTTGATCAGAGGCCCTAAAAGCATTCAGCTTCACTTTTATATTATTGAAGGAAACATCCATAACTCCAATGCGGCAATTAATGTTTGCATTGGTCATGGCAAAAAAGGGCCGGCCAAGAATGACAGGAGTTTGTTTCCTCGAGTTTTGCACTGGTTCAGTGTCGAGGACGATGAGATCGACGGGAAAAAAGAACTTGTTGACCTTGACCAGAACATCCTCAATTATGCCCCGGGTACCCTGATTGATCTATCAACAAGTTGCAAGGTAACCTGAGTGGGCTTTAATCCTGCCAGCCTATTTTACTCATACACCGAATAAGGCAAGAGATTGACACTTGCTCCAAGATCCAATAATGCATGATCAATGATGTGACTCCCAATCGTACAAGTAATGGTGGGAGTGCCATGATCTTTCAGCTTGGGAGGAGTGTCATTATGGATAATCGAGCTCACTTGCTCGGTGAGCAAGACCTTCTTGGGCACATGAGACTTAGATTTGTGCTTTGAGTCCACAAATCTTCAGAAATTTTGCACACGAAGGGACTTGTTTGATAACATCCATCAAAGGTAGGTTCATCTTTACTTGCTTGAACACCTCTAACATCTCATCCATGGTTGCTCCCTTTTTACTAAACAGAGAGGGTATTTCAAGACAAGTGGGGAAATGGGATTTAGGCACATATGGGGGTGCCATAGCCGGGACAGATGAAGAACTGTGAGGAGTGACCTCCCTTCCATCGAAACCCTTTCTGCCCCATAACCCTTGGGATTGGCTTTAGACTCTCTCACATCCTTCTTAGGCTTCTCATGCCTAGTCTCAACCTCATGCCCATTCCTCAACATGACAACCATTTTCGCTTGCTCACGATAGGTATCATGAGGTTGCGAGCTACTACCCACCTCTAATTCATTCTTAGGGTTAACCGTGGGTTGGCTAGGCAAACGTCCTTCCTCTCTTCTATTAAGAGCATTAGCTATTTGCCCTATCTAGGCCTTGAACTTGGCTATGGATTGAGAGTGGGAATGGACCAGCTGATTGCTTGCTTTGAGCTCTTTGAGCTCTTGCAACATTGTTTCCTCAAAGGATGGATTCCTTTGCGGTGGATAAGGGTTGCGGTCCTGGTGGGACTGTTGGGAATGATAGGCTGCAGGATTAATATGAAAATTCTGCCTTTACGGTTGAGAGGATAAGGTGCCCTAGCCGGGCGACTTCCAGACAAAATTGGGGTGATTGCGCAATCCCGGGTTATAAGTATATGAAAATTGGGGTGTTTGGAGAACCTGTTCAACATTCTCCTGCTCTTGCACAAATTCAGGAAATTGAGAGGCTGCAGGACTACTCACAAAATGAGCGGGACTAGAGCACAAAGCACAAACACCCTAAGAGGATGGGGGTTGGAGAGATTAACCCACAGATAGCAACTGATTCAACTTTTGGGTCAAGTCAGCCACTTGAGTGATGAGTTCATTAGAGGGTTGAATTTCAAACACCCCTCTAGATATTTTAGAGTTAGAGGCTGTCGGCCTCTCCAATCTAGCAGTGGAGGCATGGTGTTGAAAGGCCTCACTCAAATTCCTCATTTTTCAACGTAATAGATCCCCCACTGGCGGTGAATACCATGTTTTGCTATTCAGGAGACAATCCATTATAAAAGAATTGTACCAATTGCCACTTGGCAATTTGGTGATAAGGGCACTTCATAATGAGATCCTTAAACCTATCTCACGCCTCATGAAATTGTTCACTATTTGTTTGGGCGAACGATGTGATGGATCGCCTGCACTGATTGTTTTTGCCCACAGAGAAATATTTATGTTAGAATCTTTATTGTAGTTGGGCCCAAGTGGTTATGGAGTTTGCAGGTAAAGTACTCAGCCAATACTTAGCTTTGTCCTTTAGTGAAAACGAAAAAAGAAACATCTTGAGGGCCTCACTACTGAAATTATTTATTCTCAAAGTGGGGTAAAGAACCATGAAATCATCAATGTGATTGTACGGGTCTTCATTGGTCTAGCCATAGAAAGAAGGAAGAAGATTGATTGTACTAGGGTTGCTTTCATACTGAGCTGCTTGAACTGTAGGTAGCTGAATACACAATGGTGATGCGTATTCCGAAGGTGTATAGTGCTCCTTCAAGGGCCGGAGAGGTGGTGGAGGGGGTGTAGCAGGTGGAGCATCCTCTACATTTCTCTCCTCCGCCATTTGTGAATTTGTGTGTGAGGAACATTTAGCAGAGTGTTTAGACGATCTAATTTCCATAAGGACTCACTCTAAATTTTGGTATAGAGATACCAAATCTGGATGACAAGAACGACGACCAAGCATGCACACACAACTCTTACTGCAATTATGAAAAAGAAAATCAGAAAGTCTAGGACTTACAGTTCTTTTGGTAAAGGAGAGCTTTGATTGAGTAAAACTTTAACCTTTATGAACTCTCCAGCTAGATCCTGCACAAACTCTAGGATTCTCTGTGTTAGAATCAATATCCTATAGTAAGGATAGCAAACGATGTGAGTAAAGATGAAAAAGTAAAATAAAAAAAATGAAAAAGCGAAATTAACGTTGGAATTTTCAAAAAAAAAAAAAACAAACAACCGTGCTAATTGTCCCTGGCAACGCCGCCAAAATCTGATCATCCCAAAACAGGGTTTGCAAATATAATTTATACCTAGCTACTGCTCCTGAGAGTAGAGATCTTAACCGAGTGTCATATCCACTGGGACAAAAAGGCTAAGTTGTGTTGGTTCCCAAATTCCTAAATTAATCCTACTAGAAAACAAAGTAATGATTTGAGGTTTTGATTCCTAAATTAGCAAATTAAAAATAATGTTTGATTTAATCAAAGAAAATATCTTAGGGTACGAATCCACTCTAACCTCGCACAATGACAAGTATAGACCTAGTGTTTCACTATCAACTCTTTAACAACTCATTTAGGTTAATAACCTTCACAGAGTCAACAAATAAGTTATGTGGGTTTAGATCTGGGCATAACCTATCTTCATGGCATAGATTATCTAAGATCTAACAACACATTCATTCAAGCACCATTATATGACTGGTATTCAAATCTACAGGATTAAAGTACCATAACTAGATATTGCATTAATCAAAGAAATCCAATCAATGGATAATATTCATGTCATATAATCAAAGTATTGAAAGTAAAACCCTAGAACCAATACATCACCAAAATACAAGATTAGGGCTTCATCACAACCCTAAGGTAGGAGAGGTAGTTACTCATGGAGAGAGACGGACGAAGAATCCTTGACGAAATCCCCACTGGCGCTCTTCCCAATCCTCCAAAATCAGCCTTCAGTTCTTCTCTCCGGACTTAAATGCCTTAAAAACAAGTTTGGCATCCTTTTTATAGCTTTTTCATAAAAAATCTCTTCAAATCGCGCAAGGAGACAGACTCCACCTATGTCTGGCGTCGCTGGCGTCCGGCGTCCTGACGCCAGGAGGCAGAAGCTGGGGAGTGAGCTGTAGTGTCTGGCGTCCGAACAACCGGAGACATTATGTACCGGTTCGTCTGCGATGGCTCTATCTTTCTCCAATTAGCTCTGAATTCCTTATCTTCACCTAAAACACCTGAAAATGTTAAAATAACACAAACAAGGTCATATACTACCATCCCAACGTATAACATAGTTATCATTGAGGGGCCTAAAATGTACATTTAGGCTCTCGTCAGTCTACTCCCAATAAAAATTGGAAGTTTGTGTGTTGCAAATATGTAGGATTAAATAGAGAACTTCTTGTTGTCATCTTAGTTTGTTCATGGCATGTATTAGAGCTTCTAAATTAATGCACACTTGAATTTCATGGATTTACGGACTCTTTATTAGCTTATATGCATTTGATTGAGGCATTGAATTTGCTTAAATTGCCATTCAATTCTTTTGCAAATTGATTTTTTCTGCATCACGCCGCCCCGAATGCAAAACCTCTCTGAGA
Organism: Litsea cubeba; assembly: GCA_012931725.1. Classification (NCBI taxonomy): domain Eukaryota; kingdom Viridiplantae; phylum Streptophyta; class Magnoliopsida; order Laurales; family Lauraceae; genus Litsea; species Litsea cubeba. The sequence goes on along the minus strand of CM022952.1, from coordinate 30,040,331 downwards.
AGGATAATCATAAGAGTCCTGCTATTGGCACACAATTTTTTTTCTTTTCACCCACACACATTTTAAAAAAAAAGAAGAAAAACCTGTGAAATTACCTTGGTGCCCACCCTCTTCCTTTCTCTCTCCCCACCTCCCCCTTTCACCTCCGGCTCCGGCCAGGATCGGCGCCGGCCGGCCAATCACTCCCTTCCTCCCCTTCTCTCTCCCTCATTTCCTCCCTCTCCTCCCTCCCCACTGTTTTCTCTCTCTCCCTTCCCCTCCCCCATTGTTTTCTCCCTTTCCTCCTCCCTTTCTCTCCCCCCACCTTGCCCTTCACCTGCGGCTCCGCCTGGACCGACAAGCCCCGAAGGACCCTCTCCTCTCCCCCCTCTCCACGTACACGTGCTTCTGCGCGCCTGGGTACCCCATCACCGCCACCGTCGAGATCCGGCGCCGGCTGGTGAAAGGAAGGGAGAAGGAGAGACGAGGAGAAGGGAGAGAGATGGGGAGGGAGAGATCGGGAGAAGGGGGAGAGAACAGTGGGGGAGGGAGAGAGTGGGAGAGAGAATCCGCCGGCGCTCGCCGGTCCAGGCGGAGCGCAGGTGCAGGGAAAGAAGGGGGGAGAGAAAGGGAGGAAAGAGAGAACAGTGGGGGAGGGAGAGGGAGGAAGGGAGAGAGAGGGAGGGAGAGAGAAAACAGTGGGGAGGGAGAGGGAGGACGGGAGGGAGGGAAGGGGAGTCGGCCGGCGCTGATCCTCGCCGGAGCCGCCGGAGGTGAAAGGGGGAGATGGGGAGAGAGAAAGGAAGAGAGTGGGCACCAAGGTAATTTCAAAGGTTTTTTTTTTTTCACAAATGTGTGTGGGTGAAAAGAAGAATCCTGTGTGCCAATAGCAGGACTCTAATCATAATCCTTTAGGCAATGGCATGCAAATAAATGGTACGGATCCAATTGGCATTCCACTTGAAAAGGGGGACAAATTGGTTGATTGCTTCTATCAATCTGATACACATTTTTGAGAACCTAAACTCAATTTAGATACTAAATGAACAGCATACAACAGATCTCAAATGGTTTATACATTGACATGGCCATTTTAACGCCAGAATCATTACACATCTTTTCTTTCTCCACTCTAGATGGCTAGAGAAGTGCAGTCTCTTATAGGATTTAGACCTAAAATAGCCAACAAGGATTGCTGCAATCCTAGAGATGAAAGGTTCTTAAATAGTAGAATGACTAAAAATCAAGGAAAAATCTTTGATAGGGAAACATAAGATAATCATGAGCCAAATTGGTCATCTTGAAGGTGTTTGGAGTCCAATTTGCCATCATTGATTTTCTTGACTGTGGACACCAGATGGCTAAAACTTCCACCAAAGGGGTTTGAAATCAAAGGGGGAACCCCCAATATGCCTAGATAGTTGATTTGTGTTTTGGGATGTGTTCTACTTTTAGAGTTAATGACAACCTTGGAGTCTTCAGCAAATTCCAGGGCTTCAAAACCATCAGCGAACGATGCTTAGAGCTTGATGGAATAAGTGTTAATGTCACCTTGGGATTTGTTCGACTTTAAGAGTTAATGTCACGCCTGTGGCCCCCCTGTAGATGGGCGTTGGTTCCGACGAGCATCCACCTAGATAGAGAGGGCAGGGAAAACTCTTAAGGACTAGGTATGCAGCGGTGGGGTATATATGTGTGACCTAGTCCTTAACTCCACATGAGGCCCTTCTAAAACCATAAAGGTAAAGTTGGGTTGGAAGTCCATGAGCCGAAGCGAACAATATCATGTGGAGAGTGGGCCTGGGTTGTTACAGATGGTATCAGAGCCGGGGACGGCTTTGTTTTCTAGTGGGGGAGTATGTCACGCCTGTGGCCCCCCTGTAGAAGGGTGTTAGGTCCGGCGAGCATCCGCCTAGATAGAGAGGGGGGGACTTTCAAGGATTTGTTATGCAGTTGTGCACAAGACCCACATCAGAAACACGCTAGTCCTGATCTTAAGTATATATGTGTGTGACCTAGTCCTTAACTCCACATGAGGCCTTTTGGTGGGATGAGGCATACCAAAAATAAAATTGTGAGGCATGTAGACCAAAAAGGACAATATCATGTGGACGGCGGGCCCGGGCAGTTACAAAGAGATTTGGAACATGGTTTAAATTTGTGGTCACCATACAGCGGAACCATGTAATACTATTTTGAAACTCCTTTTTGGGGCGTTTAGGGACAATCTTTATTGTTCAAGATGAATCTCATCCCCTCCACTGAAGTTTTAGTTCGAAAGGAGTACGATCCAACCGTCTGATTTTAACACTTGACGGAAACGTGATTAGGCTTTGATGTGGAATCCCGATGTGGTGCTAATCATGTTGCTGTCATGATGCTTAATCAAATAATAAGATCCAATTGTTTTGACCCAAAACTTGAATATCTATCAGTGAGGGGGGGGGGGAGATATCGGAAGTTTTCCATATGTGCTCTAAAATCGAGTTTCAAAAAAGTGTAATACTATCTGTAGGTGCAGAAAATAATGACCCACAATAACTGGGGAGCCTTAGAGGACTTATCCTACGATGGTGATGACTGGGTACCGTCCGAAAGCCTGAAAGAGAAGAGCAAACGGTCAGAGGACCCTGGCCTGGGCGGCGCAAGGCTCTCCGATGCCAAAGTCAGTGAAGGAACTGGAACAATGGAAGGAGAGGAAGAAGAGAGGCAGAGTAACAGCTCTATGGGTTATATTGTGCGTACCTTACATGTGAAATGCCGTTCTATTTATAGACGATTAGGAAGATATCTTGGACGATATCTTGGCATGGGTCTCATGATTCGACTGGTAAGTCATGATCAGCCCACGTTGCAATTAATGCGGTCCAATCCAGCCCACTCTGCATTTAATGCCAGTCGGATCAGCCCACGTTGCATTAAATGCGCGTCACGTTGGGCCAGATCGTGTTGGGCGCCTTTGACGGTTAGGGTACCATCGGATCCGCCCTCGGGCCTCGCCCTGATGTGGCTTCAGCCGCTGGATGCCGCCTTATCAGGGATCTGGCGAAGATTATGAACGGCTGGATGTCGCATCTGTCTCACTAGCTCGCGCCCCTATTCCTCCACGTGCCTGATGCCACGTGCCTGATGACGTGGGGGATGAGGGGTGCGAGTGGAGGCTCTTTCGTGCTTCGGCTTTCGTCCCGGCTTCTTCAGCCGAGGTGGAGCTCTCAGCAGATATGGGCACACGGGGTAGCCGAGCTCGGCGCTAGCGGCCCGGAGCTGCTTGACTTCGGCCGAGGCCTCTGCCCTGCTAGCCGAGGTGAGTTTGGTGCCACGTGGATGGCACGCGGATGGCACGTGAGAGTGCTTAGTCCCATCTGATGGTTGTGATTAGCTTGATCCTGTGTTCCGGAAATCTCCCCACACAATTGCCCCCTAGCTTTTGACCTCTTAAGCATCCTAGCTTTTAGTGGTCGGAAGCTAGAAAACTCGTCTGGGGATGCGGTGATCATTGCTCGGTGTCATTTCAACTTTTCTGAAGCAGTAAATGCTCTACCCTATCTGTCCTGGGAGGCGAATCGACGGCTACACGTGTAGCCTCTTCACTAGTTGCGCTGTCTCATTGATGGGAAATCCGTCCTTTCGAATTTCGAAAGCAGCGCGCGCCGAGGGTCCCCTTTCCATAAAAAGGGTCGTCTTCTTCCTTCCTTGTTTCTGATTTCTTTTCGCCTTCGCCTTCATCTTTGATCTCTGCTCTGCTGCTCGAGGTTTTTCTAGCGAGGACGACCATAGGACGTGCTCGGACCTGTTCTTGAGTTGCCCCTTTGTCTCTGTAAGTTGCTTCGTGCCTCTGTCTAGCTTTTCTTTGGGGTTTCGCGACTTTTAGGGTTTAGCTTTTGCTGTCACCCCTTTTTTAGACATGGGCACCCCTAGGTTCGATTTAGATACTGAAGAGGGCATAGCCAGATTTAGGGCCGCTTACAGTATTCCGGAGGGAGTCCTTCTCAAACCGGCGGACTCCGTCGACTATGCCACGATGCGCTGGTCCTGCGGCTGGATGCCGTTCCCTCTGATCTCCGTGATCGAGGGCGGGGTCAGATTTCCACTGCACCCCTTGCTTAGGGCTTGCCTCAGTAGTTGGTCCCTTACCCCGTGCCAGCTGATGCCCAATGGTTACAAGGTCATCATGGGCACGGCGAAGCTGAATTAGATTCTGGGGACCGACCTAGGTGTCCACGATATCGAGGACACCTACGATATCTGCAAGGCTGGGGAAGGGAAATATTATCTCCGGGTGAAGCCGCAGCGAAGAGGCTTCGTCCTGGCCTTGGAGGACTCGAGTAAGAATGCCGAAGAAGCTTTCTTCTGTGTGTCGGGGGACTGGGAGTTCGGCGCTGGCGAGAGCAGGAGGCTGATGGTCCCACGTCGCCCCGGGACTGTCCCAAGTAAACTCCGCTCCTTTTCTCTTACCTGCTTCGCTTGATCTCGATGATGCCGAGCTGACACTCTTATTGTCTGTTGTGCAGAGGCAGGCGCGAGGAGACGCCGAGCTGCGAGTGAAGGTTGGAGGAGGAACGCCGACGACATCAACAAGGTTGAAAGATACAAGGGGCACGAGACCAGGTCGGCGTGGAAGCTGCTTGGTTACACGCCGAGGTATCGGGGTCACTACAGGAGAACCGGAGTAGACGAGGTGGACGAGGCGCACCCTGATCGTCCTACCGTCTCCGTTACAGTGCCTGCCAGGATTCCTTTGACCGATCCGGCTGCGAGCCGAGCTGCGTCTGGTGCCGAGGCGTCCACTTCTAGTTCGGAGCCACCGAACCTGACGCAGATAGTGGACGCTTATTCTTCCGATAGAGAAGAAGGCATGGAGGGAAGCTCAAGGGAGCCAGTTGTGAAGGACCTGGTGGCCAAGTTCAGGCTGAGGTCCTCATCTTCTGGGGCGCCGTCATCTGCCAGTACCCGCTCAGCTTCGGGTTCGGGGGGTGCTGGCGCTTCTTCTGCTCCTGCCCCCGCTCCGAGCGGGGGAGTTCGGCGACGTTCGCCGGATTGCTCGAAGGAGGGTTCCCCGCCCAGGAAGAAGTCCAAGGCGGGGGAGAAGGACTTGGGGGCTGAACAGCCTTCGAAGGGAAAGACCCCTGCGCGGGCCCCCGGAGTCAAGGCTCCAGCTGAAAGAGTGCTCCAGCTGAGAAGAGCGTGCCGGCCAGCAAGTCGGCCGTCGGGATGACCCGCGAGCTCACCATCTCGGCGGGGCAAGGGTCTGGATCGTCCTCCGGACCCCGAACTGCCCCCGCGCCATGGAGGCGAGGATGGAAACGCAACCCGGTAAGCCTCTGAACGTCGAGGATCGGCTGCTGGGGAACGCCGACGTCATCGGAGCTCTCGCCAAGGTCTGCGCTCTGCCGCGGTGTAAGATCCCGACCCCAAGTTCTTTTGTTTAGTATGGTTTTAATCATTGTTTGGCTTTTTAAGCGAGATTTGATTCAGTTTGAACTTGTTTTCGAGTTTGATTGGATTTTTCCATAGCCTTGAAGACCGTTGACTTTGGTTTGACCCGGTCTTTATGATATGTATTTTTATGAGAAATTACTTTTCATTTCTAAAAATTCTGGATTTGGTGTATTTTGACTCATTTTATGAAGTTTAACAACTTTCATGTTTTGACCATATTGATTTGTTGATCAGAAAGTGCGTTTTTCGAGAAAAAGGGCAAAACTGACCTTTTACACTAAATCTGTCCATGAATTTCGAAAATTTCAGAAATTGGGGAAAATATACTTTTTGGAAAGTAGATATTTCGCTGATCGTTTTTGTCTTCTTCGTCATTTTCGTTCGGGGTCAGTAAATGTGAGTTTCAGGCTTGTGAAGATTGGGGCCCACAAAACCCATCTTATAAGAAGAGGAACCCTCTTCTTCTCCTTCATTCTCTTGTCTTGCACGGTTTGGAGCAAGAGCTCTCTCCCTCTCCTCCAGCAACTTTCTCTCTCTTCTGAAACTCTCATCCCTTGAGAATCTCTTGGAGGATTGATCTCCTAAGGGTCTTCCTCCCTCTCCAAGCTTTCCAAAGATATCTTTTTCAGGGATTTTGAGCTAGGAGAGATCCCTCATCCAAGCTTCTCTTCTTCGTTTGGGCTTTTCAAGGTTTGCAATGGCTTTCCAAACTTTAGATCTTGGTTCTCCTCTTCATTTTGAGTGTTTTCATCTTTTATGCAATGGGTTTTCATGGAGTTTGGAAAATGGTTGTTTCCTAGGGCTTCTTTTGAGCTATTTTGGGGGTTTTGTAATTTTGGAGCTTGGGGCTTTAAGAGCACCATCTTGGAGTGATTTGCATCTTCTCCTGATCAAGGCAAGTGAGTTTTACAATTAATATGATGTTTTCATGTTTCTTATTTGGTTTCATGGCTTTTTCTCATTATGTTCTAATCCTTTTGATTTATGGATTTGCTTTGAATGAATGAAGTAATGTTATAGTGGTTTTCACTTATGTTGTTGTTCTACAAGGAGTTGGAAGTTTGGCTTTTCACTTTGGTCATATAGAAAAAAAAATTGTCTTCTTTGTGTTAAGTGTTTGGGTTCAAAGCCAAGGAAGGAAACTTTGATTTCAAAGTGTTGTGCTTGGCTAATTAGAATGATTTAGGAATGGTAATTTGATGATTAGTGGAGGTCATGAAAGGGCCAAGTTAATGTGAAAATGAGTATGGGAGAAAGAGGGGGAAAAGATTCAGAAAAAAAATGCTCAAAGGAGTGCATCACTGCACTCAGCCCGGACTGGGACAGGGCCCAGTCCGCTCGAGCGACCCAGTGGGCCGCTCGAGCGGGCCAGGTTCTGCCTGGGCTTGGCTCGAGCAGACCCTGGGTCGCTCGAGCGAGCCCAGGACTGTCCGGGCTCATTCTGTGGGCCGTTTTAGTGGACGGTTTGGGCCTGATTCAATTCAGTTTTTGAACCATTACAAATCTGATATTAGGTCATCTTTGGGCCTGATATTGGACTGATTTAAAACCTATTTTTGTGGGCCATTCAAAGTTAGTTTTGGGCTATTTTTAAGACCTGATATTGGGCCATTTCAGGGCCTGACATTGGGCTGTTTTAAAACTTAATTTGTGGGCCATTCAAGGTTAAGTTTTGGACTGATTTAAAATCTGTTTGTGGGCCGTTCAAGGTTAGTTATGGGCTGTTTTCAAGGACTGTTTGGGCTATGTTTAAAGGACTGTTTTGGACTAAATGAGTAGATTGTTTTGGACTCGGTTTAAGGCCAGCTATGGGCCTGTTTTTAAGAGTTTTGGGATTACTTGTGATACTTGGAATTTGTGAAATGGGAATGGGACCAATGAGAGAATGAACGTATGTAAAATTATCCGGGAATCGTTCGAGTCTCAATGCGCACTTTTTCATTTAAATGTTGGGATTTTCATTGGCATCAAACTCACTCCTTAATAATCAATGTTTAAAGGATAGTTGTGCATTGAGATGGTTCCTTGGTAAGTCATTAAGTCATTCTCCATAATTTCCATTCCATTTCAAGTTAGAGAATGTATTTGTACTTGTATATGTATCCTTTGGTAAACTAATTCAAATAGCATCGGTGATTTATTATAAAGTCATGGGGTCTTCCAGATTCGAAAGGATTGGTCGTATGATTTTATACAAATCACTTTGATGTGTATTTGAGCGGTTTACCATGGATATTCGTATGTTCTCTCCGAATTGACTTGAAAGGAGATTAGAGTGGTTTATCACATTCGGGATTTCTTCGATGAGACTATTATTTTGTTAAGATTAGTATTTTGAAAATGAAACCTCGAGGCAAGACGGGGCCAGAGCTATGTGGTGTGAGCCCCTGAGCCAAAGGGATTAGTATTATGGTTTGATTCGTATCGGTTCGAGTTTTGAAAACTAAAGGCACCACTAGGCTTAGGTCACCTTGTCGGGCTGATCACCCGGCTTGGGATCTTTAATTTGTGCGCCAGCTGCAGCTTGGATTCTGTCTGTACCGACCATGGCAACGGTTTTATCTGCCGGTCCCATTTGTATGGCTACGGTTCTGATTTCTGATCTGCCGGTCCCATTTGTATGGCTACGGTTCTGATCCTATTTCTAGTACCACGTTCAGTGGCTACGTTCTGTCTGCTCTTATTACTTCGGTAATAGGAGGATTTAGCTATTTGTGGTCGCTAAGGTTTTATCTGCATATTACTTTATTTTATGATTCTTGTGGGTTATACTCTTTATGCTTTGATTTGTTTAATGTTTACGATATCGATCTTTATTGTATTGTCTCTACTATTCAGTTTTAAATGTATTTCCATTTATTAAATGTTTTGCTTAGGTGGTTATCTTTTCGAGATATTTATGCTTTAGAGACTGTTCGTTTATTTGTCTTGATATTTATGTTCGGACTTTCGATCGTTTTAGCATGTTTTATTGTCATTATTGTTTAGACTATTTATCCGGTTTTACGATGATTTCATCAAGTTTTATACATGTTCTTTGGTTTCATATTATTTGTTTATTTGCTTGCCAGACCGTCGTGTCTGACCCTTTTTGTTTGGTGCCAGTTTCTTCTCTTTCTGGTTTTAGGTGTTTGATCAGAGGAGGCGGTGGGACCGCCGGTCTGACGTGAGAGGCTGCCCATTGATATCATCTAGATGTCAAGTTTGGCACCGGAGTTCGTATCAAATCTTTGAGGGTAGTATCTCTATTAGTTGGATATATTGTTGTATGGCTTTATTAGCCTTTTTATTGGGTTTGTAATTAAGACACTTGTTAATTGTAATCTGAATATGTGGGAATTAATTAGTCTGTTACTACCAGCTCAGTGTGCTCTGATGTATGATTTATGCCAGTCTGTTTATTTGATGGCTTTATGATATTGGTTGCGTGCGACACGGAACCCGATGGCCACGGATTCCGAGTCATAACACCATATTTTGCTTCCACGAAAATGTACTCTGATTGTGTTGGAATGTGATTATCCTCATTCACGCGGATCTTGGGAACTATAACAAAAAGTTTCAAATTTATCCCAAAATTTCGCACCCCGAGGTCGGATCACTGCAGGGCCCGGTTTCGGGGTGTGACAGGTTTGGTATCAGAGCTGGTTAGTTTCTAGGAAATAAAATACTCTAGAGACATTAAGACGTGTGGTGAGGATTCGTTAGATTGTGTCGATTTGTTTTCTCGTGTCTTTGTTTCTTTGGATTTGAGTCGGCTTTTCTTTCAGTTCGGGAGATTTTGCTTGTCTTTTCTTTTAGTTCTATTGTTAGGAGATTTGGATGACCAAATTTCCTCCTTAGTGGTGGAGAATTTAAAGTCTCCATACTCTTGTTCAGTGTCTTTTGTCTGTGCTTGTGTCGGAGACTGAGAACCCTCTGGACTTGGCATGTTGTTTTCGGAGAACATCAGCAGACTTTCAGCCTTCAGCATCTTCATTGTGGTTATGAGGGAAGACATGTACATTTACCTGCCAAAGTAAGACTTGAGCAGTATTCAAAGATCCCCTCACAGCTAATTGGAGATCGTCATGCAGCGTACGAAGGTAAGTGAATGTGGATTTTGGGTGAACTCAAACTATCTTTCCGAGATGAAGGACTGCAAAAAGGTATATTAGCTGTTGATTTTATGAAGAGAGAAATGATTCTTAGTTAGTAAGGTTGAAAGCTAGTGCCAGAAACTCAGGGATTTCCCGGATTCGACGAGCCTTGTCATGGATTTGGCTGAGAATTTTCAGGACTTGCAGCTTAGCCAGTGTAGTTTTTCAGAGATAATATCAAGTGAATGGTTAGTTGTAGTCAAGGTAGTTTTCGGCAGCAAAGGAAACCTTGTGGATTTTTACCGACTTATAGGGTATTGGGTTGGACAACATGCAGATGCAAGGGAATACCTCAGTGGTTTGGATGTCTCTTTTCTTGGTGAGAATAATTTTCGTGATGTTTTCATCTTTGTTATGTTTTCCTTAATGTCTATGATTTATCCGTGTAGTGTTTAAACAATGGATTTATGTTTCTTCTTTAAGGCTTACTTTGAAATAAACTATATTATTATACTCTTTTTCATGAGTTGCATGATTTTGCTTTCATGAGGTTTTGTGTTTCGAATTTTTATTTAATCTTCTTAACACATTGTTACACAATGATCTTGAAATTTTGCTCTTGTTTTAATTTTTTTTAAATGTTGACATCTACATTTCAAAACCTTGATGATTTCAAAATTTTGTATGTGTTTGGCTGGAAATGGATTTTCAACAAAATTTAATGTATGGTCATACTACATGAATTTGATTTATTTTTGAAAATCCTAATTTGAGATTGTTGAGTATTTCAAGGATTTGTTGGGTTATGAAAACATGATTTTCAAAACGAATAATGTTGTTTCATGTTCAAACTTTGATAAACTTTATTTATTAAGCTTTACTTGACAATTTGGAGGTTCGGTTTTTACTATGTTTTAAAAATGGTGTAGTTCAACTAAGTAATTGTTTAGTCATAATGTTTAAAATTTTAAGATTTGTTTCGCATCGTATGGAATGAGTTGTAATAGCTTTTGGTTGGAGTTTGGAGGTGTATGAAGTGAAGGGATGATGGATGTCCGGATCTATGAAAGAATCACCATCATTCAGGACTTGAATTGAAAGTTTCCGTTCTTCAGGGATTGATGCCAGCTAGGCGGGTCTATTTTGTTGATAACACCGTATCAGGTAAGAGATCAAGAGCAGCAAGTAGATAGAATCAGATGTGGGCATGAATTCAGAGTACATCACAGAAAGATTAGAATTTGGAGATTGTGATTTCATAAGAAGGAGGATTGACGATATTCTTGGAGGCCAGAAGCTGATGATGCATTCGAGAAACATAGCTAGAGCAAACATATGGAATTTCAGAATTTTTCAGGATGAAGAGATTATTTCAGAGGAAACATGTCTACGATCACATCTTCGTACAAGCGTCAGGAGTACCGTGGGCAGTTTTGTAGGACTTAAGGCACAGAATTCCAAGCTGATAGAAAGAGGCAGAATTTGCAGTTCTTGGACCGACAGTGACTAACAAGGTAAGCAAAAGAAATGATCCGGTACGAGAACGACAGATGACATCAAAGGTGATTAGATGAATTGTTGAACACTAGTTGGTCAGAGAAGTATGTTTTCAAGCAGATGTGTGGAACAGTGTGAAGCCTTCAACCGAATCAGAGTGTTGTTGACCGTGCATCTCAACGTCAGGTTTGATAAGAGGATCTCTCAGTTGCCGAGGTTTAGCGTAGGGTGTCAGTGTTTTCTTTTGTCATTTGGGTTTTTGATTTTGATTTGGTTTAGACCATTTGGAGGACCAAATGGGTCTAAGGGGGGGGAGGATGTAAGATCCCGACCCCCAGTTCTTTTGTTTAGTATGGTTTTAATCATTGTTTGGCTTTTTAAGTGAGATTTGATTCAGTTTGAACTTGTTTTCGAGTTTGATTGGATTTTTCCATAGCCTTGAAGACCGTTGACTTTGGTTTGACCCGGTCTTTATGATATGTATTTTTATGAGAAATTACTTTTCATTTCTAAAAATTATGGATTTGGTGTATTTTGACTCATTTTACGAAGTTTAACAACTTTCATGTTTTGACCATATTGATTTGATGATCAGAAAGTGCGTTTTTCGAGAAAAAGGGCAAAACTGACCTTTTACACTAAATCTGTCCATGAATTTCGAAAATTTCAGAAATTGGGGAAAATATACTTTTTGGAAAGTAGATATTTCGCTGATCGTTTTTGTCTTCTTCGTCATTTTCGTTCGGGGCCCGCAAATGTGAGTTTCAGCCTTGTGAAGATTGGGGCCCACAAAACCCATCTTATAAGAAGAGGAACCCTCTTCTTCTCCTTCATTCTCTTGTCTTGCAAGGTTTGGAGCAAGAGCTCTCTCCCTCTCCTCCAGCAACTTTCTCTCTCTTCTGAAACTCTCATCCCTTGAGAATCTCTTGGAGGATTGATCTCCTAAGGGTCTTCCTCCCTCTCCAAGCTTTCCAAAGATATCTTTTTCAAGGATTTTGAGCTAGGAGAGATCCCTCATCCAAGCTTCTCTTCTTCGTTTGGGCTTTTCAAGGTTTGCAATGGCTTTCCAAACTTTAGATCTTGGTTCTCCTCTTCATTTTGAGTGTTTTCATCTTTTATGCAATGGGTTTTCATGGAGTTTGGAAAATGGTTGTTTCCTAGGGCTTCTTTTGAGCTATTTTGGGGGTTTTGTAATTTTGGAGCTTGGGGCTTTAAGAGCACCATCTTGGAGTGATTTGCATCTTCTCTTGATCAAGGAAAGTGAATTTTACAATTAATATGATGTTTTCATGTTTCTTGTTTGGTTTCATGGCTTTTTCTCATTATGTTCTAATCCTTTTGATTTATGGATTTGCTTTGAATGAATGAAGTAATGTTATAGTGGTTTTCACTTATGTTGTTGTTCTACAAGGAGTTGGAAGTTTGGTTTTCACTGTGGTCATATAGAAAAAAAAAATTGTCTTCTTTGTGTTAAGTGTTTGGGTTCAAAGCCAAGGAAGGAAACTTTGATTTCAAAGTGTTGTGCTTGGCTAATTAGAATGATTTAGGAATGGTAATTTGATGATTAGTGGAGGTCATGAAAGGGCCAAGTTAATGTGAAAATGAGTATGGGAGAAAGAGGGGGAAAAGATTCAGAAAAAAAATGCTCAAAGGAGTGCATCACTGCACTCAGCCCGGACTGGGACAGGGCCCAGTCCGCTCGAGCGACCCAGTGGGCCGCTCGAGCGGACCAGGTTCTGCCTGGGCTTGGCTCGAGCGGACCCTTGGTCGCTCGAGCGAGCCCAGGACTGTCCGGGCTCATTCTGTGGGCCGTTTTAGTGGACTGTTTGGGCCTGATTCAATTCAGTTTTTGAACCATTACAAATCTGATATTGGGTCATCTTTGGGCCTGATATTGGACTGATTTAAAACCTGTTTTTGTGGGCCATTCAAAGTTAGTTTTGGGCTGTTTTTAAGACCTGATATTGGGCCATTTCTGGGCCTGACATTGGGCTGTTTTAAAACTTGATTTATGGGCCATTCAAGGTTAAGTTTTGGACTGATTTAAAATCTGTTTGTGGGCCGTTCAAGGTTAGTTATGGGCTGTTTTCAAGGACTGTTTGGGCTATGTTTAAAGGACTATTTTGGACTAAATGAGTAGATTGTTTTGGACTCGGTTTAAGGCCAGCTATGGGCCTGTTTTTAAGAGTTTTGGGATTACTTGTGATACTTGGAATTTGTGAAATGGGAATAGGACCAATGAGAGAATGAACGTATGTAAAATTATCCGGAAATCGTTCGAGTCTCAATGCGCACTTTATCATTTAAATGTTGGGATTTTCATTGGCATCAAACTCACTCCTTAATAATCAATGTTTAAAGGATAGTTGTGCATTATGATGGTTCCTTTTTAAGTCATTAAGTCATTCTCCATAATTTCCATTCCATTTCAAGTTAGAGAATGTATTTGTACTTGTATTTGTATCCTTTGGTAAACTAATTCAAATAGCATCGGTGATTTGTTATAAAATCATGGGGTCTTCCAGATTCGAAAGGATTGGTCGTATGATTTTATACAAATCACTTTGATGTGTATTTGAGCGGTTTACCATGGATATTCGTATGTTCTCTCCGAATTGATTTGAAAGGAGATTAGAGTGGTTTATCACATTCGGGATTTCTTCGATGAGACTATTATTTTGTTAAGATTAGTATTTTGAAAATGAAACCTCGAGGCAAGACGGGGCCAGAGCTATGTGGTGTGAGCCCCTGAGCCAAAGGGATTAGTATTATGGTTTGATTCGTATCGGTTCGAGTTTTGAAAACTAAAGGCACCACTAGGCTTAGGTCACCTTGTCGGGCTGATCACCCGGCTTGGGATCTTTAATTTGTTCGCCAGCTGCAGCTTGGATTCTGTCTGTACCGACCATGGCAACGGTTTTATCTGCGGGTCCCATTTGTATGGCTACGGTTCTGATTTCTGATCTGCCGGTCCCATTTGTATGGCTACGGTTCTGATCCTATTTCTAGTACCACGTTCAGTGGCTACGTTCTGTCTGCTCTTATTACTTCGGTAATAGGAGGATTTAGCTATTTGTGGTCGCCAAGGTTTTATCTGCATATTACTTTATTTTATGATTCTTGTGGGTTATACTCTTTATGCTTTGATTTGTTTAATGTTTACGATATCGATCTTTATTGTATTGTCTCTACTATTCAGTTTTAAATGTATTTCCAATTATTAAATGTTTTGCTTAGGTGGTTATCTTTTCGAGATATTTATGCTTTAGAGACTGTTCGTTTATTTGTCTTGATATTTATGTTCGGACTTTCGATCGTTTTAGCATGTTTTATTGTCATTATTCTTTAGACTATTTATCTGGTTTTACGATGATTTCATCAAGTTTTATATATGTTCTTTGGTTTTATATTATTTGTTTATTTGCTTGCCAGACCGTCGTGTCTGACCCTTTTTGTTTGGTGCCAGTTTCTTCTCTTTCTGGTTTTAGGTGTTTGATCAGAGGAGGCGGTGGGACCGCTGGTCTGACGTGAGAGGCTGCCCATTCATATCATCTAGATGTCAAGTTTGGCACCGGAGTTCGTATCAAATCTTTGAGGGTAGTATCTCTATTAGTTGGATATATTGTTGTATGGCTTTATTAGCCTTTTTATTGGGTTTGTAATTAAGACACTTGTTAATTGTAATCTGAATATGTGGGAATTAATTAGTCTGTTACTACCAGCTCAGTGTGCTCTGATGTATGATTTATGCCAGTCTGTTTATTTGATGGCTTTATGATATTGGTTGCGTGCGACACGGAACCCGATGGCCACGGATTCCGAGTCGTAACACCATATTTAGCTTCCGCGAAAATATACTCTGATTGTGTTGGAATGTGATTATCCTCATTCACGCGGATCTTGGGAACTATAACAAAAAGTTTCAAATTTATCCCAAAATTTCGCACCCCGAGGTCGGATCACTGCAGGGCCCGGTTTCGGGGTGTGACACGCGGGACATGGAGACGCACGAGAGGTTCGACAACGAGAACTTGATGGTCTCATCGATTCAGGCTAACCTTTTGGTAAGTGTTTTCAGCGTTTTCTTACAAGTAATTTAGTTCGACTGCCCCAGCTTGACCCATCTTTCTCCATTTGCAGAACGTGCAGAGGCTCCTGACCGTGGTGGGAAGGAGTGACAGGAACGCTGCGAGGGTCACTCAGCTGGAGTCCGAGAGGGATAACTAAAGAAGGAGCTGGAAGAGCAGCGAAAGGGAATGGAGGGGCTGAAGAAGGCCAGCGCTGAAGAGTCTGCTCGGCTGGCGTCGGCTCTGACTGATGTCGCCGAGCTCACGTCGAGAGCTAATCATTTGAAGGGCGAGGTCTGGGCGAGGAACAAGAGGACTGCCGAGCTAGAGTCGGAATTGGCCAGGTCGAAGGCTGAATCGGTGGCCGAGGGGACGAAGTTGCGCGGGGAGGTGCTGGCCGGACGCGCTGAGAGGGAGAAGCTGAAAATGGCGAACGCCGAGCTGGAAAAGGAGAAGGCCTCCCTTCTGTCCGAGGCCCAATCCGCTTTCCAAAAGGGGGTGGACCATGCCACAGAGCTGTATGAGAAGCAGGTGGAGGAGATCACCTCCATTCTGTTCGAAGAAGGATGCCTGGCCGCACTGAAACGTGCGGGGGTTCCTGAAGACCACCCTGTCTATCGGGACCTGCCGAAGTACTCGGACCCGGCTCCTGAGCCGAGCTCCGCTCCTGCAGCTGGAAGTACCCCTGACGAAGCTCCTGCAGTCGTTCCTGCTCCAGACGATGCTCCAGCTGCCCCGGCCCCGAGCGATGCCCCGGTCGCCAGCGACGCTTCGGCCGTGCCCCAAGGTGAGGCCTCCTCTGCCCCTGCTTCGGCTGAGTTACCGGTTGAAGCCCCTTTTGCTAGCGACGCTCCAAGCAAGGTCACGGTTTCGGCCGAAGCCACCGGTTCAGCAGATATGGTGATCGACCTGGTGGAGTCGCCGAAACCACAGTAGCCTTGCTCCTTTTACTTCCCGTGGCCTTTCATCTGTAATACTTTTGCTTTCAGCCTTGTAATACTTTCTGCTATCAATGAAAAACGGGCTTCTTTACTTGAATATTTTCTCTCTTTTGTTTCTGGATGTGCTATTGAATGGTATTGAATGCCTTTACTGTGACGCATGACCCTCTGAGGTAGGGAGAGTCAAACGGTCTTCATAGCTGTCTGTGCCGATTCTCCATATTCTGATACCATAAATAGCAATAAGCGCGGTGATACGGCCGATGAGTGAAACGGGCGGATGCCTCCACGTGGCGCCATAGCAATCGCTGGTCAACAGACAGGAAGGCGTGCGTCCCATGTAACGCGTGGGAGGCTTCGCCCCTTAACTTCCTTCGGAGATTGAGCCCTTCTTCTTCCTATAAGTAGGGGCAGTAGGCTCGCCATGGGAGAAGAAAAGAACAGAACTTAGGACAGTTTAAATCACATAGACGTAGGAGCCATGTCCAGTGGGTGTTCAGAAGTAGTTGATCCGGGGGGAACCCCTACGCCTGTGGACGGCTTTCTCCAAGGGGGGAAGCCCGTCGTGGTCTGCGCGCCCTCTGAAGGAACTCCCCGTGGACCACGCGCTCTCTGAACGCGGGTTCATGGCCGATCGTCCCTGATCAGGTTGCAGGGAAATCCTCTGCAACTGTGGGATGGTCGGGCCCTCTGCGTCTGGCACGGTCTTGCGCGACCGCCGGAAGCGGGGTGGGATTATGGCCTCACTGGACCTGGGGGCTCTTCTTTAAATTTCGGTCTCACTGATCGGAGGGTGTTGAAGAGCTCAGCGAGGTCCAGGGCCTCCGAACTGGAGGGGATCCTGAATGCTTTGGTCTGACCAACCACAGCGTATTATAAAGCTCTGTGAAATTCAGGATCCCTTAGAACCTCTAGGCAACGAACTGGCGTCTTCGAGCCTGCAGCCTGAAGAGTCGGTGAAGATCAGAGTCTCCCAGTCTTTCACTTTATTTTCTGTTTTTAGAGGACTGCGATCCTCCTTTCTGTATTCTCTTTTCTGTTCTGTAACTCTTGTAATGAAGCAGTTTACAATGAATAAAAAGGGAGAATTTTGCGATCACTTGAATTGTGTGCAGTGCTTTTGGTCTTCTCTTTACTTTCCTTGCACTGTCTTGGAATGTTTATGTTTTTGTGCTTGCACAGTTCTTTCTTAAAAACTGTCTTTGGCCGAAATGGCTGGCTTTGGCCGAGACGAACTGCTTGTGCGCCGAGGTGGATCCAGAATACCGCTGGTCTCGGCTATGTGAGCATGAGTTCGGCAACGGTCTTTGAGTGGGATAAAACCCTGATTTTAGGAATTCGGCCGAGTGTTCGAACTCGAGGCCTCCTTCTAGGGCTACGAACCCTTGGAGTTGCCGGAGTCAGCCAAAGAGAGACGACAGATTGATGACAGGGCGAAAAGCTGCTTTCATTGATTCGGGATTCATTACATCTTTAGAAATAGAATTTATTTAGGTGGGATGCATTCCACGGTCTCGGCAGTGGCCTGCCTTCTAATTCTTCGAGCTTATAGGCTGATTTCCCTGCCGGTGAGACCACCCTGAATGGGCCGTGCCAGTTCGGAGCCAGCTTCCCTTCATTTGGTTCTTTGTCAGCTGGCAGGGTCTTCTTTAGAACCAGCTCTCCCACGGAGAATCTCCTTTCTCTGACATTTTGATTGTATGAGCTTCCCTTCATTTGGTTCTTTGTCAGCTGGCAGGGTCTTCTTTAGAACCAGCTCTCCCACGGAGAATCTCCTTTCTCTGACATTTTGATTGTATGCTCTGGCTAACCGCTGCTGATAGTCGGTCAGTCGTAGGGCTGCTGCTTCCCGTCGCTCGTCTGCCAGCTCCAGCTCCATTGCCAGGTTCGTGTCATTTCGGCCTTGGTCGACCAGCTCTGTCCTCAGGGTGGGAAGGCCGATTTCTAAAGGAATGACCGCCTCCATCCCGTAGGCCAGAGAGAAAGGTGTTGCCGAGGTGGACCTCCTTGGAGTTGTTTTGTATGCCCATAGCACGCTCGGAAGCTCCTCTGTCCATCTTCCCTTTGCCTTGTCCAGTCGCTTCTTCAGGCCGTCCAGGATCACTTTGTTAGAGATTTCTGCCTGGCCATTACTCTGTGGATATGCCGGAGTGGAGTAATGGTTTCTGATACCGTGCTCTTGGCAGAAGTCTCTGAAGGACTTGGAGTCGAACTGAGTCCCGTTGTCCAAAATCAGGGTCCTGGGGATGCCGAACCTCGTTAGGATGTTTTTCCAAAAGAAGTTCCTGGAGTCCCTGTCCGTGATTGAGGACAACGGTTCAGCTTCTATCCATTTTGTGAAGTAGTCTGTAGCGACTATCAGCCATCTCTTGTTTCCTGGAGCTCGGTGAAGAGGCCCCACAATGTCCAGGCCCCATTGGGCGAAGGGCCACGGGCTAGTGAGGGGACTTAGATCTTGTGCTGGCTGGTGGAGAGAGTGGGAGAACTTCTGGCACTTCTCGCACTTCCTGGCGTACACCTGCGCGTCCTTCTGCATGTAGGGCCACCAGTAACCCTGGTTTATTGCTCTGTAGGCCAATGATCGACCTCCTATGTGACTGCCGCAGATTCCTTCGTAGATCTCATACAGGAAGTCGTCCACTTTGCCCGGATGGACGCACTGGAGGTATGGACCTGTGAAGGATTTCCTGTAGAGTTTGCCTTCGGGAGAGAGCCAGAATCGAGCTGCCTTGAGTCTGACCCTGTGGGCTTCAGTCTTGTCCTCAGGGAGCTGGTCATCCTTCAAGTAGGCGACGATTGGATCCATCCAGCTTGGGCCGAGATCAGCACAGAGGACAAGCCGAGATGAATGGAGTTCCAAGCTTGACCTTGATACTGACCCAACCTCGATGGTCCTTTTCTTCCCTGCTTCGACGGCGGAGGCCAGGTTCGCAAGCGCATCTGCGTGCGTGTTGGTATCTCGGGATATTTGCCTGACCTCGGCTTTCTGGAAATGAGACAGCAGTTTTTTCGCAAGGGCTAAGTAGGCCGCCATCCCGTCGTCCCTGGCCTGGTAGTCTCTGGCGAGTTGGTTAGTTACCAGTTGAGAATCACTGAAGATCACCAGGTGTTGGGCTCCGAGGATTTGGGCGCTGTTCAACCCTGCTATCAGCGCTTCATACTCTGCCTCATTGTTTGTCGCTTTGAAGTCCAGGGTGAAAGCCTGCTCTATGACCAGACCCTCTAGCGATTGGAGGACTATGCCGGCACCAGCTCTCTTAGAGGTGGATGACCCGTCGACAAAGATCTTCCATGCCGAGGTGGGCGGCTGTTCGACCTCAGTCAGCTCTGGCTCGTGCCCTGTGCCCCCCAGTGCCGTGCCGGGCTGGGTCGGAGCTGAGTTGGGCGAGACGAATTCAACGATGAAGTCTACCAGAATTTGGGCTTTGATCGCAGTTCGGGGACGGTACTGTATATCATACTGCCCCAGTTCAACTGCCCACTTTGATATTCTCCCTGAAAAGTCAGCCTTCTTGAATATTGAACGGAGTGGATGCTCCATGATCACTACAATGGTGTGGGATTGGAAATAATGGGAGAGTTGCGGGAGGCATTGACGAGGGCCAACGCAAGCTTCTCCAACAAAAGGTACCTGGTCTCGGCATCGAGCAGGGTCTTGCTCGTATAGTAAATTGGTTTTTGAATTCCCTCGTCCTCCCTGATGAGGACGGAGCTCACTGCGTGGTCCGAGACCGCAAGATATAAATACAAAATCTCCCCCAGAGTTGGGGTGGAGAGTAAGGGTGGTGACATCAAATAAGTTTTGAGCGCGGCCAATGCCTGGTCGCACTCAGGGGTCCACTGGAATTTCAAAATTTTCTTTAGAAGCTGAAAGAAAGGCCTGCACTTATCTGATGACCGGCTGATGAAGCGATTGAGTGCTGCAGCCATTCCCGTAAGCTTCTGGACTTCTTTCGTGGTAGAGGGGCTCTGAATGCCCTGGATTGCGGTGATCTGGTCCGGATTAGCCTCTATTCCCCTCCGCGTCACCAAGCTGCCGATGAACTTACCAGAGGCTACGCCGAAGGCGCACTTGGAAGCGTTTACTTGAGCTTGTACGCGCGAAGGATGTCGAAGACTTGGCCAAGATCCGCCAGGTGGTCGCTGGAGTGCACTGATTTGACGACCATGTCGTCGATGTACACCTCTACTGTTCGGCCGAGCTGAGCCTGGAACATCTTTGTCACGAGGCACTGATAGGTCGCCCCCGCGTTCTTTAGCCCGAAGGGCATCACCTTATAGCAGTAAGTGCCGCGGGGGGTTATGAATGATGTTTTCTCCTCGTCAGGCTCGAATAGTGGAATCTGGTGGTAGCCTCTGTAGGCGTCGAGGAAGCTCATTCGGTCGTGACCAGCAGTGGCGTCGATCAGTTGGTCAATTTTTGGAAGGGGGAAACTGTCTTTAGGGCAGGCCCTATTCAAGTCCGTGAAGTCCAACACACACCCTCCATTTTCCAGTTTTCTTCTTGACCACCACCGTGTTGGCCAGCTAGACCGGGTACTGGACTTCCCGGATGGCTCCTGCCTTCAGCAGGTTATCGACCTCTTCGACGACCGCGTCTGTCTGCTGTAGCCCTGTCCTCCGGGCCCTTTGCACTACTGGTTTGTGGTTGGGGTCCACGTTTAACTTGTGGCACATGACCTCTGGGGCAATCCCGAGCATTTCGCTTGGGCTCCAAGCAAAGACATCAACGTTCCACATCAGGAACCTCGAGAGTTCGCCTCTCTCTTCGTCTGGCAATTGGGTGCCGATCAGGAAGAACCTATCTGGGTCTGCCGAGTTTAGCCTGACCTCGGCCAGATCTTCGATGCTTTTTTTCTCGGGGTCTCGGCCGATTTCGTCTAGGCCTTTCTCGAATTCGGCGAGGTTGACACGCTCTGGCTCTCTCACTGCCGGGACCGCGGCCAGCATGCACTGCCTGGCCTGCTGCTGGTCTCCCTCCACTGTGACCACTTCCAACTTGCCCTCCTTGTTCTCGAGGATGAACTTCAGCTTCTGGTGGAGGGAAGAAGGGACTGCTTCCAACTTGTGGAGCCACGTTCTGCCCAAGATGACGTTGTAGGGAGAAGGGGCGTCCACGACCAGGAAGTCGGCCAACACGGAGGCTCCGCCGACCCGGGTCTCCAAGGTGATCCTACCCTTGGGATAGACTGGCGTGGCTGACAACCCTAGTAGGGGTGCACGGACCTCCGTGAGGTCTACTTCCGAGAGGTTCATCTTCTTGAAGCAGTCGTAGTAGAGGACCTCGGAAGAGCTGCCGGAGTCGACGAGGATCCTCTTCACGGTGAAGTCTCTCAGCTTCATTGTGAGGAGCAGGGGGTCGTTGTGAGGGAGCTGGATTCCCTCTAGATCCTTATCTGAGAACGAGACAGCGGGACGGTCGCGGCGGGCTCTCTTGGATGCCGGTGCGAGCTCGGCTTTCATCACCTCCTTCCCGTGCGACGCTCGCCTGGCCTCGGCGCGGGCCTGCGAGCCTCCACGAGGCGAGCGAGAAGGGACTGAGGACGCCAGATGGATCACGTTAATGATCTTCTCGGAATCCTCACTGTCTGGCTCCCGAGCCGCGCTCTGGTGAGTTCGGCCCTCGCTGCCGCCGGCATCATCTGCCTTGACGAACTCTGGAATGTGGCCTTCGCTGGCTAGCTTCTCCAGGTACCACTTCAGAGAATTGCAGTCCTCGGTCTTGTGCCCCTTACCCCTGTGATAGGAGCAGTAGAGCTTGCTTCGGCTGCCGGTGGTGGGCTCATTCTTCAAGGGCGGAGGCCACTGGAAGAACGGCTTAGTCTTTATCTTGTTCAGGATACGGTACGTCGGCTCCTTGAAGACGACGTTGACGCTCTGACCGGCGCTGGTGGGAGGTTTGGGCCTCCAGGTGCCCCCAGATCGGGACGACGTAGGCTTCGCCGAACTGGCGGACCAGGCCTGCTTGGGCTCTTGCTTCTGAAAGGGCCCCCCGCCTCTCTGCCGAGGCTGGTTGCTCTTCTGCTCGGGCTCCGGTCTTCCGTCCTCTTCCCGGGCCTGGATTTCATCTTCCTCCCGGGCGACAAAGCGCTTTATCCGGGACATCAGCTCTGGCATGGATTCTGGGGGGTCTCCGACCAAGTCCTTCCGGAGGTCGTGGCCGGGGATCAGGGCATGTTGGAAGGCGTAGATCGCTATCTCTTCCCTAGTGCCCTCGATCTGGCTGTAAACCGCCCAGAATCGTCGGGCGAACTTGGCGAGGGTCTCACCCTGCTTCATTCTCAGGGCGAGAAGGTCCCCTTCTTTCTTGGGGATGGCGCTGTAAGCTTGGAACTTCTTCAGAAAGGAGAGCTGGAGCTCCTTCCAGCTTGAAATCGACTCCTCTGGGAGGGCGCAAAACCACTTCAGAGGGAGGTCACCCAAACTGGAGGAGAAGATTTTGCAGTTAAGGTGACCCTCGTTTCCCCAGATGGACATCTTCTGGGAAAAGTGACGGAGGTGAGCGGATGGGTCGGACAGTCCGTCGTAGGGGACGAACCGCGGGACGGAGAACCTTTTGGGCAAGGGGGTGCGCTCGATATCCCTCGTGAAGGGCGAGGCCCCTAGATCAGTGTGGCCACAGATCTGCTTCTGGTCCCGCACGTCCAGGTTGCGCTGAAGAGCCAACCTGACGCGCTTATCGAATCGCTCTTGCTCGTCGTCCTTTTCCGGAGTCTGGGCTCTTGACTTTCGCTTGGAGTGGTTCGGGCTGTGATGGCTATGGGCTCGGCCATCACGGCTATGATGACTTCGGCTGTTGCTAGAGCCTTCGTCATGGATCTGGCTCCGCTTGTGGTCCAGATGGTTTCTGAGATCTTCGTGAGGCGGGCTGCCCTGCTGGGGGCGTCCCTCCTCTTTCCTTGAGGATCAGAGACTTGCCTCAGCGAGGCAGTCTGCGCTGCTCTCAGCTGCTGCTGGAGCTCGCGGATCAGCCGCTCTTGCCTCTGGAGGAGAGCATTTTGGGCTGCGACATCTCCTCCAGCGGCAGGAGGCTGAACTCGACGCGCTTCTTCCACGGCAACGGCTTTATCTTTGCGAGGACGCTCATGCCGACGCTCGTCGCGTCGGGGTGGCGTAACTTCGTCTGCTGAGAACGAGGTTTCGAGTCCTTCTTGGAGGGGGACCTCGACGAAAAGCTGCGAGCCTAAGCGGCCCTCGCCTGCAGATGCGCCATGCACCGTTCGGGAACGCCCTTGAGGAGGGACGTCCGTCGACGGTGGTGGCAGCTCGAGCGCTACTCTCGAGGATTCTCCGCCTTTCCTTGCTTTCGGAGGCATGGCTTCTGAGAGATTGAGGTTGAGAAGGTTTGGAAAGTTAGGAAGGTTGGGATATTACTTTCCCACAGACGGCGCCAATTGTAGGTGCAGAAAATAATGACCCACAATAACTGGGGAGCCTTAGAGGACTTATCCTACGATGGTGATGACTGGGTACCGTCCGAAAGCCTGAAAGAGAAGAGCAAACGGTCAGAGGACCCTGGCCTGGGCGGCGCAAGGCTCTCCGATGCCAAAGTCAGTGAAGGAACTGGAACAATGGAAGGAGAGGAAGAAGAGAGGCAGAGTAACAGCTCTATGGGTTATATTGTGCGTACCTTACATGTAAAATGCCGTTCTATTTATAGACGATTAGGAAGATATCTTGGACGATATCTTGGCATGGGTCTCATGATTCGACTGGTAAGTCATGATCAGCCCACGTTGCAATTAATGCGGTCCAATCCAGCCCACTCTGCATTTAATGCCAGTCGGATCAGCCCACGTTGCATTAAATGCGCGTCACGTTGGGCCAGATCGTGTTGGGCGCCTTTGACGGTTGGGGTACCATCGGATCCGCCCTCGGGCCTGTTGACACCAAAAATGTCACTTTGCCTCTTCAAGATCCAAAGAGCTACATGAAGTCGCAACCTGCCATAAATAGGCAATGCTGCTTCCACAAATCAAATCTTGTCAGAATCAAACAAAAACTGCAAGATTCTTCCAGACAGCCAAAAGAGGAGTACACAAGAAGTTTCAGGCCATTTCAAAATCATTTGGCCTAACTTCGCTTCTCCGACAGCCAAATCAGGCCTCTCGGCGGCAAAGCTCTCCGGGACCATGGTTTCCAAGACAGAGCCTATGGATCATCTTAAAATGACTCCAATAGGTTCCCTGTCAAATTTCAAGTCAATCGGACATCGGTTGACCGCACATCAAACCGCGACATCTTCATCACGACAAAAAGCAAGTCTACAGGTGATAGGACCCCAAACGGCTTCAAAACTCAAACAAAAGCCTATGGTTGGTCTTATTTATTGCTCAGGAGGCTTCACACCAAATTTCAGGTCATTCCGACATCGTTTGACCCAGTTTCAGCTTCCGACGGAAAATCGGCAGCTCTGCGCGACAAAGTCTTCGGCTTTCTCAGGAAATTGGAAACTTTGCAAAATAAAATGCAAGGATTCTCATCAGGTTTCCTACAAAGAAATTAGGCCAATAAATGGTCAAAATGTCAAGGAAAAGTACAGAAGAAAAAAGAATAAAAAAACAGCAAAAACGGACGCAAAACGGGACACGAAAGGGGGAAAACCCCCCCAGGGTCGCAGACCCCTGCGACCCTGGGCCAGGGTCGCCGGCGACCTTGGAACCCGGGGTCGCCGGGAAAGCCCCGGAAACCCCGGTTTTCGCCGTTTTTTCGCGATTCGAGGTGCCCAGCCTCTGGTACTTTCCAAAATTCATGCTTTTGAGACACCAAGTCCTCTGACATCCGTCCAAAACACGGGTAAATCATCAAGAGTATCGAAAACAATATTGATCGCCACCCGGTCAACCAAAAAAAGTGTGCTCTCTACCCGACCGATCGAGAAATCGACAGGACAGATGGCACCGACCCGCTGCTGGCAACAAACACCTGAAATTACATGATCATCTGATGTCGATCTACATGAAGATCCATCGATAATCATCAACAGAAGAATCCCAAAAGACGTGGCACGGCCCGCGACTCTTCAGCTGCTCGGCGACCACTTAATGCGATTAATTGACTAGCTTTATTACAGTCATTAATCCATTTCTTTGGACGGCCCAATCAGAAGCAAGCATTCGGGAGTTACAAGTCAAGAGATTCATGGCATTTAACCCATGAAACTCCTCCCATCATGGCGATTAAAGGCGATTAAATGCCCTCAATCTCCTCCGGCCAATCAGAAGCCAAGAAAAAGGAGTTACAAAATAAACAATTCAATTTTGTAACTCCTCCCATTATGCGGCTTAATGACAATAAAAGCCCATAAACCCACCTAAAAGGCTACCTAAAAGCCTATAAATAGGAGGGCTCTCCAAGAAGAAAAGACACACAGAAATCAATCAACAAACGGACAGACAGACAGAAGCACAGAAATCCAGAGAAAGGAAAAAGAGAGAAAACTCTGCGGAAGTTCTACACCGGCCACCGCAACAAGGTGACAAAAGTCCCTTGGGGGGGTCCCCCCCCCCCCCCCCCAAGGTCCATGCCTTCTCCTCCTGCCTCCAATGGCTTAGATGTGGCTTTTCAGCCCGTCTACTCGGCTTTTTATTGGATATAGGACCTCCTTTTGGTCTTGTCTTCTAAAAAACCCGAGGTTATAGCCAAGCCAAGCGAATCAATAGCATCCTGTGTTCTCATCTGCATGGATGATGGCGAAGCCCACATATGGCTTGCGACCGTCAATCTAAACGAGTCCCCCACAATCTCTTGAGAAGTTAGATCCTCCTTTTCTTGCTTTTCATTGTAGTTTGTATTTTTTCAAAAGAGACAAAAATCACAATTCTTGTCTTTCATTATTGATAAGGATTGTAAATCGGCTATAAACGCCAAAATCGGCTATAAACGCCAAAAATCGGCTATAAACGCCAAAATCGGCTATAAATGCCAAAAAAATCGCCTTTCACGGCAAACCAAGAAAATGTCTCTTTTCTTAAATATATGTGCAATGGAAAACTTGAAAGAAGTTGATTTCCTTTTTACTTGCGAAGGTTGATCTCCGGATCACCACTTGCAATTCCAAGTAAAATAGAAAATCTGGCACACCCACAAAAAAAAAAAGAAATGTTGATGCACGCCCCCCTTTGCCCCCCGGTTACGAAAGGGTCGGAACCAAACGGACTCCCACGTCCGCCGACCTCGGTAGGAACCCCGGGCATCCGGGAGCGCGGTCCATCAAGCTGGCATCACCCGGTGGGACTCGTTTATTTGAGAACACGATGCTAGAAATGAAATATTTGCATATCATATATTTTGCTCTATGCTTATATTTCTTTTCTCGATTCCTTGGCTACTTTATAATTGGTGGCCTATGTTGAATTCCGCATAAAAAAAAATGAGATGAGATTTTTTGTTTGGAAATTTCTAATTCTTTGAATTTATTTCCACTCTTTCTCTTTTCAAAAAAAAAAAAAAAAACAAAAAAAATCAGATTTGTCATTTTTGGATTCAAAATTGAGAAACCTTGATCCGTTCCTATCGTTCATCGCGCTTGCAGAAATGTTGAGCCTGTTCGACTAAGGTTTTGGGCCATGGTTTCTCTTCGATGAGTTCATTAAAAATCTAAAAAAAAAATATATATATATATATATATAAAAAGTAAAAAAAAAATTTTTAGATTTCTCAATTTGGATTCAAAATTGAGAAACCTTGATCCGTTCCTATCGTTCATCGCGCTTGCAGAAATGTTGAGCCTGTTCGACTAAGGTTTTGGGCCATGGTTTCTCTTCGATGAGTTCATTAAAAATCTAAAATATATATATATATATATAAAAAGTAAAAAAAAAAATTTTAGATTTCTCAATTTGGATTCAAAATTGAGAAACCTTGATCCGTTCCTATCGTTCATCGCGCTTGCAGAAATGTTGAGCCTGTTCGACTAAGGTTTTGGGCCATGGTTTCTCTTCGATGAGTTCATTAAAAATCTAAAAAAATATATATATATATAAAAAAGTAAAAAAAAAAATTTTAGATTTCTCAATTTGGATTCAAAATTGAGAAAACTTGATCCGTTCCTATCGTTCATCGCGCTTGCAGAAATGTTGAGCCTGTTCGACTAAGGTTTTGGGCCATTGTTTCTCTTCGATGAATTCATAAAAAAACAAAAAAAATAAAAAAAAAGACATAGACCACTAAGGTTAAACCAACTGTGTTCTTTGATCATGGTTGATTCAAAGAAACGCCTTGTCCAGAGTGTGGAGACAGCTTGACTGTTCTAGGCAAGGGTCCTCCAAACGGGTTCATTAAGTAATCCTACCCTTACCTGGGGGCAATTCTATCAATCAAGATTTCATAAGACCGGGTTAGGAGGCCTATGTGTACTCTCTCGTCTTTTAAATAAATTTTTTTTCAAAAATAAAATTTTTAAAAATAAAAATTTAAAATAAAAAATAAAAATAAAAAAAAATTTTCAAAAAAAAAATCTTAAAAAAAAATAAAAAATAAAAAATAAAATAAAAAAAAAGATTTTTAAAAAAAAAAAAAATCTTCAAAAATCTTCAAAAAAAAAAAAAAAACTTCCGTCATTTTGGGTTTAGATTGGAGAAATCTTGGTCTTCTTCTTTCTGAGCACTGGCGCTCGCGGAAATCGCTGAGCCCGTGTTCAGATTGGAGTGCCTTTTGCTCTCTTTGATGAACCCGATATTGGCCTTTCAAAAAAAAAAAAAACTCGTCATTTTTAGATTCAGATCCGAGAAATCATGGTTCATTTCTTTCTGAGCACTGGCGCTCGCGGAAATCGCTGAGCCCGTGTTCAGATTGGAATACCATCTGCTCTCTTTGATGAATCCAATCTTGACCTTTCAAAACAGAGAATCTCATCTCATAGATGCGGTCTCAAAACATTTGTGTCTAGCGGTACTAGTACGCCCTTTCAGGGTCTACTGTATTGCGACCGGCACATTTGTAACTCCAACTTTATATTCTTCTTACCTCGAGCAAGCTCTGCTTCTCGATAAGTCGAATTTAAGTTCACAATTGCTTCTAGCAGTCCCTGGGATGCCCATTCTGGGCTTACCATACCTGCGATCAGAACAATTGTACCCTCTATGGCATTTTGCCTTCCTCATATTGTTTGGGTCATCTACCTCGAGCAATTTGAAAAGACGAAACCATAGAACTTCCCATTTATGATCATTATATTCTTGTGATTACTAATGGATGTGGTCTTGTTTCAGAAATTTTCAAAAAAAAAAAAAACTAACAATGGCAGCATCGCTTACCATTACCTTCGATGAGAACAAGCACCAACTCATGCTTCAACAGAAGCAAACCACGCGCACCTACAAGCGCCCAATCAGCTGCCGAAGCGTCAACTCCCTCGGCAACTCTCTGAACTCCGGGTCGACCTCGACTCCCCGGACTATCGTCTTCGGGACGCTAGGACCATTCCCACTTCCTGAGGAACAAACTGCTCCTTCTAAGAAGTAGAAACTCGCCTCTCAACGTGTCACTACCGTGACACAAAAGGCGAGCACCAGAAGGCCTGAAGCCCGTGGCAGCCCCACGAAGCCTCAACCTACAAACAACCAGGTCTACTCCAAGACTTGGTCCCCAAGACCTTCACTAAAACAGAGAAGGTCCCAAATATCCACCAGGCCAGCATTCCTGGCCCCACTCAAAGAGAACCAGTTCTATCCTCTTGCTTACATGAAAGAGGAGAGACCCATCTCAAACCTGACTCCCAAGTCATCCCAGCATGAGCCGGCTTGTTCCTACAAGCCCAAAATCAAGTCATGCATCACAAGGCCTCTACAAGCACCTGCTAAGGCCTACAAACCTGCAGTTCGACCCTTCATCTCTACAGGGGCCGAACTTCAAAAATTTAAAGCTTCGCTGCAACAGGCGAAGGACAGGGTTCGCATCATGTCCTTGCCCAGCTACAAAGAAGACAGGCTCGGCTGCTGCGCCCGAGGGAGCACATCCTTCATCGTCAAAGCCCAGTCAGAGCTGACCGAAGCTCAAATTGCTCGTCGTATACGCTGCCGCGCGTCATACCGACAAAAGAGACTAGAGAAGCAAAGGACCCAGCCTCCTACACTTCAAGTCTCTCCTAAATGGGTCGAAAAAGAAAGACCCAACCAAGTTGCTGCCGTCCATATGGTTGGAAAAACCAGAAGGCGCCAAAAATCAGCAACAAAAATCCATGTCTGACGTCCAATGACCCGCAGCGTCTCAAGGACAAGAAGACATTCAGAAGAATCCCCTGCTCCTTCAAGCAAAGGACAGCAGAGTGATCCTTCCTCAAGCTCCTCTTAAAAAAGAATGAGCCCCAGCTCAGTCACCAGGACAGTTTCTTCGTTCGAATCACGAAGGATGAATGTCTTGGCTACAAATTCTGAGCCACCACCCCGCAATCCACCTCCAGAAGATGCGATCACCCACATCCAGCAGTTGGAACAGGGCCAGCAGAGGATTGAAACTTTGATGGAAAACCTTCTCCTCGCCTTCCAAAATCAGGCGAACAATGAACCTCCTCCGAATCATCAAGACGACGAGGTAAATAGAGAAGAAAATGAGTCACGCGCCCTTACCAAAAAGGACGTAGACGGTATCCTCGCCAAAGCAAAAGAAGAGGATATACTCAAGGAGCATGGGATCAAGCCACCATATCCCTTATGGATGGACTCGGTCCCGTTCCCCACCAAATTCAAGCATCCTACTCTCCAAACATATACGGGGAAAGGATCAGCCAGACAGCACGTCATCCACTTCAAGATCCTGACGGGAGCTATCGCGGATCAAGATGCACTCAAGATCTGCCTCTTTGCAAGTACCCTAAAAGGTACGGCCTTCGATTGGTACTCCACTCTGCCGGAGGACTCAATCCAAAACTGGGCCATGCTAGAGACACGCTTCCTCACTCACTTCAAAGGTGAAGATCATCCCGCTACTATGGCTCAGCTGTGCAGCCTAAAACAGGGGGAGAATGAATCAACATATGACTTCATTCACAAGTGGAAAGCAATGGCATACAAATGCTCTGATGTATTGCCACAAGCGTCGCTAGTCAACATCTGCCGAAACAACATGAGAGCCAGAATCCGCTCCATGATCATCGGCAACAGATCAAAAAATCTGGGAGAACTCCTAGAAGCTTCCATGGAAGCTGAAACGGTGATTAAAGACCTCAACAGTCAGAAATCATCAAGAAAAGAGCCAACCGCCATTGCAACCTCTAAACCAAAGAAGAAAGAGGTCCTCAATGTGCAGACCAAGACAGCTCCTCAGCCACCAAAGAAAGCTGAAAACAAAGCTGTTGGTAAGAGACCTGAACTCTCAGACGCCTTCAAAGAACGAGTAGAGAAGAAATACCCGTTTGATGAAGATGTTGATGAAATCTTCGGGGCTCTTGTGGCAAACGGCAAGCTCACCTTGCCTGAACCAAAAAGACCGGGTGATGTTGGCAAAACCAACGATCCTCGGTACTGTCCATACCACCAGATGATCTCGCATCCTCTCAATCAATGCTTTGTTGTGAGAGAGAAAATAAATGAGATGTAGAAAAACGGAGTCATCACCTTTGACAAAAACTATGGGTCTGCCTCCGTCAACATGGTGACATGTGGACAAACATCAAAATCACCGAAGAAGAAGATCACTACTTCCTTCAAGGTGATAAACTCAATCCAAGCGTCCGAGAAACTGGTTCCTTACCCGACACCAGACGGACAACCGATATGGGTACATCCCGATCTCCTGGAAGATGAAAATTGGGAGGTCGTGAAAATAAAGCCCACAGCTCAACAGCAAAGGCAGGCTAGGAAACATCTCCTCAAGCTCAAACGGCAAGAGAAGACCCAGCCAAAATTAGAGGTCAAAGAAAAGGCAGAGGCTTCCTCTACCGCTTCACTGGAGGTAACAAAAACATCCCTTCCAGAGACTTCAAAGGGGGTAAGGAAATTCACTCTCAGTGATTTCATGCCACCTCAATTCAAAGAAGCCATACAGGAGGCATCATACTCTTGCAATTCGGTAGTTGGATTCTCCATTGATGGATACGAGTCCAGCGACACCGATGATGGATTCGAATCCAATTACACAGATGAGTGGGAGGAATCCCTTGAAACAGGAGAATATCTCTCCGATGAAGAATGGGTTCCTGAGTCTCATCTTATGCCAGTAATCTGGTATAACCCCCTACAGCCACAAGGATCCTGGTCTGATGATGAAGAAGACCAAGAAGCTGTACAAGAAAATGCTGCTGAACCAGCACCTCTCATCACTCCAGTGGGAATCAACAATGTTGAGCCACAAAGAGATGATGAAGAAGAAGATCCGGCTCCCATGCCTGATCTTGAAGAATATGCAAGGATCTTGCAGCGACTCGCTCTAGAACAAGAGCAAGAACGCGTCAACGAGCCTCCTCGCAATTCAGAGCCTGAAGTCCCTGAAGACCATCAGGTACATCCTCCCTTAACTCCTGAAAATGGAGAAAATTGCTGGATAGACGATCCTCTCACATCCGAGGATGAGTCTGACTCCGATCAGGCAACGTCTCCCGTCAGAGCTTCCTGTAATGTGATAATTCGGGATTATAGCTCTTCCGAAGCATCGTCTGATGAGAGCACTTACACTCCGGCGACGCCTAGCAATATATCTTCTGGAGCCACCTCGTCTCACGTGACTTTCACTGAGATGACACCCTCTCAGGTTTCTTCTCCTGAGACTGTGACTTCAAAGTTCACACCCTTCTTGACTGAAGAATTCCCAGCCATTGATGCTTGGGACGATGAATTAGTCAACGAAGAAGAAAGATTGCTGGATGCTGTTCAGGACTTGTTCCCGGAAAATGCTCCATGCAACACAATCACTGAGGATGGTAACTCTGCTGCTGATGCATCCTCAGCAAATAAAAAACGACAGCCTCTTGATCCTGAAGACAATCTTCCAAACGAAGACCCTTCTCAAGAAGCTCTCGAAGTTGGTAGAGGCACCCGCTCTGGCCGGGACTACCACAAAAATTACAACCAATCTTCCTTTACATATGTAAATCCTTCGGGAAAAGATGTTGTAAGCGCCCCTAGTGGCAACAATGACGAACATGCAGGCCCTAAGGAGGCTTTCAAGTATGACTTGATTGAACACTTCAAGCACATACCTGCACGTCTGCACATCCTAGATTTGTTGCGAATGTCTCCGCACACTCGTGATAATCTCATTTCGGAATTACAAAAGCTGAATGAGGATGTCGACAAACATGCCCCGCAAGTCCTCCAAATTGAAATGGATTACCGGGTCAAAAACTCAGAAGCCCCCTCAAGGGAGAAAAGAAGAAAACTGAGGGATCATGCATTGAATGCCTCTCGGTTAAAAAAGCAGCCAGTGCAACCATCGCCTTCACAAAGGATGACCTCCTACTTGGCGAAACCAGGCATAATCGACCCCTGTACTTCACAGGGTATATCAAGGAAATGCCTATGCATAGAGTTCAGATCGACCCAGGTTCTGCACTCAACCTTATCTCCACATCGGCTCTTGAAGAGTTGGGCATCCCACCCAGCAAACTGAGCCACACATCTGTATCTATCTTTGGATACGATGGGAGTACTCAAAGGCCTATCGGCAAAATCAGGTTCAAATTGCAGATAGGTGATCTTATCTCTGAGGTCACAGTGTATGCAATAAAGACCCCTTCATGCTACAACATCCTTCTCGGACGCCCTTGGATCCATGAGAATGGTGTTGTCCCTTCAACTCTACATCAATGCATCAAGTTTGTTGGCGACGACGGCATGATACATCGAGTCTTTGCGGACAGAAAACCCTTCAAAGGTAAAGAAATCCACTTCGCAGACTCACAAATGTATGAAGGTGAAAAAGAAGAAGAGGAGAAGCATACAGCATCCTTTGCCGAAAATCTCTAGAAAGATAAAGGCAAAGCTCCTCAACAATCACCGGAAGAAAACAAACCATCCGGTAAATCTGAAGAGAGCATGCAAACTCCCTTCATCATCTCCCTCAAATCTTCAAAGCCTTTGGTCATCACAACTAAAGTCAAGAAGGCAAAACAAAAGCCTGGGGGCAAATTTGTTGTCTCTTTCATGTCTATCATGCAAGACACGGACTCGGATTCAGAGCCAGAAGACGACACATCGTCAAGCCAAGCTGACACTCAGCAAGTTCAGCCTGCTCTTACTCCAATGGAGACAACTTCTGACATAGAAGATCCTACGTCAGCTTCCTTCGTTGTTCCAGCAACTTCAGCAAAGGAAAAACCGATCTTCTTCCATAGATCGGATGCTTCTTCATCAAACTCCATGCTTGAACCTTTCCAAAATAAAGGTACGCCTCAACTATCCTTATACAGCTCTGCGGCACAAGCTATTATGAAGAAAATGGGCTATGATGCTCAAAACCCAGTCGGTTTGGGAGAAGGACGCGGTATTCTCACACCATTGGGGCCCGTCTTGACCAAAAGCCAGCTGGAAGATTGGAGACTCTACGGCTATGTAGAAAAGTCTTCACACGGGTTAGGGTATGATCCTGACACTCCCTTAAGAGAGTTGACACAAAGGCTTAAAAGTCAATATACTGACCAAGCCTCAACATCTCAAGTCCATGAAGACATCGATCTCCCTGGATATCTCTTTGATGAGTCACCTGACAAAGATCCAGGAAGCTCATCCAATTGGCACGATTTCTCCGAAAATGAAGAGGAGTTGTCCGATGGCACAGACGTGTGGACTTCTGACCAAGAAGAACCCTCATCTCCAAAAGAAGTAGCCTACTTCAACTCGGTTTCAACAGGCGATTGGGATCATCTCATAGCAAGCCTTGGGAAAATTACCGATCAAGAAGACCCGTGGAAAGGAACAAAACCTTGGTCTGGAAATACCCTTGAAACCCTAGAAGGTTTCGTTGAGCTGGAAGCCTCCGAAAATATTGTGGAGGAACCACCTTCGAACCTTCCAACAGAAGATCATCTCGAAAACCTTCGAGAAGTCTTCCTCCGGCTTCGCAAACACAAACTGCGAATGAATCCATTGAAATGCTTCTTCGGCGTCTCGTCGGGTAAGTTCCTCGGATTCTTAGTTCGGAAAGCTGGAATAGAGCTTGACCCCATAAAAGTCAAAGCCATTCTAGAAATGCCCTCTCCAAGAACCTTGAGAGAACTCAAAGGGCTTCAAGGGAGATTGGCCTACATCAGACGGTTCATCTCCAATCTTCGGGGAAATGCCGTCCATTCTCCCGGTTGATGAAAAAAGGTGTAAACTTTGTCTGGGATGCTGACTGTGAAGCTGCTTTCCAAGACATCAAGTCATACCTGACAAAACCTCCAGTGTTAGCTGCTCCTACCACTGGAAAACCATTCATCTTGTACACAAGAGCCCTTGATCACTCTCTGGGAGCTCTGCTTGCGCAAGAAAATGATCAAAGAAAAGAAGCTGCTCTATATTACCTCAGCCGCATGCTAGTAGGTGCAGAGCATCACTACTCTCCAGTCGAAAAAGAATGTCTTGCAGTGATGTTCGCCGTACAAAAGCTGCGTCACTACTTGCTTTCCAACACAGTCTACCTGGTCTCGAGGGTCAACCTCTTGAAGGTCCTTGTCACAAAGGCAGGTTCTCTCAATGCTCGACTGGCAAAATGGTCCATCCTTCTGTCACAATTTGATATTAGGTATGTACCACAAAAAGCAATCAAAGGGCAAGCTCTAGCGGACTTCCTCGCAGAGCATCCATTGCCTAAAGATTCTCCACTCAGAGATGATCTCCCAGACGAACCAGTCTACAATGTGGAGACTTTCTCACAAAGTGCCTCCTGGGATATGTACTTTGACGGTGCAACCAGGACAAATGAAAAAAGACAGCTGATCTCGGGAGTTGGCATCCTCTTTGTTAGCCCCGACAAATACATGATTCCACACGCTTTCTCGCTACTGGAACCATGCACAAACAATGCAGCTGAATATCAAGCTCTGATCTTAGGATTGGAACTCGCCATCGAATCCGGTATCACCATGCTGGAAGTCTTTGGAGACTCCCAACTGATCGTCAACCAGATGAATCAGAAATTTGAAGTCAGGAAGCCAGATTTGCTGCCCTACTACAACAAGGCACAATCACTTCTGCAAAAGTTTGACATCTGTCACATCACCCACATTCGTAGAGGTGAAAACATACGTGCAGATGCCCTAGCCGGGCTTGCCGCATCCATGGCAATCCAGGAAGGGGAAAACATGCAAATCACAGTGTGCGAAAGAAGAATCCTTCCTCCTCTTAACACACACCAAGCAGTTGCTGAATGCCACCAAGTGGTCGGAAGTCGGATTTCAATCCTTCAGACTTCAATAGGCGACTGGAGGGATCCGTTCATTGATTACATTATGTTCGGAATCCTACCTGAAGATCCAAAAGAACGGGTAAGCATCCAAAGGCGAACCCCAAGCTTCCATTTGGATATTCCTTCAAAAATCCTTTACAGGAAATCCTTCAACGGAGTACTTCTACGCTGCTTGTCACAACAAGAGGCTGAAGAAACACTCAAAGAAGTTCATGCTGGTCTTTGTAGAGCTCATCAGGCTGGACCTAAGCTCTATAATCAGATAAAAAGGTTAGGATATTACTGGCCTACCATGGTAGCTGATGCAATGCAATTTGCTAAGCGCTGCCAACAATGCCAAGTTCATGGAGATTACATTCACATGCCTCCAGAATGGCTGCATCCTACAGCGATCTCATGGCCTTTCGAAGCCTGGGGTATGGACATCATAGGTCCTATTTCTCCCCCTTCAAGCAAAGGTCATCGCTTCATCTTCGCCGCTACGGATTACTTCTCCAAGTGGTCAGAAGCATTTGCGTTTAACGAAATGAAGACCTCATCAGTCCTTCAATTCCTACGCACCAACATCATTTGTCGTTTCGGCATACCCAAAAGATTCGTCCATGATAACGGACCACAGTTCCGGGATCATCGATTCTACAGGTTCTGCGACAAATACAAAATCCAAAGCTGTCCTTCGACTCCATACAATCCGGCAGCAAACGGGTTAGCAGAAGCTTTCAACAAGACACTCTGCAAAATCCTCAAAAAAAATGGTCTCTAGTCACAAAAGAGACTGGAGCGACAAAATGTCTGAAGCTTTGTGGGCCTATCGAACCACCGTTCGAGGACCAACCCATAGCACACCATTCTCCTTGGTCTATGGATGCGAAGCTGTCGTGCCCTTGGAAGTACAAATTCCTTCCTTGAGGGTATCCTTGCAAAATGACATGACTCAAGAAAGCAATGTCAAATTGCGGCTCCATGAGCTGGACAATCTCGATGAGAGACGGCTCGAAGCTCAACAAAGCATTGAACTTTACCAAGCACGCATGGCAGGATCTTTCGATAAAAAGGTCAGGCAACGCGCCTACAAAAAGAATGACTTGGTTCTTGCGGTAAAAAGACCAATGGTCTTCACTCACAAGTCCAAAGGCGAATTTGAGCCAAAACGGGAGGGACCCTACGTCATCGACAAAGTTTTCTCCAATGGCGCATACGCACTCCTAAACATGGAAGGTGACAGATGTATGCTGCCCATCAACGGCAAGTTCTTAAAGCGGTACTACCCTTGAAGACTTACCCAACTGGGTAAGAGCAATGCCTGTATGGCCAAAACCGGTTTCCAGGTACACGCTCGCTAAACCCACCCTTTTTTAGAATTTTCATGTCAAATATTGAAATTTCTAGAAATCTAAAACAATGCTTACTTTCATCGTTTCATTGTTAAAAAAAAAATATATATATATATATCCAAGTTTAGGAACCTTTCCCTAACTTGACCAAAATTTTCAACCTTTGAACCTAAAATTCATGGTTTGAAACAAAATCTGGATTCAGGGATTTCCACCCTAGTCCACCCTGCCTTTTACCGCCAAAATGGTTTTAGGTCAAAATTTATGACCCTCGTGTCTTTAAACAAAAAAAATGGTTTTTCAAAAACCGCGAGGAAGCGACGCTTAGTCGATACTCGCACAAATCGGAAGCAAGCGAACCACGTTCGACACTTCCAAAATCGCAGGGAAGCGACATTTCGTCGATACTTGCAAAATCCAAAACCGTGGAAACGCAACATTTCAGTTGATATCCACAACCCAAATTTCAAAGGTTCGAAAAAACCTAAAAAAATGTGGAGACGCAACATTTCAGTTGATATCCATAACCCAAAGGTTCGAG
Organism: Litsea cubeba; assembly: GCA_012931725.1. Taxonomy (NCBI): domain Eukaryota; kingdom Viridiplantae; phylum Streptophyta; class Magnoliopsida; order Laurales; family Lauraceae; genus Litsea; species Litsea cubeba. The sequence continues at coordinate 30,003,134 of CM022952.1, read as the reverse complement.
AAAACCACAAATTTCAAAAATAGTGGGGAAACGACATCAAGTCAGTACCCGCAAAACCAAAATTTTTTGAAATGCAAGGATGCGACATTCCATCGATACTTGCACCCAAATCCGCGAGGATGCGACATTCCATCGATACTCGCAACCGAATGAGCAAGGATGCGACATTCCATCGATACTTGCAAGAACATTCAGCAGGGAGGCGACTTTTAGTCGATACTTGCATTTTTTTGAAAACCAAACCGGCTATAAATGCCATCAAAACAGGCTATAAATGCCACAAACAGGCTATAAATGCCACAAACCGGCTATCAATGCCACCAAAACAAAACCGGCTATCAATGCCACAAACAAAAAAAACTTGGATTTCAAAAACGGCTATAGATGCCAACAAAACAAACTGGCTATCAATGCCACCAAAATTGGCTATAGATGCCACAACAAAAAAAAAAACTCGGCTATCAATGCCACAAAAAAAAAAGCTGGCTCTCATGCCAAAATTGGCTTCCATGCCACAAACAAAAACCTGGCTTTCATGCCAAAACAATCACTTGACAAAAGATTTTCACAAAATGACAACCTTTTGATCAAATCCCATTTAGCAATTACTTTTATCACAAAAAGATTCTACGATAACAAAAAAAAGAAGAGCATCCCATTTAGCAATTACTTTTATCACAAAAAGATTCCAGTGAGCGTAGGGATAACAAAAAAAAGAAGAGCATCCCATTTAGCAATTACTTTTATCACAAAAAGATTCAAGTGAGCGTAGGGATAGAAAAAAAGAAGAGAATCCCATTTAGCAATTACTTTTATCACAAAAAGATTCAAGTGAGCGTAGGGATAACAAAAAAGAAAAAAAAAAGAAAAGAGTACCAAAAAATACATGTGGTACCAAAAAAAAGAAAGTGTTCACAAGCACTACAAAAAATAAGTACCAAAAAAATACAAGTGGTACCAAAAAAAGAAAAGAGAGAAGGATGGTTTCTGTAAAAAAAAAAATACAGGAGCTTAATCAAAAATGGTCTCCAACCAAGAGTTCAGCTCCCCAAGCAAACTCTTAGCCTCAGCCGTCAAGGATTCCAAGGCACGCTTCTTCAGGAACCTCCCATGAGATGCTGGAGTGGGCTGTACCCCTTCTCTCACACCAGGAAGCTTACCTCGAGCAGTTTGCCATTGTTCCTCCTCATCAGACTTCCTTTTGAGAACCCGTTCGGCATCTGCAACCTGGTGAATCAGGGCACTCTCCCTGTCGCGAGCCTCTATTATGGCAGTCCACTTGGCAGCGACTTGTGCCTGCAAATGCTCAAGACGTTTCCTGGCCTCATCGACCTCCCTGTCAAGGATCTTAAGGTCATGTGTCAGCCTGATGATGGCTATCTCTTCTAAGTTCCTCTTTCGGACTGCATGCTTCTTGCTTTCTGTAGCCTCATCCAGGTCAGACTTGGCCTTATCAGCAGGATCCAGGAACATCTCCTTGAAGAACTGGTCATCAGCCAAACTCACGGTCTCAAACCACCTGTCACCCAGTGCAATTATCCTATCAACGATCGCCTTGGCACCTGTGACATCCAGACCAGCCTCTCCAGCATCATTGAGAATCTCCTGCACATGCTGGATCATGCCAAATCCGGCTTCCAAGTGCCCAGAAAAGAGAGTCTCAATTCAAGAGCTCAGAACTCGCATCACCACCTTCTTCGCAAAAAGAAGAGATGGCCCAGCTGAGGATTCGCCTAACTCCGTTGGTCGGCTACTCATATCATCATTTGTTGGAAGAGTAGCAAAAGAACTCTTTCCAGTTGAAGCTGCTCCTGCTCGGGAAGGAATCTCAGCGCGAGGAATCTCCTCAATATTGTCAGAGCTGGTCCCAGGAATCTCTACCTCTGGATCAACCTCTGGCATCTCTTGCTCTGGAAGCGACGGATCCTCCTCTGCCACTTCAAAACCTGCAAAAGAAACACAAAAAGGTATGAATATGACCCTGTTTGAAAATCAATATCAGGGTTATAATTACAAAATACCTTCTTCGACGACTGGCGGAACACTCTCCTCCACCATGAACTCATCGAAAGCATCATCAACATTTGCGTCCATCGATGGTTCGAAGTCATCAGAACCCTGTGGCAAGTCAGCTGACAAAAAAAAAATGTTAGCAAACCGAGTCACAAACAAAAAAAAAGGAGCAAAAGAAGTCATACCAATTGGAGATTCTGGATTTACTCCAGAGTCCCTCGGTTCTTCTTCAGGTGCCTCAACAGGATCCATCACCACGTCATCGGTTGGAACCTCAGGCATCACCAAGTCTTCCTCTGCTAAAAAAAAAAAAAAGAAAAGCAGAAACAAGAAGCAAATCATAACATGGAAAAAAATCCCATGAAAAGAAATGGAAAGAGAAAAAGGAAGAATCATACCTTCACCGACGGTCTCTTCTTCTCGGCTTCTCTTCTCTGGAGGCTCGTCAGCATCCACTGGCACATCCTCATTGATAGTAAGAGGAACTTCCAAGTTAGGAGAGTCCTCATGCTGCCCCTTGCTGCGATGATGACTCCTCCTCCTCTTACTCCTGCGGGCTCGCTTCTTAGAGGAACCTGCCCCGCTGTCAGAGTCAGGTTTCCCACTTGACTCCTCACTGGATGGTCTGCTCTTGCCAGTAGACTCCACGGAAGCTTGCCTCTATGCCGCTTGCATCCAAGCACCAAGTTCGGCTTCCTCCTGTTCTAGCTGCTCCAAAGCCTCATCAGGTATCTCCCGAACAGCTTCAGAACCAATGACGCCCTGGTCACCGAGAAAGCCTATTTTGTGCTTCTCTCCAGAAAGGAAGGCCCAAACTTCCTCTCGCCGGATGCCGTCCGACTTTCCAAGGCCCTTTCCAGATGCCAGCTTCACATCAAGCTCCTTCTTGGAAAGCCCCCGATATGCCGAAAAGCTCTCCGCGAACCACTTCGCAAAGCCGGCAGTCCGGGAAGTCAGCAACACAGGATAAGAAATCATGGCTGTAGTGTCTTCAGCACTATAGAAATCCCATGCATTTCTCCCGTCCTGTAAGCCTCCAAAGCGCTTCACCATGCTTGAAGGCGCTCCAACAACGCCTTGAGAAAAGCCCAGCTGCAAAGCAAAGCGAGAAGGTACATACGGCTGGATGTCGACGAAAAGATGTCTGCGGTACACCATCGTGCCGACACGTATGCTGAAAAGCCACTCTCTCTCTGCATTTGTCAAGGAATAATGCCTTCCCGACCCCGCCCTGGTAGAGTCTCGGGAGGCACCAAAATCAAAAGCCTTCTTCCGCAACTCCGGAGAAAGCTTTACTGAAGATTGCCCCATCTCGACGTCCCTGAACCGTCGGATCCTCATGCGGGCAAACAAAAGATATTCGGACACGGCTTTGCCCTTAGCCAGTCGAATCATCAGAGGATCATCATCCTGTGCAGCACCCAGCCGATGGAAGCCAGGACAGTGGTATACATACCACGAATAAAAGATATGGGCTGAAAATACCCTATTCATGGGAAGCCCAAGCCGAACCAGAAAAGCAGCAGCATGCAGTTCGGTACACAAGTAGGAGTAAAGAGCTGGCACCAAAGCAAGCTGCTCTCCAAACGCCATCTGACAAGCAGGAAAAATACAATGCGGCCTGATGTGCATTCCATCTCCTCCAGCAAAAACAGCCTCACCAAGCCAATAAGTGAGGTAAACAGCGAGATCTCTCCGCAGTGCAATGTCAGGACATATGGCGTTTGTACTTGCACATAAATCTCTCAACTCTTCTTGCATGGCCAAGATCTTCTTTGGATCCTGAGCTCCGGCTTCCTGGGTCACGCTATCAGAAGGCTCCCTGCAATCAAAAAAGTTGGGGAATGAAGAGCTAAAACTCTTCCAACTACTGGATCTAACTTTCAAACCCCCCTTCTCCTTCAAAAAATCATAGAAGGCGACAAGCTGAAAGTATAGAAGCCTGAACTCCTCAGACTGCCCCTCGAGGACGCTGTCAATTGGCATAAACTCCTCATAGAGCTTGCCGAGGATGGGCAATCCGGTAATGGCGCTCAGCTCCTTCAAAGAAAAACCAATCTCACCATTCGTCACAACGAAGGTATTGATTTGTGGGAGGAATGACTCCAGCATAGCCATGAAGGCCTCGTCGGAAAAGATCACGGTCTCCCTAAAGGGGCGGACCGCATCAAAAATCCCGGCTTCCTTCAAAACGGCGCCACCAATCAGTAGGACGCGATCAGTCCACGACTTCCACTCGGAGTCAGCATTGAAGCGGCCTCGAAGTCGAAAAGGCTTGATCCAATTGCTGCCGTCACCGCTGAAAATACCAAGGCCCACCGGTCTCAAATCGACCGACGGATAATCAGAACCCTCGTAGCCGCTGGATGGCATCAACAGGTCCATGTCAACAGGCGACCTCTCCGTATATCCAGGAGAACCGCCAACAAAAACCCCGGTCTTGATTACATTTGTCCTTCTCACCCAACTTGGAGGATCTTCCCTCTTAGGGCACGTGGGGGCAAGACTCAGAATCGAGATGGTGCGATCAAACGTCGACCGGGTAGCAACAGTCTTCTTCTCACCATCTACTGTGAAGGAAAACTGAAAACATCTCCTCTGGTATGTCATGTCATCAGGGACTGCATCACCAAAGAAGAAGGTAGGCTTGGGCAAAATGCTCTGATCTTCCATCACCCATGGACGACTGCTTACCATGATCTTATAGAACTCCTCTCCCTTGAGAGTGATCAGTCGCTGCCTCATCTCATCTCTGTTGAGAGAGTCGCACTCATCCAGATTTCTCTCAACATACTGGACCTTCTCAAAAGCCTGCTGAACGGCCGGATTAGAAGATCTAGAAGATCGACGAGGTACGCTTGTAGCAGGCTCTTTACCCTTGTTCGCTCTGGAGGAACCACCTGAAAAGGATGGAAAAGAAAAAGATCAAACATCAAAATGACAGAATCTCGCTAAAAAAAAATATGGCGAAATTTTGACATGATGACGGGGCAATTCCGAAGAAAAGGAACTATCCCGAAAGAAATAGAAAGCTTGAAGATGGGCTCAACATCGCTGCGAGCTCCGAAACTCCAAACTTTCGAAACCTAAAAGTCTCCGCAAAATCAGGAAGGGCTCAACATCACTGCGAGCTCCAAATTCCCAAATTTGCGAAAACTTTCAGGTATGCTATCACATCATGCTACAAATTTAATTTACAAATTGAATGCATGCATGAACATCTTCGTTTGCGAAAAAATTGCATTATCATGATGAGCAAAAAGAAAAAAAAGAAAAAGAAACTTTCTCTAAAAAAAAAAAGAGAGAGGAGAAAGAAAACAAAAAAAAAAAGAAAAGAAAAGAAACTTTCTCTAAAAAAAAAGAGAAGGGAAAGAAAACAAAAAAAAGAAAAAAAAAAGAAACTCTCTCAAAAAAAAAAAGGGGAGGGAAAGAAAAAAAAAGAGAAGGAGAAAAAAAAAAAAAAAGAGGGCTGGCCCACAGGCCGTGGCCCACAGGCCACGTGGCCGTACGGCCAGATCCGTACGGATCTGTCCGTACGGCCCACAAAAAAAAAAAAACAACATAAAAAAAAAGAAAAAAGAAAAGAAAAAAAAACGTGTGAAAAAAAAGGGAGGCAAACACGTGGAAAAGAAAAAAAAAAGAAGAAAAGAAAAGAAAGAAACAAAAAAAAAAAGAAAGAACTTTATTTTTCCTACAATGGAGTTTTCTTGAAAAAAAAAAAGGGAGAACTTACTTGAAGCCATTGATGGAGAAGAAGAAGAAAACTCTTGAAGATCTTGAAGAAGAAAAGCTCTTGGTCTTGAAGCCCTCTTGAGATTATTGCAAAAGAAAAGTAATAAGAGCAAGAGATCTAACCTTCTCCTTGCTTTTATAGAGGAGAGCAAACCAGAGAAGGAAAGAAGAAAGAGGTAAGTGTTACTAATTAGTAACCTTACCAAAAGAAAGAGATTAGAAAGATTCTTTCCCAAAAGAAAGATATCTTGAAGGATTTTCTCCCAAAAAGAGATCTATGACGGATTCTTTCCCAAAAGAAAGATATCTTGAGATATTCTATCCCAAAAATAAAGGGATCATGAGAGATTCTCTCCAAGTAAAGATATTCTTAGATATTCTCTATCCAAATGAGATATTTTTGGATATTCTTTACAAAAATGACACCATATGAGATCTAAGCCATTTCAAAAGCTTAAGGTCCCATGGGTTAGCCCATATGAGCCAGGTTTGACCACCTAGGCACACAAAAAAAAAAAAAAAAAAAAAAAAGAAAGAAAATTTTTGGGCTTTTAGTCAAAGAGAAATCCCTCTTACCAAGAGCATACAAAAATGGTTCCATGCGTCTTTTGAGTTGATTGGACCATACAAAAGAAAATTTCAAGCCCCATGAGCTTCCAAAAATCAAACCATCAAGCCTCATCTCCCAAATTGAGCCAAATTCTTGAAATTGACATTCCACAAAAATCAAACCAAATCCTGGTCCCCTAACTTGCCACATACAGCCTGTTAGGTCACAAGACCAAAACCAAAAACCAAAACCTGATCCCCTAACTTGCCACATACAGCCTGTTAGGTCACAAGATCAAAACCAAAATTGATCCCCCAACATTCCACATACAGCTTGTTGGGTCACACGATCAAAACCAAACCCGACCCCCTAACTTGCCACATATAGCCTGTTAGGTCACAAGGTCAAAACCCAAATCCACATCCCTGATGTCATCTTCAAAACTTTGCCTCGAGATGGTACGTGATCCCTTTCACTACCATAAAATTCCCCTGGAAGCTCAAAAGGCTACAAATACCAAAAAAAAAAGACTGCTCAAAGACTCTTGGTCAAGTCACAGGCTCTCCTTCAAAAAATCTCTTCGAGGCACATCGACTACAAAAGTTAAGCAACTCGCCGCTGTACCTCGAGGGGGCATTTGTTAACACCAAAAATGTCACTTTGCCTCTTCAAGATCCAAAGAGCTACATGAAGTCGCAACCTGCCATAAATAGGCAATGCTGCTTCCAAAAATCAAATCTTGTCAGAATCAAACAAAAAACTGCAAGATTCTTCCAGACAGCCAAAAGAGGAGTACACAAGAAGTTTCAGGCCATTTCAAAATCATTTGGCCTAACTTCGCTTCTCCGACAGCCAAATCAGGCCTCTCGGCGGCAAAGCTCTCCGGGACCATGGTTTCCAAGACAGAGCCTATGGATCATCTTAAAATGACTCCAATAGGTTCCCTGTCAAATTTCAAGTCAATTGGACATCGGTTGACCGCACATCAAACCGCGACATCTTCATCGCGACAAAAAGCAAGTCTACAGGTGATAGGACCCCAAACGGCTTCAAAACTCAAACAAAAGCCTATGGTTGGTCTTATTTATTGCTCAGGAGGCTTCACACCAAATTTCAGGTCATTCCGACATCGTTTGACCCAGTTTCAGCTTCTGACGGAAAATCGGCAGCTCTGCGCGACAAAGTCTTCGACTTTCTCAGGAAATTGGAAACTTTGCAAAATAAAATGCAAGGATTCTCATCAGGTTTCCTACAAAGAAATTAGGCCAATAAATGGTCAAAATGTCAAGGAAAAGTACAGAAGAAAAAAGAATAAAAAAACAGCAAAAACGGACGCAAAATGGGACACGAAAGGGGGAAAACCCCCCCAGGGTCGCAGACCCCTGCGACCCTGGGCCAGGGTCGCCGGCGACCTTGGAACCCAGGGTCGCCGGGAAAGCCCCGGAAACCCCGGTTTTCGCCGTTTTTTCGCGATTCGAGGTGCCCAGCCTCTGGTACTTTCCAAAATTCATGCTTTTGAGACACCAAGTCCTCTGACATCCGTCCAAAACACGGGTAAATCATCAAGAGTATTGAAAACAATATTGATCGCCACCCGGTCAACCAAAAAAAGTGTGCTCTCTACCCGACCGATCGAGAAATCGACAGGACAGATGGCACCGACCCGCTGCTGGCAACAAACACCTGAAATTACATGATCATCTGATGTCGATCTACATGAAGATCCATCGATAATCATCAACAGAAGAATCCCAAAAGACGTGGCACGGCCCGCGACTCTTCAGCTGCTCGGCGACCACTTAATGCGATTAATTGACTAACTTTATTACAGTCATTAATCCATTTCTTTGGACGGCCCAATCAGAAGCAAGCATTCGGGAGTTACAAGTCAAGAGATTCATGGCATTTAACCCATGAAACTCCTCCCATCATGGCGATTAAAGGCGATTAAATGCCCTCAATCTCCTCCGGCCAATCAGAAGCCAAGAAAAAGGAGTTACAAAATAAACAATTCAATTTTGTAACTCCTCCCATTATGCGGCTTAATGACAATAAAAGCCCATAAACCCACCTAAAAGGCTACCTAAAAGCCTATAAATAGGAGGGCTCTCCAAGAAGAAAAGACACACAGAAATCAATCAACAAACGGACAGACAGACAGAAGCACAGAAATCCAGAGAAAGGAAAAAGAGAGAAAACTCTGCGGAAGTTCTACACCGGCCACCGCAACAAGGTGACAAAAGTCCCTTGGGGGGTACCCCCCCCCCCCCCAAGGTCCTTGCCTTCTCCTCCTGCCTCCAATGGCTTAGATGTGGCTTTTCAGCCCGTCTACTCGGCTTTTTATTGGATATAGGACCTCCTTTTGGTCTTTGTCTTCTAAAAACCCGAGGTTATAGCCAAGCCAAGCGAATCAATAGCATCCTCTGTTCTCATCTGCATGGATGATGGCGAAGCCCACATATGGCTTGCGACCGTCAATCTAAACGAGTCCCCCACAATCTCTTGAGAAGTTAGATCTTCCTTTTCTTGCTTTTCATTGTACTTTGTATTTTTTCAAAAGAGACAAAAATCACAATTCTTGTCTTTCATTATTGATAAGGATTGTAAATCGGCTATAAACGCCAAAATCGGCTATAAACGCCAAAAATCGGCTATAAACGCCAAAATCGGCTATAAATGCCAAAAAAATCGCCTTTCACGGCAAACCAAGAAAAATGTCTCTTTTCTTAAATATATGTGCAATGGAAAACTTGAAAGAAGTTGATTTCCTTTTTACTTGCGAAGGTTGATCTCCGGATCACCACTTGCAATTCCAAGTAAAAATAGAAAATCTGGCACACCCACAAAAAAAAAAAAAAGAAATGTTGATGCACGCCCCCCTTTGCCCCCCGGTTACGAAAGGGTCGGAACCAAACGGACTCCCACGTCCGCCGACCTCGGTAGGAACCCCGGGCATCCGGGAGCGCGGTCCATCAGGGCCTCGCCCTGATGTGGCTTCAGCCGCTGGATGCCGCCTTATCAGGGATCTGGCGAAGATTGTGAATGGCTGGATGTCGCATCTGTATCACTAGCTCGCGCCCCTATTCCTCCACGTGCCTGATGCCACGTGCCTGATGACGTGGGGGATGAGGGGTGCGAGTGGAGGCTCTTTCGTGCTTCGGCTTTCGTCCCGGCTTCTTCAGCCAAGGTGGAGTTCTCAGCCGAGATGGGCACACGGGGTAGCCGAGCTCGGCGCTAGCGGCCCGGAGCTGCTTGACTTTGGCCGAGGCCTCTGCCCTGCTAGCCGAGGTGAGTTTGGTGCCACGTGGATGGCACGCGGATGGCACGTGAGAGTGCTTAGTCCCATCTGATGGTTGTGATTAGCTTGATCCTGTGTTCCGGAAATCTCCCCACACACTATCGAAAAGTGCAATATGGAACCCACAAACTTGTCTTTTCATGAGTATGTGCTGCAATAGACCCCACTAATTTTGCTTTATTCCAAGCATTGTTAGACTAGGTGGATTAAGAATGGAGCTTTATAAAAGTAGAGTATTTCGTCCCTTTCATTCTGTATGTGTAAAAGAAGCGAGGAGAGCAGAGAAACAGAAACGCTAGCATAACGAGTGTAGTTGAGCAACCAACAAGATACTAAAGTAAAGGCAAAGTGAGCAGCGAACAATACTATCCGTATTGTGTGGGAAAGGGAGAAATACTAAATTACGCTTATACCCTTTGCATTTCTTTTGCTGCTTCAGTTTTCATTGGTTGCTGTCTGATTTTTTCAAGGTATTGCAACCACAAGAATATGATCGTTTGGGGCCCACCTGTATGGATAGCACCAAGGCACATAAACTTGAATGCCATGTCGTTGACTCAGAGTGCGACCAATCTAATCATCAAGTGCATTGGATTGGAGACCCAAAGTTGATTGATTTTAAGTGTCATCATCAAGTATTGGTTACAATAATTAGGTCATCAACCGATCAGGCATGTGGGGCCATTACCAATAAAATTTGGTAATTGAAAAACAAAACTACATGCAGAGATAATTTTGTATTGATCGACCTGTCTCTCATTGTGTGATGATGGAACTAGTCCACATTCATTGGTTCTGAACAAAGAAAAATCTTGAACAATTATATTGGACTGTTGTCCCAACATCCAACAGTGAAATGCCCACTATTTTTCATTAGAAACTTCATTAAAATTAGTCTCTCAGGTAGAGTTCAGGTTACTTGACATAATCTAACAAAAAAAATTAAAATTACCGAAAAATCTTGAGGAACGATGTTGGATTGTAATCTCAACATCCAACAGTGAGATACCCACCAGTTTTCATTTGTAAATTCATTAACATTAGTTTTTTTTTTTTTTTTCTATAAGAGGGTTCCAATCCTTTGGGCTGGACCCACCAGTTTTCATTAATTTGAAAATTCATTAACATTAGTTACTCAGGTAGAGTTGAGGTTACTTGAAATGTTATCAAATCTAAATTGAATCTTCATATGGGGTGGACCTACAAAGCATTACCACTAGAAGTGTTCGGTGTTTCAAAAGCTTTTAGAGCAGTTTAAATAGTTCATTACAATCAGTTATGAAGACCGCAATTTTATGAGTGATGCATGTGCCCCAACATGCCTAGTCAGATGATAGCTAGATGATTGCAACCAACACTAATGATGACTGATCTAATCGCCGGTCCCTAAATGCAAGGCCATCAAATTTGTAGTTTTACTTGGTGAGTCGGGATCGTATTCACATGGAGTTGTTTCCTTGTGCATGTCCTAATAAAAACTAGAACTAGCCTAAATAAAAGTTATACGTCAATTGAACTACTGGAATAAAAGTCTAAAAATTAAATTAATTACATCCCATTAAATAATTACAACTTTAAATCAAAAGTTGTAGTTTTACCTGGTGAGTCGGGATCGTATTCACATGGAGTTATTTACTTGTACATGTCCTAATAAAATGTAGAAGTAGCCTAAATAAAAGTTATACGTCAATTGAACTACTGAAATAAAAGTCTAAAAATTAATTTAATTACAACCCATTAAATAATTACAACTTTAAATCAAAAGTTGTAGTCTTACCTGGTGAGTCAGGATCGTATTCACATGGAGTTGTTTACTTGTACATGTCCTAATAAAAACTAGAACTAGCCTAAATAAAAGCTATACATCAATTGAACTATTGAAATAGAAGTCTGAAAATTAAATTAATTACATCCCATCAAATAATTACAACTTTAAATCAAAAGACCTAATCTAAAAACAACCTAGACTACACTAATACCAAAGACTGTAAAAGAGTAGATCTAGACCATCAATATCATCAAAAAGATAAAATATCAAAAATAATAAAATTAAAAGAAAACGAAAATATGGATTTAGATTTCCAAATTCTAACACTTAAACTCCATGCTTAGGGCCATGATAATAAATCAGAAACACAACACCAAGCATAATATGTCACCTTATGCAAACACGTTGTGTTGATCCATTAATAATGATTCATGTTACTCACAAATCCTTTTTTATTCCATGAGCATCTCTAAGATTACATGAACAAAAGTTTGAAAATCATTAAAGCTAATAGACTCGCCCACTATGCTAGCTACGCGAAACACAAGTCAAAGGAACATCCGACAAGGAAAACATCATCACTTGAAGTCTTGACTAACGCTAACTAGAAGATGAGGGGGAAGAGAGAGGTGTGTGGCTGGACGTGTGGAGTGGAGAGAGGGAGAGTGTAGGATCTTACACCCCATTGAGCTACCACTTATCCCAAAAGTAAACCAATTGGTGATGGTGATAGGAAACGGTATAACAATAGTTCTATGGTGAGGGCGAAGGGCCCGACCACGATTCTGACCGCTCAGGAGCTAGGGTGGACGTTGACCTCGACAATCCCTCCCTCAACGGCACACCTACTGCGACTCCAGCTGCGAACTCGCAAAATGCATGTCCCATGACTCGAACACCCGACCTACCAGGCTCTGATACCACTTATAGGATCTTACACCCTATTGAGCTACCACTTATCCCAAAACCAATTGGTGATAGGAAATGGCACAATAATAGTTTTATGGTGAGGGCGAGGGCTCGACCACGATTATGACCGCTCAGGAGCGAGGGTGGATGTTGACCTCAACAGAAAGAGATGGAATGGTGGTGTCATGACCCGGTCCCGAGATTTGATTAGCTCAGACAAACCCCGAGTCATGAATGCATACTTACTCCCGTCAATTCCGAATTAACAAAAGTTAAAAACGAAACTCACAAGGGATATCAAATACGATACTTGTCAAATGTATAAAATTGCGGAAAATATACATTGACGAAAGTATAACATAAAAGCTTTACAAAAAAGTAAAGTCCAATATACAAATTCAGTTCTATGTTCACTAATAAAGTCAACCACCGTATACTTAATACTAGGCCTGTCAATGGGACGCGTTGAAATGGGTAAAAAGCCCGGCCCGGCCCGTCCCAAGCCCGAAAATACAGGGCTTTTAAAAAAATTTGAACCCAGTGGGCTGGGCTTGGACAATACATTTCAAAGCCCGCCCAAAATGGGACTGGGACTGGGTAGAAACAACCCAACCCATTCAGGCCCGGCCCGGCCCGCTACAAAGTCATTTAGCACAGGAGGGAGGGTATTTGACACGCATAGGACTTCTTTGAAACCAGATACGGTAGAAGCATTAGTTTGTGCCCAAGATTGGTTTAGTCATGACCCAACTAGTGATGGTGATTTAGACAATGATGGGAATGCACTAACTGATGTTTTAGACATATTAAAAGAAAAATAATTTATGTTGATTTCTTTTTTACATTACTTGACTCATATAGGATAATCATTCTCATTCATTTTATTGATTTTCTGATTTTCTACATTCACCGGTCAAAAAAAAAATTTTTCAACCGATCTTGCATTACTTTAACTTGACTCATATAGGATACTCATTCTCATTTATTTCTATTGATTTTCTACTTTCACTAGGAAAAAAAAGGTTTTAACTATTCCGACATTACTTGACGCATATAGCCTATATAGGATACTCATTCATTTCTATTGATTTTCTGATTTTCTACTGTCACAGGAAAAAAAAAGTTTTTAACTCCACCATGTTGTTTGTTGCATTACATTGCCGGTCCCAAGCCCGGAAAAAAGGAGGACGGTTTAAAGTTCGGTTCACATCGGGTGTCTGGAGACAGTAGGAATAATTAGAAAATGTTTTCCTTATGTCCAGGATCGGGCTAACCCCAGGCCCGGCCCTGTCCCATCCCATGCTCGTACGGGATGGGATTAGATGTAGGCTCGTTCAATTTAGGGCCGGGATTGGGCAACACCTAGCAGGCCCGTCCTATTTTCGGGACGGGATTGGACAACCCAAGCCTAGGCCCGGCCCGGCCCATTGACAAGCCTACTTAATACAATATGGGGACTTCACTTACATTCCAAAATTATATACATTCCAAAATTATTATTTCGCACTCCGCGATCATATCCACTCGATTAGACCTCCTGGAGGTATTGGGCGGGCATTCTCCTCTGGCGGCGCGGTCTCGGCAGGACCGGCAGGGGCATCTGGGCCTGTGACATTCATCCATAGTATCATGAACACAACGGTTCAACAAATACATACATGTTTATGATAGTTCTAGCTATCAAAGAATCACTTCAATAAATATAACATTTAAGTCAATTCTTTACCATTCATAATAATGGATCCAATAATATCAATAAGTTGATATCTACTAGGACACTCTTTATTTAAGGATTATTTATGTTCAATTACATGACTTGGGTAATATCAAATGGTATGAAATACATCAGTGTATTGATCAGAGATCAGTAACTTCCACGAGGTTCCGGAACACCTCTGGCATCTGTTGCAACAGAAATGGTTCATTATGCAATTCTTATTCAGTGTAATTCATCCAATGAGTTGAGGACTAAATTCATGTGGAAACTAAACAATTCTAGTCAGACTTCTAAGCCGAACAAATGAGTGAAACAGTCATTTTCCAATACACATACTATTTGGGATGAATATCATTTTTAATTATGTATTTAGAAAACTAAGTTTACACCTATGAAGGCTTAGATATTAACAAATTTCAGCCTGTATACATTAGGTTTCAATTGAATGCATTTCTGCACATCGTCGATCAGATCGTCGGTCACCTGTCGGTTGACCGACAGCTTTAAGTCGGCTGACCGACGATGCATCGGTCAGAATTCCAGAGAGCTGAAACTCACTAAACTAATTCCTTATGTTGTCGGTTGACCTATCGGTCGACCGACCACACTATGTCGGCTGATCGACTACACGTCGATCAGAATTCCAAAGAGCTGAAATTTACTGAAAAACAATAGGTCTCAACCTGTCGGTCGACCGACAGATGCACAAAAGCTCAGTTCGAGCTTCAGGTTATCTGAAGCCAAACTTCTGGCTTTTGATCCATTTGAGCTCTAACCACTCTAATACATCATAAATCATAAAAACATGTAAGTACTTGCCTCTCTTGATGCTAAATCCACAAAAACCCCTTTGTATAGCTTGCTATTTGAGATCAAGACCTCTCCAAGCCAAGCTCTACAATTCCAAGAAAGAAAATGAAGATGATGAAATTTCTTCAAACAAAACTTTACAAGTCCATGCCTTGATGCTTGTTAATGAGAAAAATGAAGAAAGAAAGAAACAATGAAGTGAAGAAAAAAGAAGGAAGAAGGAAGAAGCCAGCTGCTGGCATACAACCCACAGTTCCCTCTCATCTCAACAGCTCATGGTTCACTTGAACCTGAGTCATAATGCAATTTTGCATTTAAACCCCCATGCATTTGTTAAATTCCACTTTGAGTCAATTGAAGATCCACTTGTTCCATTTTAATCCAAATGAAATCATGTGTATTATGAAAGTTAATGTACTCATCAAGATACACATGATAGTATAAAGTTTCACCAAATTCGACAAAAGACGTATTTACAGAAAAGTCTTTTATTACACTAAGTTGAGTCTTAAAGCTCAACTTAATGAATTTAATGCCTTCCAATTTATGTCATCAGACTTTAATCCTTCTTTTGAGATCAATTTGATCCAATTTCATCATTAATCACATTTAAATTAACTAATCAAGCTTAATCCACCTTAAGCTCAATTAATTAGAGTTAATCAGGATTAACTGGGGAAGGGGTCTTACAATTCCCTAAAACTTTTAGAATCATTCGGCCCTCCGAATGCTATACAATCTAATAAAACTCACATAGTAATTAATGAATTCAAAAGTATATAACAATTGTGAATTCATATGTACCTGTACGAATAGCTCGGGATACTTTCGAGCCAATTGCTCTTCAAGCTCCCATGTAGCCTCATTAGGTCCATGATGTGCCCAAAACACTTTGACCCATCTGATCGTACGGGTACGCAGAACCGCCTCCTTGGTATCAATGATCTGAGTTGGCTTCTCAACATACGTGGTGTTTGGAAACACTTGGATCTCTTCATGTTTTATGACATGTGAAGGATCATGTACGTACTTTCGAAGCATCGAAATATGAAATACATTGTGGATACCGGAGAGTTCTGCTGGCAAATCCAAACGATAAGCCACATTTCCAATTCGACTCTGGATCTTGAAAGGTCCAATGAATCTTGGGGAAAGTTTCCCTTTTTGCCCGAATCGGATAGTGCCTTTCATTGGTGAAGTTTTCAAAAAGACCATGTCATCAATGGCGAACTCTAGATCACGCCGACGATTGTCAGCATAGCTTTTCTACCTTGATCTAGCAATCTTCAACTGATCTTGTATTCTTTGTACTTTCTCTGCTGTTTCAGCAATGATTATAGGACCATGGAAACTTCGAGTTCCCACCTCTTCCCAGCTCACTTGAGTCCTACATCTTCAACCGTACAAAGCCTCAAATGGTGCCATCTCAATGCTGGAGTGATAGCTGTTGTTGTATGCAAATTCACACAATGCTAAATGGTCATCCCAATCACTCCCACAATCAGATACACTGGCACGAAGTAAGTCTTCTAAGGTATGGATAGTCCGTTCTGATTGTCCATCAGTCTGTGGATGATAAGCAGTACTAAACTTAAGTCTAGTACCCATCTAATTCTGAAAGGACTGCCAAAATGCGGAAATAAACCGACTATCTCGATCGGAAACAATCGAGACCGGTGTTCCATGCAGTCGGATCACTTCGCTGGTAAACAATCTGGACATATCACTGAAATTAATATCTTTCTTGATCGGAAGGAAGTGTGCAGACTTCTGAAGACGATCCACGATCACCCATACGGCATCGTGCCGTCTCTTCGTCCTTGGCAAACCTGACACGAAGTCCATAGTAATGTGTTCCCACTTCCATCTAGGAATGTTCAATGGATGAAGCAAGCCAGGTGGCTTTTGGTGCTCAGTCTTTACACGCTGACAAGTCAAGCAGGAAGTTACATAACCGGCAATTTCTCGCTTCATATTGTTCCACCAGAACATATCCTTGAGATTCCTATACATCTTTGTGCTTCCAGGATGTATAGAGTATCTAGCATGATGTGCTTCATACATTACTGCTTGTTTCAAATCTTTCTCTGCTGGCACACACAATCTACCTCTAAAGTAGAGGATTCCTTCCACTAACATGAAATCTGGCCTTGCAGCAATGTTGTCCCTTATCCTTACAAATTCCGAATCGTCGAATTGCCTATCGTTAATTTGTTGGATAATAATTGGTTCGAATACAGACATTGCCATAGTCATTGCTTGGTCACCTACTGCCTCAATGGACACATCCATATCCTTGAAATCATCAAGTTGATCCCATCCCCATTTTAATGATGCTACCTCAATAGTCTTTCGACTCAAGGCATCAGCTACGACATTGCCCTTTCCAGGTACATATTTAAATGGAAAGTCGTAGTCTTTGATCAGCTCTAACCAACGACGTTATCTCAGATTAATTTTCTTCTGAGTGAATAAGTACTGAAGACTCTTGTGATCACAATGAACTTCAAAAGTTTCACCATACAAGTAATGTCTCCATTGTTTCAATGCAAACACAACCGCTGCGAGCTCGAGATCGTGGGTAGCATAGTTCTTCTCATGCTCTTTTAACTGACGAGAATCGTAGGCAATGACGTTTTAATGTTGCATCAATACACATCCTAAGCCAACACCTGAGGCATCTGAGTAGATCTCAAATCCTCCTCTTCCTTCGGGTAAGGCCAATATTGGAGCTGAGACAAGTTTTTGCTTCAAAGTCTGGAAACTAGACTCACAAGCATCATCCCATTGGAAAGGGACGTCTTTTCGAGTTAGTTTCGTTAGTGGAGCCGCTATCTTTGAGAAGTCCTTGACGAACCTCCTGTAATAGCCTGCCAATCCTAAGAAGCTTCGAATTTCAGGCACATTCTTCGGACTCTGCCATTGAGTAACTGCTTCAATCTTAGCTGTATCTACAGCTAACCCTTTCCTGGTAATGACATGACCCAGAAATGCAACTTGCTGCAACCAAAAGTCGCACTTTTTGAGGTTTGCATACAACTGATTTGCTCTTAGTATTTGCAAAGCTGTTCTCAAATGATGTGAATGTTCTAATTCTGTCTTCGAGTATACCAGAATGTCATCTATGAAAATCACAACAAACTGGTCCAGATGGGAAGCAAACACTTTGTTCATTAGTGCCATAAACACTGCAGGTGCATTAGTAAGCCCAAAAGGCATTACTAGGAATTCATAGTGACCATAACGAGTCTAGAATGCAGTCTTCTGTATATCTTGATCTTTAACTCGAATCTGATGATATCCAGATCGGAGATCGATCTTGAAAAAGTAAGCTGCACCTTGGAGTTGATCAAACAACTCATCAATCCTAGGCAGAGGATATTTGTTCTTAACCGTAATTTGGTTCATTTTCCTATAATCAATGCACATACGAAGGGTGCCATCCTTCTTCTTCACAAACAGAACAGGTGCTCCCCAGGGTGAGACACTAGGTCTTATGAAACCCTTATCAAGTAAATCCTATATCTGTTTCTTCAATTCACATAACTCAGATGGTGCCATTCGATACGGTGCCTTCGAGATTGGTGCAGTACCAGGCATGAGTTCAATTGTAAAGTCCACTTCCCTTGATGGAGGTAGACCGAGTACTTCACTTGGAAACACGTCTGAAAATTCACAGACTACAGGAATGTCATTCAATTCCCGTACAGGCTTCTCTTCCGAAATGAATGCGATGTAGCCCTCACAACCACTACGCATCATTCGTTCAGCCTTCAGTGCTGATACAAGCCTGGTGTCATACTTCCTTTGGACTCCTTCAAAGAGCACACTGGCATTGGTCTCATTCACTTTGAAAGTGATGATCTTGTGAAAACAGTCTAAACAAGCCCTGTATTTCGCAAGCCAATCCATATAGAATATTACATCAAAATCATTCATAGTTGTCAGTACAACCAGATCAACTGGCATTGACATTTCCCCGATTTTAACATTACATTTGGGAAGGTATAATTCACATTCCTAAGGGAGTAGAGACAGTAAAATCATAAGTTAATTGTTCTATCCGGTCTTGTATATCACAGACAAATGTAGGTGCTACAAATGAATGGGTAGAACCCAGATCAAACAAAGCTATAGCAAGTCTATTATCTACAAGAATAGTACCTTCAACCACATTGGTTGCAACGTCAACATGTTCTCTATTGACTGCACAAGCCAATCCAGTTTCCTATGGCCTATTAGGTTGTTGTTGTCTCTGATATGGACGTTGTTGACCTTGCCGTTAAGGTTGCTGTTGTGGTTGCCCCGGAGGAGCAAGCAAAGCCAATCTCTGAGGAGGTGCAGGAAGTGCTGCTTGTCCCCGATTAGGCTGTTGATAAGGGGCTCTATCATCTCTCCTCCTTTTTGGACACTGAGCCATCTTGTGTTTTAGAGAACCACAAACCAGGCAGGCCCCAGTAGTCCTCCAACACAACTCAGTTCTGTGAGTCTTACCACAAGTCTCACAAACTGGCTTGTTCTCTTGCCTATCAGTCCTATCATTCCTATTATTCTTTTGTTTTTGCCTTTTATTCTTGGACTGTCCTCCCTTCTGGTACCATGAATCACTACTTTTCTGAGCAGTGTTTACAACATCCATCTCTCGTTGTATTTCTTCAGCGGTAGGGGCTCTATCCAAAACAACATCAAACGTAGTAGGTATCTGACCATCTGTCTTGTACTCTGGGTTCAAGCCTATGATAAACCGCTTGATCTTCTTCTCCTCCATATTCACCAAGTCAGGAGCATACTTGGATAGCTTGAGGAAAGTATCCACATATGTGGACACAGTCAGCTGACCTTGTTTCAGATTAAGGAATTCTGCCTCCTTTTGATGCCGTACATGTTCTGGTACAAACTTTCGTTGAAAGTAAGTCCTGAGAGTCTCCCAGATTCCATCTTCCGGCATTATTCTGAATGTATCCTTGATACTTCTCCACCATGTGTTAGCTGATCCTCTAAGCATGGAGGAGGTCAGCGAGACTCTCTGCTTGAGAGTGCATACAACCGTATCAAGTACATCCTCGATGTGTTCCAGCCATTCATCAGCTTGCATCACATCCTTAGTACCTTTGAATTCAGTAGCTCCTCTCTTACGGAACTGCTCGTAAAGGATATTAGGATCCTTTTCTTTGTTCTGATTCACCACTTGATATTAAATATGCTGTTGAACTGGTGATGGTGTCTGTATTTGAGCCTGTATCTGGCTCTGAGTCTCTAACATCTTAACCATTTGAGCTGCATACCAGCTTGAGCCTCTTGACTCTTGGCTAGTTGTGCATTACTCAATACCAACTAAGCTTGCATGCTCATTTGTGCTCATGGCTCTTGGCCATCTGCTCAAACATAGCAGCAATTCTAGCATCGGTCTCAGATATAGGTGGGGGTGTGACTGCTATAAAATCATCCTATCCTGATCCAGAAGTCATGCTGTAAACAATACGGAAGGTAAGATTGACATCTCAACACTTCCATCAATATCAATCACATATAGTGAAAGCAATAAACACAAATCTATTCAAGATTTGTTATAGAATTATCGTTCCTCTCATCGTTGGTAAGGTTGTTAAGTCTTTTAACCTAATGCTCTGATACCATACAATAAGTATGTCATGACCCGGTCCAGAGATTTGATTAGCTCAGACAAACCCCGAGTCATGAATGCATACTTACTCCTGTAAATTCCGAATTAGCAAAAGTTAAAAATGAAACTCACAAGGGATATCAAATACGATACTTATCAAATGTATAAAATTGCGGAAAATATATATTGTCGAAAGTATAACATAAAAGCTTTACAAAAAGTAAAGTCCAATATACAAATTCAAATCTATGTTCACTAATAAAGTCAACCACCGTATACTTAATACAATACGGGGACTTCACTTACATTCCAAAATTATATACATTCCAAAATTATTCTTTCGCACTCCGCGATCATATCCACTCAATTAGACCTCCTAGAGGTATCGGGCGGGCATTCTCCTCTGGCGGCGCGGTCTCGGCAGGACCGGCACAGGCATCTGGGCCTGTGACATTCATCCATAGTACCATGAACACAACGGTTCAACAAATACATACATGTTTATGATAGTTCTAGCTATCAAAGAATCACTTCAATAAATATAACATTTAAGTCAATTCTTTACCATTCATAATAACGGATCCAGTAATATCAATAAGTTGATATCTACTAGGACACTCTTTATTCAAGGATTATTCATGTTCAATTACATGACTTGGGTAATAGCAAATGGTATGGCGTACATCAGTGTCTTAATCAGAGATCACTAACTTTCACGAGGTTCCGGAACACCTCTGGCATCTACTGCAGCATAAATGGTTCATTATGCAATTCATATTCAGTGTAATTCGTCCAATGAGTTGAGGACTAAATTCATGTGGAAACTAAACAATTCTAGTCAGACTTCTAAGCCAAACAAATGAGTGAAACAGTCATTTTCCAATACACGTACTATTTGGGATGAATATCATTTTTAATCATGTATTTAGAAAACTAAGTTTACACCTTTGAAGGCTTAGACATTAACAAATTTCAACCTGTATACATTAGGCTTCATTTGAATGCATTTCTGCACATCGTCGGTCAGATCGTCGGTTACCTGTCGGTTGACCGACAGCTTCAAGTCGGCTGACCGACGATGCATCGGTCAGAATTCCAGAGAGCTGAAATTCACTGAACTAATTCCTTATGTTGTTAGTTGACCTATCGGTCGACCAACCACACTATGTCGGCTGACCGACTACACGTCGGTCAGAATTTCAGAGAGTTGGAATTCACTGAAAAACAACAAGTTTCAACTTGTCGGACAGCTCGTCGGTCGACCGACAGATGCACAGAAGCTCAGTTCGAGCTTCAGGTTTTCTGAAGCCAAACTTCTGGCTTTTGATCCATTTGAGCTCTAACCACTCTAATACACCATAAATCATAAAAACATGTAAGTACTTGCCTTTCTTGATGCTAAATCCACAAAAACCCCTTCGTATAGCTTGATATTTGAGATCAAAACCTCTCCAAGCCAAGCTCTACAATTCTAAGAAAGAAAATGAAGATGATGAATTTTTTTCAAACAAAACTTCACAAGTCCTTGCCTTGATGCTTGTTAATGAGAAAAATGAAGAAAGAAAGAAAGAAAGAAATATTGAAGTGAAGAAAGAAGAAGGAAGAAGGAAGAAGCCAGCTGCTGGCATACAACCCACAATTCCCTCTCATCTCAACAGCTCATGGTTCACTTGAACCTGAGTCATAATGCAATTTTGCATTTAAACCCCCATGCATTTGTTAAATTCCACTTTGAGTCAATTAAAGATCCACTTGTTCCATCTTAATCCAAATGAAATCATGTGTATTATGAAAGTTAATGTACTCATCAAGATACACATGATAGTATAAAGTTTCACCAAATTCGACAAAAGACGTACTTATAGAAAAGTCCTTTATTACACTAAGTTGAGTCTTAAAACTCAACTTAATGAATTTAATGCCTTCCAATTTATGTCATCAGACTTTAATCCTTCTTTTGAGATCAATTTGATCCAATTTCATCATTAATCACATTTAAATTAACTAATCACACTTAATCCACCTTAAGCTCGATTAATTAGAGTTAATCAGGATTAACTCGGGAAGGGGTCTTACAGGTGGTTTAGGGGACGTCTCCCTTTCGGGATGGAGTAGGCATTCGACGCCCAAAGGGGTGCTCCTCCTTAAATAATTTTTTTAGGCTCTCTTTTGATGAGAGAATCTTCTCCTAGTAGAACTCTTGTGGCTTGACTTGTGCTCTTAAGTTTTCTCCTTGTTCTTAGCAACAATTTGAATTGAAATGACCTCTTTCTAAGGATAGGGTCTTCTTGTGTAACTCAATGTATGGGGTGGGTCTCTTTCCATCTTGACAATTATATTCCCGAGTAGAAATGTCAGCAATAACTTTCAGATGACATATCTCCCTCATTTCAGGTCCGATTTATGCGGTCTTAGGGTCCATGAACATCTACTTTGAACAAGCTATCCATCAGTGAGTAGATTGATCTGATCCGACTATTAGATTGAGAGTTATAGCCGTTACAAGTAGCTACCCTTATTGAAATCTGAGAATTACTTCTCTCTTAGGGCCCGTTTCTCTCCTAGAATTTCAGGAATTCATGTTTGGTGGCTGTCTGGGATTTTCAAATGCCGGAATTCTGAAATGCTACTGAATTCTGTCATTTCTGTATTCCCTGTTTCTTTTATGCCTGAATTCCTACCTGAGAATTCCTGAATTCCCTATTTCATAACTATAATGGTTTTTTACTATAATTTTACTCCTGTATGCATCGTTTATATACCAATTTCACAATTCAAGCAGCAAAAATAAAATAGAAAACATAATCCATGCAAAAACCATAACCATACAAATACTAATCACATGTCCCTTAGCCAAAGAGTGGGTACATTTCCTAGAATGCCAACAACCAAACATTGAATCCAGTGTATGAAATTCAGCAAGCAAATAACTAAAATGATTGAATGAGTTGTACATTCAAACCACATCAAACCTGCCAAACATAATATAGATCAAATGCAGTCATTTATAGACACCAAAGGTCTTAAACAAAAAGTGCTTAAACATCTAAAATATGTTTACTACAGTCATCCAAAAGGCAGAAAGTACTTAAACATCTGACCAGATCAAATTAATAAGGTTTGATAAAGTCCTCCATTCATATGGACCAAAATGTATAGTGAAAGACTTCTCATTCATGAAGTGTGGCCTAATGACCCGGGATGAAAATTTCTCTCCAGCCATTTTTTCTGCTTCTCACCATTTAAAAGCTCAATAAGGTTAATGCCCTACCGTCATTACTAACAAGAAAGTCAAGAAATAGCATTTCCATATCCGATGGTATAAGAGGATGTGCAGTCACAATTTCACTAGCTCGTGAAATCAAGCCTTCGAGCTGGTTTACGCTTTTTGCAAGTTTAATGACAACATTTGTAACTTTATCCAACGTATTTCTCACTTCTTCACATTCCACTGACTTTTGCTTCTTTGAAGTTCTGCTACTACCAGTTTGGTTCGATGGCGCAGTTGTATGCCTTGGTGATGTTACACTATGTTGAGGCAAGTTAGTCTCATCCATATCATCCAACCTAGGTGTCTGGGTACGAAAGCCGTCATTCATGAATTCATCATCCGTTGGCATTTCTGACAAAAAATGTTCGCTCCTTTCAGTTCCTGTAAGGGCCACATCGCCTTGTGCAACATCATCGTCAATAAGATCATGTACTTGATCAAAAAACTTGACAGTGATATGCCTATATTTAGCCAACTTACTCTTTTCCTGTATAAAGTTCTTTTAGTTAGAATGTAAAAATGAAAACATACAATGTCGAAATGTAGGTGTCAAAAATTTACCTGCTCTCCATGGAGTCCCACATATCATCTGAAGCAGTTACCATTTTTAATGAATCATCCCAGCCAAATCCAGACATTGAGAGAAGTTGCTTCACTTCTCTGTATCGTGTTCACCAGTTTTTGTACTTATTTTTTGCATTGCCTACAATTCGCTTCAATCCGGTTTTATCTTTAGTCTTTGCTATTGCTCCCTTCCAACATGTACTATTGAATTTTTTTTTCAACTTTTCTTCCTGCAAGCTTCATCTCTAGAAGTGTGTCCATTACAACCTTTTCTTGACTTGGATTCCATTTGTAATTTTCTTTTCTTTCCGATCCTAACAAGATTTAAAAGAATTTATTCAACATGAATAAACTTCCAAAAAGCATACAATGTATCTCTATGTTGTCAAATACACATTACATTATCAACATCCAAACCATACATTGTTTGTAAAACTAAAATGCAGGAGTGCGAACAAACAAAAAAATAAAAAATAAAAAAATTCCACATTATCATTATCTTCTTGTTGGTGCTCATAATCATTCCACATGCTCGACTATGGAGTCCCGAAATGAATGCCAAGTGTCTCTCTTCCAGCGTGGCATTGTTTCTATATTTCTGGTATTTGTCAAAGGAGGATCGATTCTTGAATTTCTTCCTATGGAGATAGTTTCAAGCACTGGGTCTCCTGGACTATGCATGACTATGTGGTTGTGGAGAGTACAAGTAGCAATGACAATATCTCATTGAGTTGTCAACGAATACTGTTACAGCCCGACCCCAATTAACCTTGTTGAGTACTAATTAATCATGTTTTATCTAAATTAATTATACTTAGTTACTAATTCTGGTAATTGGTGTCAATTAGTCTCTGTAAGTTGAGTTAGTTGAGTCTTGAGCCTTTAGTAAGTGAGTTAGGGGTTTTTCGTAAATATCGACTTTCATATTTTACATCATTAACACATCATTTTGGCACCAACGCGTGTATCTCGTCGAGCCCGCCAACTTTCGTATTTGACTCTAGTTCATTTGACCAACCATTGATTGGGTAGGTCCTCATTTGACTTAAATTAGGATATACTAGAGCTTGGTGGACTTAATTGCAAAAAGGGTCAACCATATCTCTTAAAAGCCTTAACCCACCTTACCATTTCCTTTTCATTCTTTCACTTCCCAGTTTTTCTCTACTCTTCTTCTCTTTTCTTCCCTTTATCCCTCTTCTTCTCCAAACCATCAAGGAAGTTGTTGCATGTGCCTTAGGAGCTAAGAAGTGAACTCTTCTTCATCTTCTCTAACCTCTTCTTTCATTTAGGATAAGAAGCCTTCTCCACCTCTCCCTATTTCTCTCAAATTCAAAATCCTTGCTTCGAGGTAAGCCACAAACCCTTCATTTAGGTTTTTGAGTTGCATTAGAGTCAAAGAGACTCACTCTCACACATGACTTGCATTCTCACCCTCTTTCCATGGGATTTCTCTTATTAGGGGTTTGTAAATTGGGGGTTTTGGTCCCTAAAGCTAAGGATTTGTGTGAAGCTTGGAAAAGCTCTAACTGAGGCAAGTATAAGCTTTAAATTGGGTTTACGTATTGTATTTTTCCTATTGATTCATAAAATTCTAATTTTAATGATTTTATTTCTCAATGAATGCATGGTTTTTGGTTATTTTTATGGATTGAATGAATTGAACAGGATGGAAGGAATATGTACTTTAATATGGGAGCAAGGAGACTCCTTTTTATAGGTTTTGTGGTGGAAGAAGAGAAGAGGAGAGAAAGCTTCAGAACATGTTAAAATGTTCAGTTCAGAACTCTGCATGCAGGTTGGCGGTCACTTGGTTGTTACCTGGTGGCTATGGAGCGAGGTCAGCAGGCGGTCACCGGGCAGCTAGCCGCGTGATCACCTGGCAGCTAGCCGCCCCACTGGTGGTCAGCTTTCCAGAATAAAACAAATGCTACGTAAAATAGGCAGTCACCAGGCGGTTACCTGGCGGCTAGCCGCCTGTGGACCACCTGGTGTCACGTCCCCCGAACCCGATTAAAGAAATAACCGGATCCGGAGAGTGAATTTTAGGACTAATTAAAAATTTTATCCTTTGGGCCCACGGATCGTAGTCCGCGGTGAGGATTTAATATTTCAAACCTCAAACCTCATGTGGTACAATACAACTAGAGTCCAAACAACTCTAGACATATGGAATCTCAAGCAATGAATATGAATCTCATTAAATTAAAGTTTGCAAGAAAGAGTAAACAGGAACTAAGAGTTAAGTAATTTATTACATTGGCCATCCCAAGATAGAAGGCCAATAAAAGAACATAAGTCAATAGTATAAAGGTCCAACGAGAGAAATAAAATGAATAAAAGCAACTAGTAATGTCCTAATGAGTCACTCTCGTGCCAGGAGTGATGACGCTACTCTACGTCATCGGCACGCCACTCTCGTGCCTCCTCAGCTGGTTGGAGATCCTCTGGGATCTCCTCATCTGCCTGCTCCTCGTAGTAGTACTCACCTAAGGTGTCTGGACACCAAGGAACAGAGTCAACGACATGTTGAGCAATAGATATACAAAGCATAATAAACACGACATGCATCAAGTGTAGAATAATGACAAGTAAATGATTATCTGAATACAAGAATGCGAGGCTAGGCATAAAGCGAGATTAATAAACAATAGGAACAATAAAAGGAATCCTAACAATCATCTAACAATAACCACTATCCATTCAAATGCAAACAAGAACAGGCAAGAGGGAGACTCCGAAGATGTCCAAAGCCAACTCCCGGTCCCGGGGTACCAGTAACAATCCCCTTGGACTACTGATACCATGGTCCGGCTCCAGTGGGATCCTAGCTCCCTGTCCTGGGAATAGCAGCACGGCCCTAGCCCACTCCCAGCTATTCAATGCCATGGACGCCGTCCTACGCCGACTGCCCACCTCGACAACTGGAGTAACCGATTGGTCATTAAACCCCAAACTCCAGATGGCCATGATATGCAAATAATAACCAAGTGGTTCTGACACAAGAATATCAAGACAAGCAAGTCTGGCTAGTTCCATGTACAAGACAAGATCCTAGGGATTATCTTATTCAAGACGATACAAGACAAGCAAGCCACGTGATAATCCCCTTCCATTACTAGCCAGTCAAGTTCATCAATACAAGACACGGGTTCCTATGGTACACTCTAAGTCAAGTCCAAGTCCTAAATTCTATAAGAATTTATGTTTCATAATTGATTACGTGTTTTATGCCAAGAGAGTGTACAAGGAAACAAAAGCAATGGATACAAGTCAAAAGTCAAGGAAGAATTACAATCCAATCCTAGGCAAGTGGTGTCATCCCTGTATTTCCCGTATTCTAACAGAGTACGTATGGAATTTGGATTAATGATGTTTTCAGGAAAATCCCTTGGTGTACAATCACGTTGAGTATCATTCAATTCAATTCCATATGCATTCGGTCACACTATGTATAATACACGAATACCTAGACAACCCATCGAATTCACACCAAGCAGGTGATTCGATTTCAATCCCATTTATAGTCATGTGATGGTAAGTTTAATGGTTTCCAACATCTAAGTCCCAAATCCTAGGTTAAACAGTCTCTTTCTCAAATTACAAGAGTCGAATCCTTAGTTTAAATTATTACATCACTTCCCGACCTCCGATCATGATTAAACCAGAACCATCGGATTCTACGTCTCAAGGGCTTTCCAACGGTATATTATATATAGAAATCCAACGGGCGGATTGAAAGTTATAGGTCTTCGAAGTTTCCAAGTGCTGTCAGAAAATTACCCTCCGATCGATCAGACGTACTGTGCGATCGATCGGACCTGAACAACATCCAGTTAGTGCATAGTCCGATCGATTGGACGTATTGTGCGAATGATCGGCATTGTACACCTCTCAGTTAACACACAGTCCGATCGATCGGACGTAATGTGCGATTGATCGGACGTACTGTGCTGTAACCCGAAAATGGGTTTTCTGCCCCTTTTCCTCCAGCCAAACCATGGCAAACCTGCAGAAAATGAGCCTCCTGCTCCCCAATCATCACAATCATCATCCTCATCCATTCTATCAAATCAACAACCTCCAAAGCTACCATTTTAACAATTAATACAAACCAAATATTTCCAAAAACCTAATCTATCATATAATTTTCAATTAAAATCAGACAGGCTTGGAATTAATGGGAAATCTATCAAGAAACCATTGCAATCAATAAAGGAACAAGCACACATGCTATATTATGCATTGTAAATCTACTTGCCTCAACCAAGATGTTGATTGGAATTGGGTGAAATTTGAGGAGAAGCTTTTCTACTACGAAAACCACGATCTAACCCGATACAACGCAAACTAGGAAGCCAAGAAGAAGATAGGAAGGAAAAGAATTAAGATCGGACCTAATCTAACCACAGAAATGATAAAGTGAAAATAAGAGATTGTGACGAGTCTAACAAAAATGGTACCGGAAGCAAGAGGGGATAGCGAGGATGAATCCTAGCGGATCAGATCTCCGAATAGAGTCTCCTAGGGCTGAGATCTGGCTTGAAAAAGGAAGAAGAAGAAGATGGGCTGCGGTTCTCTCTTTCGTTGCAGAGAATAAAACTGGAATTAGGGTTAAACATCGTTTAAGAAGACGATAGGAGAGGAAAAGACTGAATCGCCCTTTAAGTGGGTCCGGTGAAAGAATGGACCACTTGAAAAGTTTCTGATCGCCGGATCGCGATGAATCAAGAGACAAAAGTTATCAGGACGACGAGACCTTTCCAACGAACCCAAAGATCACGGCGTTTGGAATATTTTGGAAAAACACTCAATTTTTCCTAAATTGCAAATTACCCCCCTGCTATGATCAAACGAACTCGGAATCAAACGAAACTTCGCAGATTCTATTCTAATGCTAAAAGAAACTCGCTCATGATCTAAACCCACTTAAATATCTAAAAACACAATTAATTAAAATAATAACAAATTAAACGGGTCAACGGGCCGGGTTTTGGGCCCAACTGACCCAATAAGGTCACAGACCTTACAACTCTCACAAATAAAAAGAACATTTGGTCCCCCAAATGCCTAAACATACCTCATCTGGAAAAAGATAGGGGTACGTCTTCAAAATCTGATCCTTCAGCTCCCACGTAGCTTCCTCCGGACTGTGGTTCTCCCATTGTACTTTAACCAATGGGATGGTCTTAGTACGCAACACTATCTCCTTAGTGTCAATGATCTACGCTAGCCGCTCCACGTAGGTGACATCTGCCTGAAGCTGAAGTGGCTTGTGCTGCAACACGTGGGTAGGATCTGGAATATACTTCCGTAGCATTGAAAAATGAAATACGTCGTGCACACTCGCTAGCTCTGGCGGTAGCACTAGACGATAAGCCACGTCTCCTATCCTGCTCTTGATCTCAAATGGTCCCACAAACCTCTTGGCGAGCTTCCCTTTCTGTCCAAATCTGACAACACCTCTCATCGGAGACACTTTCAGGAAAACCATATCCCCCACTTGAAATTCTAAAGGTCTCCGCCTCTTGTCTGCATAGCTCTTCTGACAATCACGTGACTCCTTCATTCTCATCTGGACAACTCTGACCTTCTCACTGGAATCAGCAATCTCTAAGGGGCCATGAAAACTCCGAACTCCAACTTCCTCCCAACATGCCGGGGTCCTGCATCTCCTTCCATACAATGCCTCAAATGGTGCCATACCAATACTTGAATGATAGCTGTTATTGTAGGCAAACTCTCATCCCAACTCTCCTTGAAATCCAAAACACATGCTCGGAGGAGATTTTCCAATGTCTGAATGGTACGCTCTGACTGTCCATCTGTCTGAGGGTGGTAAGCTGTGCTGAACTTCAACTGGGTACCCATAGATGACTGAAAAGTAGACCAAAATCGAGAGACAAACTTAGTGTCTCGATCGGACACTATCGACTTAGGCACTCCATGCAACTTGACTATATTGTCCCTGTACATCTTAGTCATCTTATCTATAAACTGACCAGTCTTGAATGGCAAGAAATGGGCTGATTTAGTCAATCTATCCACAATCACCCAAATAGCATCATTGCCTTTCTTGGTGTTCGGCAATCCCGACACGAAATCCATGGTAATATTCTCCCATTTCCACTGTGGAATCTCCAACGGGTGAAGTAAACCAGGAGGTTTCTTGTGCTCTGCCTTAATCTGCTGACAAGTCATACATCTAGAGACAAATTCTGCAATCTCTTTCTTCATTTTCACCCACCAATAGTGATTCTTCAAATTCTGATACATCTTGGTACTCCCTGGGTGAATAGAATATCTGGTGTGGTGCGCATCTGTTATCAACTCTGACTTGCTGACTTGATATCTTGAACATCTGGCACACACAACCTATCCTTGCAATACAAAACTCCCTCAATCAATCTGAACTCTGGCTTGTCATCCACATGCTCGATGATTCTCTGCAACTCTAAATCATCCTTCTGGCATTCCTTGATCTTGTTAACTATCTCTGGCTCCCAAACTCCCATAGTAGCAACTAGGACCTTCTCATTAACTGGCCAGACTTCCACATCCATGTCTCTGAATTGCTCCATCCATCTCCATTCAGGCATTATACACCCACTGAATGCTGCCTTTCTACTGAGAGCATCTGCTACCACATTCACTCTTTCAGGATGGTACTTTATTGGAAAATCATAATCATTTATGTACTCCATCCATCTCCTCTGCCTGTTATTCAGATCACCCTGTGTAAACAGGTATTACAAACTCTTATGATCTGTATGCACCTCAAATCTCTCCCCATACAAATAATGCCTCCACAACTTCAATGCAAACACCACTACTGCTAACTCCAAGTCATGTGTGGCATACTTCTTCTCATGATCCTTCAATTGTCTCGATCCATATGCTATCACCTTCTCATGCTACATGAGAATACATCCCAAACCTACTCCTGATGCATCTGTAAAAATCACAAATCCTCCACTTCCAGCGGATAAGGTAAGTATGGGTGCTGTAGTCAATCGGGTCTTCAGCTCTTGGAAACTCTTTTCACACCCTTCCGTCCATACAAATGGAATATCCTTCATCGTCAACTTAGTTAACGGAGATGCTATGGTAGCGAATCCTTTGACAAACCTTCTGTAGTAACCTGCAAGTCCAAGGAAACTACGAATCTCCGCTACATTCCGCGGGCTACTCCAATTGACAACTGCTGTAATCTTCTTGGGATCCACTGTCAGTCATTCCTTAGAGATTATATGGCCCAAAAATGCCACTTGTTCCAACCAAAACTCACATTTGCTCAATTTAGTATACAGTTGGTTCTCCCTTAAAAGCTGCAAAGATGTTCTCAACTGATGCTCATGCTCCTCCTTAGTCTTCGAGTACACCAATACATCATCAATGAAGACTACCACAAACTGATTCAAGAAAGGAGCAAATGCCTTATTCATCAAAGCCATAAAAACTGCTGGAGCATTTGTCAATCCAAAAGGCATCACTAGAAACTCAAAATGTCCATATCTCGTCCGGAATGCAGTCTTAGGAACATCCTCCTTCCTTACTCATAACTGATGATAACCGGAATGCAAATCTATCTTAAAAAAGAATTGGGCTCCCTGCAACTGATCGAATAGTTCATCGATCCTCGGTAACGGGTACTTGTTCTTAACAGTCATCTGATTCAACTGTCTGTAATATCCTCATAGTCCCGTCCTTCTTCTTCACAAATATCACCGGAGCTCCCCACGGTGAAACACTGGGCCTGATGAAACCCTTATCCAACAGATCTCCAATCTGAGTTTTCAACTCCTTCAATTCTGCTGGTGCCATCATATAAGGGGCCTTCGAAATAGGTGTTGTCCCCAGTTGCAATTCTATCGTGAAATCCAACTCACGAACATGTGGCAAACCAGGAATCTCATCCGGAAACACATCCGGGAATTCTCGCACCACTGGAATCTCATCAACAGACTTGGACTCCTTATCTTCCGCAATAAATGCAATAAAACCTTCGCATCCGCTCCTCATCAACCGTTCTGCCTTCAATGCAGAAATCATCCGAGTGGAGATGGGCTTTTCAGCTCCAATAAACTCGACACTATGGTCTGCACTCTGCAACTTCACGGTCTTGTTAAAACAATCTAACACTGCTCGGTTAGCTGCTAACCAATCCATGCCGAGTATTACATCAAACTCCGTCATCGGTAAAATGATCAAACTGACGGTCAACTTAACTTCTCCAATCTGAATACTACACCTAGGGTAGATGACATTACAAGCTACATGTCTACCTATAGGGGTAGCTACTATCAAATCATTGGGTAGTATCTCCTTATCCTCCCCCAAATGCAGTGCAAATGCTGGTGCAACAAACGAGTGTGTGGATCCAGGATCAAATAGAACTTTAGCATTAAATCCACAAACTAAAAGTGTACCTTCAATGACATTCCTTGCCGCCTCTGCCTCCTCATGTGTCAGAGCATAAGCTCTCCCTGCTTGCTGGGGACGCTGCCGATGATACTGCTGCGGTGGTCTCTGACCACGACCCTGGAATCTAGGTGCTGGGGGTCTCTGCTGATAGCGCTGCTGAGGTACTGGAGGGTGCTGCTGCGGTGGCTGAGGTGGTCGGACTATCATCTGCTGCTGCTGCTGCTGCTGTGGCCTAGCCTGTCCAGGAGGCATCTGTCTCAACGGCTGCGCAGGATGTGGTGGCCTGGGCGCCGAAGCTGGAAATGGTGGTGCTACTCCTGTCTTCCCGGGGCAAAAACGAACCTTATGCCCTGGGTCTCCACGATTGAAACATGCACCTGACTGCTTCCTGCAATCACGACCATAATGGTTCCCGCCACAATGCATGCAAGAGACTCGTTGTGGCTGCTGTCGGGGTACAGGCTCGAATCGTAACCTCTTGGGTGCCGGCTGCTGATACGACAGAGATGAAGATCCTTGTGTCCTGGGCTGAGGGATCAATGCTAAGATCCACTGCTGCTCCATAGCAATCACATC
Organism: Litsea cubeba; assembly: GCA_012931725.1. Classification (NCBI taxonomy): domain Eukaryota; kingdom Viridiplantae; phylum Streptophyta; class Magnoliopsida; order Laurales; family Lauraceae; genus Litsea; species Litsea cubeba. The sequence goes on along the minus strand of CM022952.1, from coordinate 29,969,879 downwards.
CTTCAGGGACTCCTCTGCCCAATATGCCTCTTTGACCACATCATCATAATTGGTCAGTCTACTACGCTGTACTTGCATCTTAATATTTGCCTGCAGCCCCTTGATAAATCTCCGGACTCTCTCTGACTCAGGCTGAATTAGGCTCTCAGCAAATCGGGATAGATGGGTGAAGGCAATCTCATAATCCTGCACCGTTAGATAACCCTACACCAGTCTCTCGAACTCTTCCATCTTCTGATCCCGGTAGTGCTCTGGAATAAACTTCTTCTGGAACTGCTCTGTAAATGTCTTCCAGGCTACCTCCTTTGCAATTTCCTCATACGGGTGCTTGACGGTCTTCCACCATCTTTCTGCTGCTCCACGGAACATGTGGGCTGCTAGCTACACGTGCTGAATACCCGTGCACCGAAACACCTCATAGATCTTCTCCATCTGGACAACCCACTCATCTACAACAGCGGGGTCCTCAATGCCATGGAACTCAGGTGGAAACCTCTTCTTGAACTTCTCAACCAACTCATTCAGGTCATACTCCTTGGCCTGTGGCTGGCCCACCTTCTGCACTACCTCAAGCATCTATGCTTGGAATACAGCCTGGTCCTCATTTTGTTTCTGGCACTGCTCAGCCATGTCCTTCTGAGACTGGATGAAAGCTGCCATGAATTGATGAAACTGGTTCTCAAAGCCATTCTGAGATGAACTACCCTCACCTCGGGTATTGTGTCTACCAGCCATAATCCTGTAAAACATTTAAGGTTAGTTCCAATAAGCCTCTAGCTAACATCATAATGCTAGAAACAAAACTAAAAGATCCACCTACTGACTAACGAAATCCTCACTTCCTATGGTTTCTACAATTTTTACCCTGAGAAACCAACCGCTGCTCTGATACCAATCTGTCACGTCCCCCGAACCCGATTAAAGAAATAACCGGATCCGAAGAGTGAATTTTAGGACTAATTAAAAATTTTGTCCTTTGGGCCCACGGATCGTAGTCCGCGGTGAGGATTTAATATTTCAAACCTCAAACCTCATGTGGTACAATACAACTAGAGTCCAAACAACTCTAGACATATGGAATCTCAAGCAATGAATATGAATCTCATTAAATTAAAGTTTGCAAGAAAGAGTAAACAGGAACTAAGAGTTAAGTAATTTATTACATTGGCCATCCCAAGATACAAGGCCAATAAAAGAACAGAAGTCAATAGTATAAAGGTCCAACGAGAGAAATAAAATGAATAAAAGCAACTACTAATGTCCCAATGAGTCACTCTTGTGCTAGGAGTGATGACGCTACTCTACGTCATCGGCACACCACTCTCGTGCCTCCTCAGCTAGTTGGAGATCCTCTGGGATCTCCTCACCTGCCTGCTCCTCGTAGTAGTACTCACCTGAGGTGTCTGCACACCAAGGAACATAGTCAACGACATGTTGAGCAATAGATATACAAAGCATAATAAGCACGACATGCATCAAGTGTAGAATAATGACAAGTAAATGATTATCTGAATACAAGAATGCGAGGCTAGGCATAAAGCGAGATTAATAAACAATAGGAAAAATAAAAGGAATCCTAACAATCATCTAACAATAACCACTATCCATGCAAACGCAAACAAAAATAAGCAAGAGGGAGACTCCGAGGATGTCCAAAGCCACCTCCCGGGGTACCAGTAACAATTCCCTTGGACTACTGATACCATAGCCCGGCTCCAGTGGGATCCTAACTCCCTGTCCTGGGAATAGCAGCACGATCCTAGCCCGTTCCCAGCTATTCAACGCCATGGACGCCGTCCTACGCCGACTGCCCACCCCGACAACCGGAGTAACCGATTCGTCATTAAACCACAAACTGCAAATGGCCATGATATGCAAATAATAACCAAGTGGTTTTGACACAAGAATATCAAGACAAGCAAGTCTGGCTAGTTCCATGTACAAGACAAGATCCTAGGGATTATCTTATTCAAGACGATACAAGACAAGCAAGCCACGTGATAATCCCCTTCCATTACTAGCCAGTCAAGTTCATCAATACAAGACACGGGTTCCTATGGTACACTCTAAGTCAAGTCCAAGTCCTAAATTCTATAAGAATTTATGTTTCATAATTGATTACGTGTTTTATGCCAAGAGAGTGTACAAGTAAACAAAAGCAATGGATACAAGTCAAAAGTCAAGGAAGAATTACAATCCAATCCTAGGCAAGTGGTGTCATCCCTGTATATCCCGTATTCTAACAGAGTACGTATGGAATTTGGATTAATGATGTTTTCAGGAAAATCCCTTGGTGTACAATCACGTTGAGCATCATTCAATTCAATTCCATATGCATTCGGTTACACTACGTGTAATACACGAATACCTCGACAATCCATCGAATTCACACCAAGCACGTGATTCGATTTCAATCCCATTTATAGTCATGTGATAGTAAGTTTTATGGTTTCCAACATCTAAGTCCCAAATCCTAGGTTAAACAGTCTCTTTCTCAAATTACAAGAGTCAAATCCTTAGTTCAAATCATTACATCACTTTCCGACCTCCGATCATGATGAAACTAGAACCATCGGATTCGACGTCTCAAGGGCTTTCCAACGGTATATTATACATAGAAATCCAACGGGCGGATTGAAAGTTACAGGTCTTCGAAGTTTCCAAGTGCTGTCAGAAAATTACCCTCCGATCGATCGGACGTACTGTGCAATCGATCGGACCTGAACAGCATCCAGTTAGTGCACAGTCCGATCGATCGGATGTATTGTGCGAACGATCGGCACTGTACACCTCTCAGTTAACACACAGTCATCGATCGGACGTAATGTGCGATCGATCGGACGTACTGTGCTGTAACCCGAAAATGGGTTTTCTACCCCTTTTTTCTCCAGCCAAACCATGGCAAACCTGCAGAAAATGAGCCTCCTGCTCCCCAATCATCACAATCATCATCCCCATCCATTCTATCAAATCAACAACCTCTAAAGCTACCATTTTAACAATTAATACAAACCAAATATTTTCGAAAACCTAATCTATCATATAATTCCCAATTAAAATCAGACAGGCTTGGAATTAATGGGAAATCTATCAAGAAACCGTTGCAATCAATAAAGGAACAAGCACACATGCTATATTATGCATTGTAAATCCACTTGCCTTAACCAATATGTTGATTAGAATTGGGTGAAATTTGAGGATAAGCTTTTCTAGTTCGAAAACCACGATCTAACCCGATACAACGCAAACTAGGAAGCCAAGAAGAAGATAGGAAGGAAAAGAATTAAGATCGGACCTAATCTAACCACAGAAATGATAAAGTGAAAAATAAGAGATTGTGAGGAGTCTTACCAAAATGGTACCGGAAGCAAGAGGGGATAGCGAAGATGAATCCTAGCGGATCAGATCTCCGAATAGAGTCTCCTAGGGCTGAGATCTGGCTTGAAAAAGGAAGAAGAAGAAGATGGGCTGCGGTTATCTCTTTCGTTACAGAGAATAAAACTGGAATTAGGGTTAAACATCGTTTAAGAAGACGATAGGAGAGGAAAAGACCGAATCGCTTTTTAAGTGGGTCCGGTGAAAGAATGGACCACATGAAAGTTTTCTGATCGCCTGATCGCGATGAATCAAGAGACAAAAGTTATCAGGACGATGAGACCTTTCCAACGAACCCAAAAATCACGGCGTTTGGAATATTTCGGAAAAACACTCAATTTTCCCTAAATTGCAAACTACCCCCTGCTATGATCAAACGAACTCGGAATCAAACGAAACTTCGCAGATGCTATTCTAATGCTAAAAGAAACTCGCTCATGATCTAAGCCCACTTAAATATCTAAAAACACAATTAATTAAAACAATAACAAATTAAACGGGTCAACGGGCAAGGTTTTGGGCCCAACTGACCCAGTAAGGTCACAGAACTTACACCTGGTCACCGCCAGTTGACCGAAATCTCAGAGACCATAAATTTTTTTTTTTTTTGGATTTTAAAGGACCTTTAGTCTATGTTTTGATACCATGAATTATTATGCACCCAATGGAGACCTAAGAACTTGTATAGTCTTAAAAATTTGAGATTTTATCACCATATACCATGGATATTAATTTGTTGAACCTTTTTATTAAAAAAGTGACACTAATTAGAACAGTCAAATATGGATTCGCTGAATTTATATCGAATTGGATGGTGATGAATATTAGATAATTAGTTTAGATTAATTAGTAATTACCTTGATTCTTTAATTAATGCATTAGTATATTTTGAATATTATTTAGAGTTGATTCTTTTGGAACAATTATGATTTGATTTGATTCGGTTGAGATTGTACTTACTGAAGCTTTATTCAAATTCGATTATTATTTGATTAGATCGAGTCGGCACTACTTAGCTTCGACCTTGTGATGCCCGACGGGGATAAAATTAGTTTAGATTAATTAAGACGGCTGCAGTATATCGTCTGGAGCACCGGAACTCCAGAACCGGGTAGCCAGCTAACCTTTGGCCGGGCCGCTGTGACATCCCAACTAGATTTGCTCTCTTTGAGAGGATGAGCTTAATGTAGTCGCCAATTAATATTTATATTATTCGTTTGATTTTAAAAAGCATTGACTAATTCATTTGAATACAATTGTCTAGTTATCCTTTTACATTGATATCTTTTAAATCAATTATCATTTTAATTCACCTTGAAATATTATATATTTCCTTTTTTTATTCCCTATGCTTGCCAACTCGTCGTGTTTGAGGTACTATTCTTAGTGTCACAGGCAAAGATACAGCTCCCGGCCTTGAAGAGATCCAGACGGGAGAGGATGAGGCCCAAGAGGTTCCTCCAGGACTAGAGGAGTGGCTGGATGTTGGGCCAATGTAGATACTCCTCATTCGGAGAGCGTCGGACTATTTTGAGAGCTTATAGTTTGAGTGTGACTTCTTTTTGTGTGGATCTTGCACTATTATTTCATTTGTATTTATCATACTTTTGGTATTGTTATTTAGAGTACCTTTGTGGACCTTCTCTTTTGTACAAACCATGTATATAATTGTATAATTCTTTTGTATTAAATTTGAATATTGTAAATGGACTGGATGGGGAAATGACATTCATTTTGTGAATGAAATAATAGCTTCCGCTATATTTAAATGTTCTTAATGGAATTTTAGTGAGTCAAGCTCACGTGTACAATAGTTGTTTCTCCTTAGTGTGGTTGTATTTGACTCGCGATAGGTACAATCACACGGGAGTACGTGTGTCTCACCTCGGGGATTACCATAGGCCAAGGTCATTTGGGACCGAGATGTGACAAATACCCATGTGGCAATCGTAAAATGGGGAAGCGATTTTTAACAACTCCAAATACTCATTCTATGGTGGTGCGCAATGAGGAGTGTCGTGGATAAAAAATCTCTTGACAATTCATTGGAGGACATTCTTCAAACTCTCTTAGATGGTAAAGCAAACCTCTATATGGTGTCAAAAATCCTGGTGCATTACCAAAACCAGCATTCACTAGATGAAATTTACCTACATTTGTATATTAAAGACGTGAATGTTAAATGGGACTTCACATAATTAAAAAAATATACTTATAATTTGGACATAAATATTTGTATGGTTACATTACCATCTGGTATTGCTAAGTTATCGCTTATGTTTAACGCAAAAAAAAAAAAAAGCACATTAGCATCAGTCGCGGATCCTTCCCATCCTGCAAGCACATATTGAAACCTCATATCAAATCTGCTTGCCATGAGACAGTTTTGAGAGAGTTGGCCATGCCTATTTTGATATTTAGCCTGCTTCGTAGATGGTACATGAGCGGGTACGTGTGTACCGTCTATTGCACCTATGCAATCCTATTATCTAAACGAAAAAGTTACGGATAATGAAAACGTCTCATCTAATAGAACAAATAAGGATAAACGAACAGTTAATAAACAAAATAACCTTAAAATAAGGATAGGATCTACTGTTTATCCTAATATGATGTGGAGTTTGTTGGAATTTGAGATGACTTGAGAAGCTTTATGAAGAATTCAAGAAATTAGTATCTCAAAGTATTGTTTTGAGTTGGAATTATTGTCAACACAATGTCACAAGTGTGGTGTTGATAGAGCTTCAAAGAGAAAACAGAGCTGAAACAGAACAGTATAGGAAATCAGAATTTCATCTGTCAACCGGTATTTCTACCGGTAGAACAGGGGTAGAACATGGGTAGAAAAGGGGTAGAAAAGGCTGACCCTAAGATTTCCATCTGTCAACCGCAAGTACTACCGGTAGAAGTGGCTGCCTTGAAAGTTCTACCGCAAGTACTACCGGTAGAAGAGGCTTAAATTCTAGCAGAAGCTTGGACATGAGGATTTCATCTGTTCTACCGCAATTTCTACCGGTAGAACACACGGGAAACCTGAGTTGCGCAGAAATAGAAGTTTTGCACGAAAATTCAGGAAACTTAAGTATTTCGTTTGGGACTCTTTCTAAACGAATTCTAGCCTAATTTAAACACTCTTTAGGGTTACCATAACCTATATAAAGGCATGTTTAGGCTCGTTTTTAAGAAGAGACACCAAGAGAGAGAAGAAGAGAAGAGAAAAGAGAGAGGGTTTTGGAGAGAAGAGAGTGTTGTTGCTGTGTGCAGTATTGTCAGAAGTTTCTACAGCAAGTGTGGACGAGGATGTGCTCTTGAAGATGATGTTTCGTCCATAAGATAAGTGTCTCTCTGTTTATGCTTTAATTTCAATTTGTAAGGGATTGAGAGAGAGAGATTGTAGAGGGGAAGGGCTGTAGAAAAAGGTTTCTACTCTTATTCTGTAGAACATCAAGTTGGTGCTTGGTGTCTGGGGTTTGGTGATCCTATCTGTTGGTGCAGATAAATTGTAAAGGGAGTCGGTGCTTCCTAGATAGTTGGTGCTATCTGAAACCTAAGGGAGTAGGTGCTTCCTAGATAGTTGGTGCTATCTGAAACCTAAGGGAGTCGGTGCTTCCTAGATAGTTGGTGCTATCTGAAACTAAGGGTTGGTGCTCTTTGTCGTTGGTGCGACTAAATAGATTCAGATCTGTTCCGGATTGGTGTTCGGACAGTCTTTGAACCGTGGACGTAGCCTTTTGGTGAACCACGTTAAATCTGGTGTCCTTGTGTGATTTGATTTGCTTTTGTTGTTAAATTGGACCTGTTTTTAAGGAATCAGTGATTCACCCCCCCCTCTCAGTGATCGCGATATCTAACAATTGGTATCAGAGCGTAAGGTTCCCTTGAAAAGCTTAACACGCTAAGGGTGATCTCTTGTCAAATCACATGGCAACCAATACAGGGAATAAGAAAGCACCTTTGTTTGATGGTTCTAATTACTCCTTCTGGAAGATCAGAATGCAGGCTTTCATTAAGTCACCTGGCTATGATGTCTGGGAGACTGTCAGAGTCGGTTACAATATTGCCATTGTACCTAATGATGCTGCAATGAAGAAGTTAGCAGACAACGACTCTAAGGCGCAGAATGCACTCTTTAGTGGCCTTGTGGACAGCGAGCTGGTCAAAGTAATTACATGCAAAACAGCCAAGGAAATATGGGACAAGTTGAAAAGCATTCATGAAGGAGATGAGAAGATCAAAGAAGCAAAATTGCAAACCCATCGCTCTCAATTTGAATCTCTTCGCATGGAGGAAAGCGAGAATGTTGACTCATATTTGCAACGAGTGAATGAAGTCACGAATGACATTCGTGGACTAGGGGAGGAGATTAAAGAACCAGTCATCGTCAAAAAGGTTCTAAGATCTCTTCTTCCCCGGTTTGATTCAAAAGTCTCAGCCATAGAAGAAGCCAAGGATCTGAATGAATTTTCCATGGATGAGTTGCATGGTTCACTCACTGCCTATGAGATGCGCATAGGTAAGACGTCTTCATCTGATAGAGAAGCGGCCTTCAAAGTTCAGAAAAAGGGAAAAGAGACTGCTGGTCATGATTCTGATACTGATGATGATGAGCTTGAGGCTCAATTTGTTAGAAAGCTGAAGAAAGGAAGCAATGGAAAGTACAAAGGGAAGCTACCCTTTAAATGCTTCAATTGTGGCGGTGTTGGTCACTTTGCTGCGAAGTGTCCGCTGAAAGAAAATAATGATGATGACTCTTATGTTGATAAGAGTAAGTGGAAGAAAAATTTCAGAAAGAGGGGTAAAGCAAAAAGCTTCATCAGTCAATATAATGACAGCACGTCTGAAACTTCAGACGATGATGAATCAGCCGAGGCAACTGAAGCTCTCTTCATGGTTACCGTTGAAGAAGAAGAAGAGGAGCAAGAGCCGGAAGAGGAAGAGGAGGCTGAGGTCAATCTCGAAGAAGAACTCATTGCCGCACTTGAGGAGCTTAGTATGGAACGAAAAACAAGTAAGAAAAATCTGAAACTTCTTCATGAATCTGAAAGTTCAATTATTGCTTTGAAAACTCAAGTTGAAGAATATAAAAGAATGGTGGAAGTCCTTCAAAATCAAATAAGTATCAAAAAGGAAGAGGCTATGAAACTTGAAACTGAAATCGCTAGAGCAAAGGCTGAAAACTTGGAAAATAGCCGAAAACTCAAAGCACTCCAAGCGATTGAAGGGACAATGAAACTCAATGAAATTCTGAAAGTGCAAAAGCCCTTCCACAATAAATTTGGTATTGGATTTGAAACCGGAGAGTCCTCTAAAGCTGCACCTTCCTTGTTTATGAAACAAAGTGCCATACCTCTCAAGGCTACAAAGCATCAAATTCAGCCTAGTATTGAGATGGTCAATAAGAAAAGGTTTGTGGAGTTTAACCAGCCACCTAAGAAAGGAAGAATGTTCAGATTCTATGGTTATTGCTATCATTGTAATAGATATGGACATAAAAGAGCTGATTGCAAATTCTATGTTAGAAACAGCCCATTTGTGACTAGGAACCCTTTTTCAATCCTAAACAGCCACAGAATTGAGTGCTATATGTGTCATAATTATGGAAACTTGGCTAGGGATTGTAGGTTGCCCATAGCTAACCAATTTCAGGTTGAAAAGAAACCCAAGTTAGTTAAAGCATGGAGGGCAAAGAAAAGGGAAGGTAATTCCAAGGAATCTCTCATTGTGCAAACGGCATTCAATGCACAAAAGAAGACAGCACCATGGGTCCTTGATAGTGGTTGTTCAAGCCATATGACAGGTGATAAGGAAAAATTCGTCAAATTACAGCACTATGAAGGCGAATCAGTGAAGTTTGGCAACAATGATGGTGCCAAAATCTGCGGAAAAGGTGTTGTTCAGCTAAAGGCAAATAAGATCAGATCAGATGAGGTCTTATATGTGTCTGGACTAAGACACAACTTGCTTAGTGTGAGCCAGATCTATGACAAAGGCCACGAAGTTGTCTTCACTAAGAATGGGTTTGCTATCAAGAAGTGTAGCAACGGCAAAACAGTGGCTACTGGATCTAGGACTGCTGGAAATCTCTATACATTGTCAGATGGAGCTGAAAAGACTTGCTTGATGAGTCGGACAGAGGAAAGTTGGTTGTGGCACAAACGCCTTGGGCATCTAAACTTTGATAACATGTCAAAGATTTGCAATTCAAAGGCTGTCAGAGGTATGTCTACAGTTGAAAAGCCTTCCAACCCCATTTGCGATTCTTGCCAAAAGGGAAAGCAAACGAGGGTAATGTTCAAGTCAAAGGAGCATCATTCAAAGAAACCTCTTGAGCTAGTGCACACTGATCTCTGTGGTCCGATGCGAACTCAAAGCACCAATGGAGATAAGTATTTTATGTTATGCATTGATGATTATACTCGTATGACATGGGTATTGTTTCTTAAGCATAAACATCAAGCACTTGATCGTTTTAAAGTGTTTAAAGCACAGGTTGAAAATATGCTTGGAAAACGTATCAAGATTTTAATGTCTGATCGAGGCAGTGAATTCACATCTGAAGAGTTCACTAACTATTGTGAGCACCATGGCATTCAAAGACAATATTCAGCCCCTAGAACTCCACAGCAAAATGGAGTTGTGGAACGGAAAAATCGCACCGTGCAAGAGATGGCTCGCACAATGCTAACTGAGAGCAAGCTAGCTGACAAATACTGGAAGGAGGCAATCCATACGGCTGTATACATTCAGAATCGATGCTTGATCAGGCCACATGAAGTCAAAACTCCTTATGAGCTATGGTTTGGGCGAAAAGCAACAGTCAAGCACTTCAGAGTCTTCGGTAGCAAGTGTTACATCAAGCGTCTTGAACAAAATCCGGGCAAATTTGAAGAAAGAGCTGATGAAGGTATATTTCTGGGTTATTCCTCATCTAGTAAGGCTTACAGATGTCTTAACAAAAGGACCAGAAAAATCATAGAAAGTGCTGATGTTAGAATTGATGAAAACTATGAATCAAAGAATGGAACTCATTATGACAGTCCAGTCTATGAGGACTCGAGTGAGATTGATGATGAAGCAGCTAAACCTAATGATTCTGAGAAATCAAAGGATGACTCAGAGGATGCTACACCTAGAAAGAAAAACACTTGGGTAGAGCAACACCCTAAGGATCAAATCATTGGAGATCCTGAGGCCGGTGTTAAAACAAGACAAAGTGTAGTTAGCAATTACTCACTTGTGTCCACCATTGAACCCAAGACTGTGGCTGAAGCCAGTCTCGATGAAAGTTGGTTAAAAGCTATGCATGAGGAGTTGGAGAAAATTGAGAAGAACTCCACATGGGAACTAGTCTCTAGACCTACCGATAAGAATGTTATTGGTACTAAATGGGTCTTTCGGAATAAGCTGAATGAAGATGGTCAGGTCATTCGAAACAAAGCAAGGTTGGTTTGTAAAGGCTATGCTCAAGTTGAAGGCATAGATTTTGAAGAGACCTTTGCACCAGTGGCTCGTCTGGAAGCCATTCGTATGTTTCTTGCATTGGCTGCATACAAAACCTTCAAGGTATTTCAGATGGATGTAAAGTCAGCCTTCTTGAATGGATTACTTGAAGAGGAGGTCTACATTGAGCAACCTGATGGTTTTCTTATTAGCAAAAATTCAGACCTAGTGTGCAAGTTGAAAAAGGCTCTTTATGGGCTGAAACAAGCGCCAAGGGCGTGGTATGCAAGGCTGGACCTATATCTCCGCAAGATCGGTTTTGGAAAAGGATTGGTTGATAGCAATCTTTATGTCAAAACAGAGTTGAGCAAACAGCTGGTTGTCATTGTTTATGTCGATGACATAATCTTTGGTGGCAATGATGAAGAAATGTGCAGGAATTTTGCTGAAGAGATGAAGAAAGAATTTGAGATGTCAATGCTTGGAGAACTAAAGTTCTTCCTTGGTTTACAAGTTCAGCAGCTGAAACATGGTATCTTCATATCACAGATGAAATACATCAAGGAAATGCTGAAGCGTTTTAACATGGAAGACAGCAAGCCAGTGAGCACACCAATGACAACGAACACAAAGCTAAGCAAAGATGATAAGGGTTCGTCCGTTGATCACACGACTTATCGTTCTATGATAGGAAGCTTGCTTTATTTGACTGCTACAAGACCGGATCTTCTGCAAGCAGTATGTATGGTGGCTCGATTTCAAGCATCACCAACTGAGACGCACCTTACAGCAGTAAAAAGGATATTTCGATATCTGAAAGGTACCATGGAGCTTGGCATTTGGTATCCTAAAGGCAAATCCTTTACTCTTGTTGCATACTCTGACGCCGATTGGGCTGGATGTATAGATGATCGCAAGAGTACAAGCGGTGGTGCATTCTATCTCGGTGACAGGTTGGTGGCATGGCATAGTAAGAAACAAGACTCAGTATCCCTTTCTACAGCGGAAGCGGAATATATTGCAGCGGCAACTTGTTGTACGCAAGTGTTATGGATGCGGCAAATGCTCTCTGATCTAGGAGTTCCGACAACGGATCCTACGCCGATCCTCTGTGACAACACAAGTGCAATTCACATCTCCAAGAATCCTGTTCAACATTCTAGAACGAAGCATGTAGCAATTCGCTATCACTTTCTCAAGGAAAAGGTTGCAGATGGTGAGGTAAAGTTGGAATATGTCCCAACTACTGAGCAAGTTGCTGATATCTTCACAAAACCTCTGCCAAAGGAAGTCTTCGAGTATCTCCGGAAAAAATTAGGAGTTACTCACTCTCCTAATACTTAGGAGTTGTGCTTGAAAGGGGGAGCAAAGTATTCTTTGAATATCCTATTTGCTCCTTCGTTGGTCCCTTTGGACTTGTTGTCAAAGGGGGAGAAAGACTTAAGCTAGGAGAAAGCAATGTTAGAAGAAGTTATGCTATGATAACTTCGGGGAGATTGGTATCAAGAGTGTTAGAGATCTTGATTTTTTTTAAAGACAGGGGGAGACTATGGTTCTGAAGAAGCTTCATGAAGATCAACTAGTTTAATGTGTTCTAAGTGTTGAAGTTCCAAAAGTGTTGCCAACAATTCCAAAGGGGGAGATTGTTGGAATTTGAGATGACTTGAGAAGCTTTATGAAGAATTCAAGAAATTAGTATCTCAAAGTATTGTTTTGAGTTGGAATTATTGTCAACACAATGTCACAAGTGTGGTGTTGATAGAGCTTCAAAGAGAAAACAGAGCTGAAACAGAACAGTATAGGAAATCAGAATTTCATCTGTCAACCGGTATTTCTACCGGTAGAACAGGGGTAGAACAGGGGTAGAAAAGGGGTAGAAAAGGCTGACCCTAAGATTTCCATCTGTCAACCGCAAGTACTACCGGTAGAAGTGGCTGCCTTGAAAGTTCTACCGCAAGTACTACCGGTAGAAGAGGCTTAAATTCTAGCAGAAGCTTGGACATGAGAATTTCATCTGTTCTACCGCAATTTCTACCGGTAGAACACACGGGAAACCTGAGTTGCGCAGAAATAGAAGTTTTGCACAAAAATTCAGGAAACTTAAGTATTTCGTTTAGGACTATTTCTAAACGAATTATAGCCTAATTTAAACACTCTTTAGGGTTACCATAACCTATATAAAGGCATGTTTAGGCTCGTTTTTAAGAAGAGACACCAAGAGAGAGAAGAAGAGAAGAGAAAAGAGAGAGGGTTTTGGAGAGAAGAGAGTGCTGTTGCTGTGTGCAGTATTGTCAGAAGTTTCTACAGCAAGTGTGGACGAGGATGTGCTCTTGAAGATGATGTTTCGTCCATAAGATAAGTGTCTCTCTGTTTATGCTTTAATTTCAATTTGTAAGGGATTGAGAGAGAGAGATTGTAGAGGGGAAGGGCTGTAGAAAAAGGTTTCTACTCTTATTCTGTAGAACATCAAGTTGGTGCTTGGTGTCTGGGGTTTGGTGATCCTATCTGTTGGTGCAGATAAATTGTAAAGGGAGTCGGTGCTTCCTAGATAGTTGGTGCTATCTGAAACCTAAGGGAGTAGGTGCTTCCTAGATAGTTGGTGCTATCTGAAACCTAAGGGAGTCGGTGCTTCCTAGATAGTTGGTGCTATCTGAAACTAAGGGTTGGTGCTCTTTGTCGTTGGTGCGACTAAATAGATTCAGATCTGTTCCGGATTGGTGTTCGGACAGTCTTTGAACCGTGGACGTAGCCTTTTGGTGAACCACGTTAAATCTGGTGTCCTTGTGTGATTTGATTTGCTTTTGTTGTTAAATTGGACCTGTTTTTAAGGAATCACTGATTCACCCCCCCCCCCCTCTCAGTGATCGCGATATCTAACAGAGTTGGGGCATTTTATGGAACTTGAATGTAACTTGGATAGACCTTGCAGACCGCATCTAATACTTTATGAAAATAACGACTAACAGTGGCGCCCTAATGGTTGAACCGATTAGCAGCAGCTCTATTAGTAACATTGTGGGCCAATGTGTGGAGAAATATTGCTAACTGCTCGTCTATGGACAACACTCTTGTGTTCTGAAGGAGTCCACGATGCATAAGTATTTCACGCAATACTATAAAGCAATTAGGACTCATGCATAGGTATTCATGACATTGAGATGGTCATTATGTACAAACAAAAAAAAAGTCGTGTAAAGTATCAAATGCTAAGACTACAGGTAGTATTATATTCAAATGGTCAATCTTACGAATTGTACATATCATGGAACCACTAGTATCATATTAAAGCCAAGAAAAAAGTTAGGAAGAACTGATACCTCCCATTGAGTGTTAAGGCTACGGCTTTGAATAAACTAACTTAATTAGGTCCAATCCTGCAATAAGAAAACACCAAATTAACTACATTGCATCTTGACCTTCAATCAATCTAACGACAAATGATACTTTAAACTTCAAATTACTTTGAACTTCAAGAACTGTTTTTATAGCGGTCCTACAGGAGAGGAGGTATATATAGCGGTGCCTTTTTCATTTTAATTGTTGAATAAAAAATTTTTTTAAGTCAGTTGGCTAGCAAATTGTGACATTCTGGTAGCCTAGCAACTCTTCCACAACCATTAGATTCCCACCCACCCACCCCCGGATAGCTCATAACTAAGGATTTTATCATCTCCTCAAAATTTAGAAAGAACTTGTCCTTGAGAATGATCCAGTTTCTTCAAACTGGTCCAGTATATCCTTTGCTCCATTCTCTTAGGATTTTATGCTTTTCAATTTTATGAAAGTTCTTTACCAATTAGCATACAAAAAGAATCTTGTATTTATAACTCATTAAAGGAGTCCATAAGACAGACATGAGATCAAAGGAACTGAGATTAAATGTCAGATCAAAGGAACTGGGATTCAAATATTCCATCCATCATTGGTTGAAACTCCATACTAATGATTTCTCTAGTACCAGGATTACAATTTATGATCTGCTGGATGGTGACATCAACATAAACTTCTTCCCATCCTTATTAAATTAGTAAATACTCTGATCCTCGACTTGTAGCCTCGAGGTCTGTGATCTTTTATTTCTTTTGACTAGTGACTATTATAAAGAAACAGTGTAGATGAGGACATGCATACTGAGATAAGGGCTTAAACAAAAGGTAGCCCGAAGGCACCAAAAGCCAAAATGTACAACAAAGATTGATCCCCTACGTTAAGCAAACCTATTACAGCCTCTAAGTTAGCACCCCTTTTAAAATGAGGTTGGAAATCTTCAAGAAAGGTCAAACACTTCTTCCACCATATCCACCTATTCCTTGTGGAGCTATAAACTAGCATTCCATAACTGGTGTGGACTATAGTTTGGTGCCATTGGAGAAACAAAAAATCTATCAAACTTTTTTTAAGATTCGAGACAAAAACATTTAATGAGTGCAAGTACAAGATAAGAATATATATGACACCCAACAATCCTCATTTAAGAAAAAGGGCATTTTGATATTGCAAAATGTGAAATCTCCATACAAAATCTACAATGATTTCAACTTCTCTTTCCTGAAATAGCATTTTCTGAGGCATAGTTTAAGCCTTTCAAAATATACAGTTAATGAACTCATTCTCAATCTAAATCATAATCAAAAGAGAGGAGAAACAACCATCAGGCAACATCAAAATCTGTAGAAACCCACTAACTACACAGGTAGAAACCCCCAAATGCGCAAATAACCCACAAACATGTAGGAACTCTAAAAAACTGCAAAAACTCACAAATCTGCAGAAACTCAAAAAAATTAAAGCCCCCATTTCTGCAGAACTTCACAAATGAAAATCCAAATCTGCAGAGTAACGGATCAAGATCCCGAATCTGAATGTTAGTATAAATAGAGAAAGGTTAGCCAAAATCCCACAGATGGAGGATCCCAAAAATCTACAAGTCTACTGCAGAAATTCAGAATCTGAACAAATAATTTTATAAAGCCCCAAATCGAGAAAGAAATGTTATCAAGAAATCCATAGATGGAGAATCCATAAATCTGCAAGTTTACTGCAGAAATCCACAAATCTTAAAAAAAAAAAACTTGGGGCTCTAGTTAGTAAGATAAATAGTGAGATGAATGGAGGAGAACAAGGGAAAAAGAACCATACCATTTAAGACTTTCGCCGTGCCCTAAGAAGCGAAAACGAATAAGACCATTGGAGAAGATCGGAGACAACGATGATGTGCCAGAATTCTTCTCTCAGAGAGTTTTCTCAAATGCTCGATGGTTGAAGGGGATTTCAAAACCCCAATTTTTTGGTATTCCAAATTGCCAGAATTTGAAAATCCATCAAATTCTGCTAAGTAAACAAGGAATTTCTGATGGGTTTTCCAAAATGCCCAAACAAACAAAAAACCTGTCAGAAATTCTTTGAAAGAAACAGGCCCTTAGTCTTCATTTCCTAGTTGGTTTGCCTCTCCTCCTCCCATAATTCAAACCACTTCAAATTCTTCTTGGATTGCCTTTCCTAATGGAACAAATCGTTTTACTTGGAGATCTGAAAAAGGTGTGCTCCAACTCTTGGACGTCAAGAAGGAGAAAAACTTTTCTAACTTTGGGAACCTGCAACAATTGGAGAGTGGGGCCCATCTCTTGGGCGTGCACAGGGAATCATGCCCAAGGGTGTGTGGTCCCTACTTCTTTCATTTATTTCTTCTTTCTTTCCTTTATTTATTTGTCTTCCAAAGGGTGGGCCCTCTTAGGTGATAATCTCCTACAAAACAATGAAAACAATGAAATTAATTAATTGTGAGAGACTACTGTATATCATGCAAGGGACCCATTTCAATGTGCCCAATTAAATCATAGTGCAAGAGATCAATGCACTTGTGAAAATAAAAAGCCTAATTAGAGGGATGATCATGTGGCTAAAACTTTAATTTCATGAAAACCATGCAAATGTGACAAGTTCACTCATTTTGACCTAATTTCCAATTTAATGTACAAAAGCATGCAATCATGGGATTTTATACAATTGAATGTGAATTGACCTAATTAAGTTCACTAACATGCATCAAATGTTGACTTTATGTATTAATTTTGTGGACTTATCAACACCCCCCCCCCCCCCCCCCCCGCCCCCCAAACCAGCTTTTTGCTGGTCCCTTAGCAAAATGTGTGATCTAGAGTAGAAGGCAAAACTAACCTAACAAATGCAAATACAACTAGAATGACTATAATGACTAAAATGTCGCCACTTTCGCTAGCACTCTCGACTGCATTTAGCATATACAGCAAGCCCTTAAACCCCTTAGTGGATGAGTTGCGCCTTGTGAGGGTTTGCAATGAATATACACACAAAATTCATTTACTCCTAAAAATAAAAAAAATACAAATGAAAGTTTTTCAAAAGATGATCAAGTCAAATGGATGCTTCAAATTCCCAAATAATCAAGATTTCAAACTTTTCAAAATCCAGTTCACGTTTAGGTTTTCAAAACTTTTCAAAAACTATACCAAAACTTTGGGTGCCTTGCGCAGGTGAATACATCAAATCAAACTTTCAATTAATGTTCTATGATAATGCCGTGAAAAAAAAATTCTCCCTAAAATTTTCCAACTTTCCTAGATTCGGGGAAATACAAGTTTCTCCTCTCAAGGCTACTATGATGACTTTCGCACTAATGTTTTTTCAAAGGCCGCAAGATGCATCTCTCTTTTTCTTTCCCTAAAAAATAGGGTTCTTTTGAGGTGATTTTTCTTTAATACATAGGACATGGGGAGCAAACCCATATCATATATATTTCACCTATTTCAAGTTCGCGCATCCCTTATCAATTTTCATCCATTCATTTCTTTCTCTCTGTTTTTTCTTCTTTTTTTTTCTATACGGCCCCCAACAAGAGGTAGCGCTTTTCATTTTGTCAAAATTAACTCACTAGTCTATGGTTGGCCTAACCATACCGATGAACCAGAAGAACTCATATGGAAAATTTTCAAAAAGTCATCTATTAAAAAAAAAACACTCTGAAAATGACATTTAAATATTTTTATCCAAGAATTTTGAAATGATGCACACGTGTTACTATGAAAAATAAAGTTCGGCATTCTTTTTACCTTTTAGAAAATGGTGAACCATCATTTTACTTCGTTCCAAAAATTCTGAAATTCAAGATTTCTAGACATCTTCAAATTGTCGAGTTCTTTCGAAAACTTTTCTAAAACACACGACAAAAGGCAAAAATAAAAAAAAAAGGTCTTTTAACGTCAGATTCCCAGACGGTTGCTTACCGTGGCAAGTGGATTAGTTTTGCCCCAGTAGGAATTCGTTTATCTAGCTCCCTACTTGCGTAACCTGCTCAAACCAAATTTCTATGATCTTACTCAGTGGTTTTCAAACCAGCAGTCTTCTTTGTAATATTCCAGCTGAGGGCAAAAATAGTCCATTGAACTTTTTCCCATTTTCTTTCAAGATAGAGTTACAACTCAATCTAGGATGGTGGTAGTAAAAATAGTCACCGGGTTGCCTCCCAACAAGCGCTAAGTTTTACGTCTTCAGCCAGACAAAAACCAAAAACTAAGTGAAAACTTTGAAAACACACACTTTTTTTCTTTTTTTGAAAAAGTTTTTGAGAAAACTACGTAAAGAA
This sequence comes from Litsea cubeba, assembly GCA_012931725.1. Lineage (NCBI taxonomy): Eukaryota > Viridiplantae > Streptophyta > Magnoliopsida > Laurales > Lauraceae > Litsea > Litsea cubeba. The sequence goes on along the minus strand of CM022952.1, from coordinate 29,951,443 downwards.
AAAAAAAATTATCTAAAATTGGACAATTGTGCTTGTCCCCCCCCCCCCCCCCCCCCCCAAAAAAAAAAAATAAAAAAAAAAATAAAAAAAAAACCTAAACTGGTCAACGTCCTCAATGTCATGCATGAAATGCAAAATGGAATGTAATATGAGGTGTAAATGTAAAAGGAGAACAAAGGGTAGAAAGCACCTGGATGAATGAAGCTTTCACGTAAAAACCTGTCCAACGTGAGACATAAGACTTGTTGGACTATGGACATCCGTTAAGGTGCTTGACTCGGGTTCTGAAATTCCCATCTCAATAAGATACCAATACTCCTTGGATCTCAAGAAATTTCCCATCAACATGCTCCAATGATCATAATGACCATCAAACGAGGTATAGCAGGTTGCATGAAATTCCATAATGCCATTTAAGAATTTTATCAAATAGTTGATATTGCCCAGAAAAAAACATTAGGCAATAGATCAGAGCTTCGGCTCGGTGATAACCTTCTACTTCACCTATTCAGAGTCTACAACTTTGATACCAAATGATAAACGAAAAACAGAGTGCAAGAAAAGGCTAGAGAACAGAAATTTAAGTTACTTTATTCAATATATTCGGCTGCTTAAAATAAGAGTAAATAACTAATTAACAATCCACAAAATAAGGTAACTGACTCAACCTAGGTGTAACACATCTAAAAATAGACCTAAAAAAGTTCTCCTAAATACTTGGTCTAACAAGACTTATTCTAAACTCCTAACAGAGGGGAGGCAGTTCGACAATCGCAAAGGAGAGATGGGTTGTTTCGCAGTCCGACGAGCTCAAAAGGGGAGGCGCAGATGGGAGCTGTTTCGAAGAGAGGAAACTGTTAGGTCTGGCCGCAGTTAGATCGCAGAGAGGGAGGTGCACCTACGAGGGAGAGAGGGGAGGAGGCGCATAGGAGAATGAATGGGTTCTTCTTTGGTTTGGGCGATATGGAGATTAGGTTAGAAGAGAGGGGAAATCGAAACCCGAGAGGAGCCACAACTATTTCTTAGAGAGAGGAGAGAGTACGGCGAGTGAGAGACGGGCGTAGTTTGGCGAGGGAGAGAGGAGAGTTGCAGAGGCGCTGCTCGATTAGGTCTAGGCGAGGGAGAGTTGTTTCGCAAAAAGAGGTAAGGGCTCAATTAGGTTAGAAGCTTGAGGGGGGAGGGAAATTGAAAAATGTGGAGTTGTTTTTTGGGCGCCACGTGCAGAATGCACAGCTTAGGGGAGCCTTCCTCTTCACTTCGCTGTGTTTGGGAAGGGAAAAAGGGAGGTAAAATCTTAGGGGAAGGAAAATGAAGGGGGAGGGGAGGGGAGGGGAGGGGAAGAAAAATTAATTTTTCCTCCTCTTGTTTGTTTGGTTTGAGGGTCTGTTTGGGAAGGGGGTAAAATGGGGGGAAGGAAAAAAAATGGGGGGAAAATGAAAAATGAGGGTGTTTGGGAAGGGGGGAGGGAAAGTGGGGGGAAAATGTGTGTGGGGCCCACTACAGAATTTTCCCTTAAAAAATGGTGGGAAAATGAGGGGCCAAGAGGGGAAAATGTTTGAAATTACTAAATTGCCCTTTTGTCCAATGGAAACTTTTGCAAAAGCAAGGATAAAATGGTCTTTGTCCCTCTACCTCACAAACAAACAAAACCCTACTTTTTCACTTTTCTTCCCCCTACTTTTAACTTACCAAACAAGAGGAGGTAAAATTAATTTCCCTCCCCTCCCCTTCATTTCCCTTCCCCCTCAAATTTTCCCTCCCCTCCCCTCCCCTCCCCCCTTCCTAAACACAGCGTGAGGGGGAGGGGAGGGGAGGGAAAATCCCCTTTTTGCCTCCCTCTTTCCCCCTCTTTTCCCCCATTTTTGAAGGAAAATTTTGGGGGTAAAATTTTTAAACTTTAACCCCCAAACACCCTCTATTTTCACTTTCCCTCCCCCTTCCCAAACACCCTCTATTTTCACTTTCCCTCCATTTTCCCCTCTAATTTTTCCTTCCCCTCATTTTACCTTCTTCCCAAACATAGTGTTAAAGTGGGCGCTGCAATGGAACCTAGTAATGTTTTGCTTTGGTCCAAGCACTATAATGGGTGGACTGAGTAAAAAAGAGAGACATTATATATATTAAAGCAGCAGGGAGGGAGGATTTATAGGGCGCCACATCAACACCCATGAGTTCTCCTTTCAAAAAAAAATTATAAAAAATATACAGCTTCCCTTTCGTTTGAGGTGGGTACACCTCTCTAAACTTCCTCCCTAAATCTCTCCCTCTAAAATCCTAGTAACTTACCCTCAAATCTCTCTCTTACTAATTCGTGTTTTTCTTCCTAACTTATTCCAAAAAACAATCTCTAATCTTAATACATTACCGAGTTTGATTGTGCATTCACTTTGGGTGGTTTAAAATTTTAGAAGATGTAAATGTTCGAGGGGCCTCGCAATGATATCAGAAAGATAACTGGCCGCATGGGACCCATATAACGTCAGCTGTTTTGTTTATTTGCCACTGGGTGGCAATCAGGTGTCATTAGAGGTGGCAATCGGGTCGGGTTGTAATAAACGGGTCGGACCCGTTTATTAAACGGGTTACACAAGTCTAACCCGCATCCGACTCGTTTATTAAACGGGTCAGAAACCCCTAATCCGCACCCACCACGGGTCAACCCGACCCAACCCGCATAACCATTGTGGGTTATACGGGTCAGGTCAACCCGCATAACCCACATCCATCTAGTAAATAAATCGACTCAACTATGGTTCCATGCTTGACCAAAACTGACTTTTAAGATCAAATTTCGTCTAATCTTATTTCAACAATCATTTGATGCGCATTACCTTGCTTTTCAATAATAAAAAGCGTGGGGTTAAATTGGTTAAGGTCCTTTTTTTTTTTTTTAGCCTATGCATTAAAATAATCAAATTCAATTTCGGCTTAATTAAATAAGCGGGTTATGCGGGTTAAGCGGGTCAACCCTAACCCGACCCGCTTAATGGTGGGTCATGAATACTTGACCCGTGACCGACCCGCCTATTAAACGGGTCGGGTTAAGCGGGTAATACGCGGGTCGGGTCGGGTCAGGTTGGCGGGTTGGATCATATTTTACCACCTCTAGGTGTCACTGCACCACAGGAATTAAAGAAGAAGATGATCAATTTCTGTCGGGGTGACATTCCCAGTTTGACTTTTGACCACACTTTCTGTTTTGAAAAGAAAACTCATCTCCAAAAGATGATATATGGTAATATGGGCCGTCATATGTGTGCCCGAAGTTAGATTGTATGTGGCAGAAAAATTATTTTGATTAGAGGTTTCTTGGGCGCTTGATTGAGCCATGTGGGTGTGTGTGGTCAATAGAAAAATGCAGACAATTTGTTTAATAAATCTATCCATTATGGTGGGTTTTCTTTATTATATAATGACACATATTTATTTTTCATCTCCCCTTAATTCATATAGATGTAGATGTACATGCAGATGAACTCCTTCTATGAATATATATTTCTTAAGATCCCTAAGAATTCAAATCTATGAGAACAAATAGACTATAAATATTTTAAATAAATCATCATATAAATGCGGGTCTTTGGGTTTAATTTGGGAGGGGCAGACGTTTAGGTTGGTTGGTTCAGTTTTGGTACCTACAGTACCAAAACTAGTATATGTATTTGTCTTTTATTATGGAAGTTGAATACCCACAATTTATTAATTTTGATATGGTCTTTATTAGTTGCAATCTTGATGATGACTTAAGTCCACATAGGTCGGGCATAAATCCAACTTGTATGAAGCCCTTTGAAAATGAGTCCAATTCTCAGAATCAAATTATTAATAAGATACCCATGCCAGAATCCATGCCCAAGTCAGGTGCAAGTTACAGGACATGTATCCATAAAAAAATGTAAATTAGTTAAAATCCCAAACAAATGCTACAACCTGAACAAAGGGTCAAATTTGGTGTGGGATTAACGAGATAGGAGAATAGTTTATTTACGGCTTTTATATTTATTCACATTTTTTTTTCTCTTCTTTTTTTAATATTTCTAGGAAAAAAATAATTTTAATAATATATTTTTCACGGGGCTTTTTTAAACGATTTTTGTCCCTTTCGTGTAAGAAAAGGCTGGAGAATGAAAAGATTAAAAAAAAAAAAAAAAGTCAAAAAGAGAAGGAGAGGGAACTGGGAAGAGAAAGCGGAAGTAGCTGGGTGAAGAGGAAGCAGAAAAAGATAAGCTGCAGCAGCAGGAGAACATCCAGCAGAAACAATAAGTAACTCCCTCTCTCTCCCCTCCTCTTCAACCAGCATAGTTCTTCCTCTATCCTTTTTTTTTTTTTTTTCTTTTTCTGCAATTCAATTCAACTTAATCTGCCACAGATCTCTCTCTCTGCAACTTCTCAAGTTTGGTTTATTTGGAGTTCTTGCCTGTTACTTATTAAAGACCTCATTCCTCAATATGGAGTAAAGGTCTACTGAGGTAAAGCACGGACTCCTGTTTATGTCTAGCATACATGACAAGGATATAAGTAACATGGTATTATCCTTCATCACAGGCACAACATCAAGCCCTAAGTAACTGTTACGACGATGGAAAATGGTGATATTAAAATCTGGGCGAATTCTATTAGAGAAGATCTGCCGCGGATGAAGGGCCGCCAGATCTCAGACACAGGGATCATCATCCCCAGAGTACCTGAAAGACTTCGACTCGGTGAAAATGATCCTTATGAGCCCCAGATCATCTCCTTTGGTCCCTACCACCTAGGTAAGCCAAGGCTTCAGGCCATGGAGAAGTATAAGTGGAGCTATCTAGAAGCAATCCTCTGCCGTAACATAGATGTAAGTGCACAAAAACTCACGGACCCGGAGGTGGTGGTGTTCTTGAGACTCACTGAGGAGGACGAGGCTGGAGCTGCTCGTCTCCTCGCTGAAGATGGAAGAACCGGTGCCTGAGAACCTAGAAGAGGGAGAAGAAACAGGTCAGAGGACCCTGGCTGTGGGCAGCGCAGGGCTCTCCGATGCCTAAGTCAGTTCAGAGACTGGACAGTAAGAGGAGATTTTGGGGAAAAAGGTGATACCAGCGTGGGAGGATCGATCGTTCATCCTCATTCCTCTCTGCGCCTCCTCCTTATATCGATTGGGAGAGGGAGAGAGTTGACTTTGGGGAGAGAGGAGGTAGGAGACAATGAGGTGGTTAGCCGTCCCATCATAGCCTACTCTGGCGTCTGTGGACGCCGATCTGTCAGGAAGCATGGGCGGTATGGGAGGCTCTGTCAGAGAGTATGGGCGGTGCCCAGTCTTGTCGCGCGTGCTGGAGCATGCTTAAGTGTCCAAGGGAGGACATCTGTCAGCCCTTGCCTTGGCTAGCCCTGGCATCTCGACCGAGGTCGGGGAAGACCTTGACCTGGCTAGAGACCTCGCAGAGACGCCGAAGTGAAGGACCGGGGATGGGTCCCTAGCCGAGCTGGGGACGACATGGCCGAGGTGGAGCTGTCGAGGTGGAGGAGTTGTGCAAGGGGCCGAGATGAGTCTCTGGCCGAGCTGGTGGACATTGACACGAGCCTTGCCGAGATGGCCTAGCTGGTGCCGAAGCACGAGATGGAGCATCAGGCCAGTCATCCGGTGAGCTCGGAAATATCCCCACACAATAGGCCCCCAGCTTCTGAGCTCAATAGACTGCTCTTTTGAGGTTAGAAGGTAAGTATCATGGAGGATGACTGGCTGGCAATGGACCAGAGCTAGAGGTTGGCATCACTGCTAAGCTGTAACAGGGTGCTTCTGCCGAGCTGGAGAGTCACACAACTGCCGAGCTGGAGAATGAGTACCGAGATGCGCTTATGGAGATCCCACTGGCTCTTCACCAGGGGCCTGTGCCGGGCATCTGGCGCGAGGGCCGAGATGTGCCTGCCGCAGAAGGAATTCCGGAGCTGCTGCCAACTTTTGATCGATCCTTGGGGGAGTGCGCAGAACCACTTTAGGGGGAGGTCCCCGAGACTGGAAGAGTAGACTCTGCATTTTAGGTGGCCTGCATCGCCCCACACCGACATCCTCTGAGTGAAGTGCCGGAGGTGCGCTGCTGGGTTCGAGGTTCCATCGTAAACGACGAACCTCGGGACTTTGAAATTCTCAGGAAGGGGGAAGCTCCTGATCTCTGGAGAAAGGGGAGATGTGCCGAGGTCGTCAGAGTTCAGCCGAACTCGAGCGAAATCGGCAACCTCCAGGTTTTGGCGTACTGCTTGCTCGATGTGTCGATCAAGCCTCTTTCTGAAGTCGTGGTTGTTGCCTGGGCTTTCGCCATGAGCTTGGTTGTTTCTGTTGTCCTTCAGGGTGCGCTTTTTGGAAGGTGGAGCCGAGGTCGACTCCTTAGAGGATGAATCCGATCGGGTACCCTGCTGTTGGACGCTTGCTGGACCAGATCTTGCTCCTGATCTTCCCCGGTGGGGGACCGTCGGCAGCTGTGTCGACAGTATTAGCGGTTCCTTTCCCTTTCTGGTTCTTCGAGGCATGGCGTTTGGGAAGATGGCTTTTTGTAGCGTTCCCCACAGACGGCGCCAATTGTAAGTGCACAAAAACTCACGGACCCGGAGGTGGTGGTGTTCTTGAGACTCACTGAGGAGGACGAAGGCTGGAGCTGCTCGTCTCCTCGCTGAAGATGGAAGAACCGGTGCCTGAGAACCTAGAAGAGGGAGAAGAAACAGGTCAGAGGACCCTGGCTGTGGGCAGCGCAGGGCTCTCCGATGCCTAAGTCAGTTCAGAGACTGGACAGTAGGAGGAGATTTTGGGGAAGAAGGTGATACCAGTGTGGGAGGGTCGATCGTTCATCCTCATTCCTCTCTGCGCCTCCTCCTTATATCGATTGGGAGAGGGAGAGAGTTGACTTTGGGGAGAGAGGAGGTAGGAGACAATGAGGTGGTTAGCCGTCCCATCATAGCCTACTCTGGCGTCTGTGGACGCCGATCTGTCAGGAAGCATGGGCGGTATGGGAGGCTCTGTCAGAGAGTATGGGCGGTGCCCAGTCTTGTCGCGCGTGCTGGAGCATGCTTAAGTGTCCAAGGGAGGACATCTGTCAGCCCCTGCCTTGGCTAGCCCTGGCATCTCGACCGAGGTCGGGGAAGACCTTGACCTAGCTAGAGACCTCGCAGAGACGCCGAAGTGAAGGACCGGGGATGGGTCCCTAGCCGAGCTGGGGACGACATGGCCGAGGTGGAGCTGTCGAGGTGGAGGAGTTGTGCAAGGGGCCGAGATGAGTCTCTGGCCGAGCTGGTGGACATTGACACGAGCCTTGCCGAGATGGCCTAGCTGGCGCCGAAGCACGAGATGGAGCATCAGGCCAGTCATCCGGTGAGCTCGGAAATATCCCCACACAATAGAGATCCCATTGGAACATTATATCAACATGATGAAGGAACAGGAGACGAAAATTAGAAGCTGGTACCTGGATTACTTTGACATTAACAGTAGCGAAGAGTTTGTGAAGATGATGCTGCTTGATGGTTGCTTCGTTGTGGAGCATCTCCTTCGATTTCATGAGGTTGTCGTCGACGAGCTAGACAGCATGTGTTGGATGCATGGTCAGATTCAATATGATATTCTCTTGTTAGAAAACCAAATTCCTTTCTTCATTCTCAACAAAATATTTGAGCTCCTCCCAGTCATCCCATCCCCACCCATAGATGCCCATTCAAGCACATCTTCGTTCACGGGTCTCGCCATCTCGTATCTCAATGCCGTGACTGGGCAGGAAGTCAATTTTTCACCTCCTGAATCAGTCCATCATCTGCTCCATTTGTATCATTCACTTTGTCTATACACACCGAAAGTTGAAGGAGACAACACGACCAACATTGTCCCAATTGATGATGTAACATCGGAGATCAGTGCACGAGTATCTTACAAAGGTATCCCCAGTGCGACTGTGCTCCAGGAGGCAGGAGTAAAATTTATGAGAAAAGAGGTGGAAGGCAGCAGCTTGGATGTTACATTTAGTAATGGAACGATGAAGATCCCACATTTGCTCATTAACGCGCATACCAATCCTAGACTTCGGAACCTCGTAATATTTGAGCAATTCAACCCCAATTTCGGAAGCGACAAAAGTTTTAGCGCATATGTTGAATTCATCAATTGCCTTGTCACCACGCCTGAGGATGTCGCATTGCTCTACCAAGAAGGCATTATCCATAGCTTCTATGGCAACAAGTATGCCGCTGGTCTTCTCAACCAACTAAACAGAGGAACTTCTGTTAAAAGAAACCATTATTTAACTGCTCTGTATCGGGAAGTTTATAAGTATCGACAAAATAGAAAGCATAAGTGGCGTGCTAGCTTGATCCATAACTATTTCAGCAGTCCATGGAAAGTTCTCGGCATAGTGACTGGAGGCATTCTCCTTGTACTCACCCTTCTCCAAACCATCTTCTCTGGCTACTCTGCTTTCTAGTCTCCACCTTTACCTCCATGTTATTAACGACCTCGGTAAGAAATATTTTCCTTACTATAATTTTTATTGAAATTACTAGTAATGCATATTTCATTAGGGTCATGTCATCTTACTTTAATTGAATAGCAAAATGTCTCCTTTGCACCAATACTTTCCTCGATGTCGAAAGGTTTCCAGGATGAAGAGGAGGGAAGATAATGGGGAGGCCTGCATGCTTATTCCTTGTCGCGACCCCGGACCGGGTCAGGGAAACCAAATCCGGGATCGGGACACTAATGATGCCGCGCCAGGTGCATCTCTTTGGCTAAACCGCACACGGAGTTAAGAAAATGTTTATCCGTGCACGTGATTTCCCACAGGGTTTCGCGGTGAGGATTATCTTTACACATCATCTCACATATAACCATATCAAACACATGTTCAAGATTGCGGAAGCGTGTAGCAAACCATATTAATACTATTCCATTCAATAAGCAAGACTGATTTATGATTAACATGACAAGATATCAGAATGAGCAATGATCATAAGCATATTTTCCCCAAAAGTAAAGTTAAGTGTAATTACAAAAGATCAGTTGATTAATGCCCCAAAATAATGGTCAACAAAGACCATACAACCAATAAAACCTAAAATAAAGATATCATAAGTTCCCAAAATATATCGTTCTCAAGGCAAGGCCGAATGTCTACATGACATCGTCGGCTTGCCACTCAATCACTCGCTGCGGTTCACCGACCGCCTCCTCAGGCTCCTCCTCAAAGGCAATAAGCTCGGGACCTGAGTACCAAAATAAATGGATCAGACACGACGGTCTGGCAGGTGGGTGAGTAGATATAACAGTAATAAAACAATGATACTATGCAAGAGTTTACAAAACCTTTGTATAAATAATGAATTTCATAAAAGACAATGCATCATTTGTTAAATAGCAACATGGACGATATAAAACAATAGAGGTACCAAGGATAAGGAACTGTCAAGATGGCAACCACACAAAGCTACATCCTCTCTCACCGAAGTGAAGAGAGCGCATACCCTTACAGGATCATTGACCTCAGTCACATAAGGTGAGGAGGGACAGCGTAAATACTATAATATACATATATATATACTCTGCGGGACCACGGTAACGAACCGGGTAAAAACTCTGCACATTCCAGACTGCAGCTGACTACCAGGTGGGGAAGGAACCCCAAGTCGGTGGATCAAACCGACAAGGTCGTCCAAGCTCAGTGGTGCCGACTCATAGGTCAAATACGATAAATCAAATCATATGCACAGTAAGAAATGGGGTGCCAAGAGGCACAAAATAATCATTAATCTCAAGTTGATATATAGAGGTTAGCAAAAGCTAAGCACATCTCTTCTAGTACTCTTGGAACAGTCTAGTCATATCATGTGGGTTGAAATCCCAAGATAGGAGTCTGGTTGAAAATCGAATACATATAGTTTCCCATACCTTTACAGGCTAACAATGGGGTTCCTAGAATTGAATCAGTGTGAATAGGGTCCCGTATGCCGATCATGATGTAATTTGGTACTCTTTAAGAGTTAGGGACATTCCAGGTCCTTATACACATTGGTCAATTTAGAAGATCTCATGGAATCTTCATGATGAGGTTTCTCCTTCTTCCGAACTTCATATAACGCCTTACAAGTCCTTACATGGCATTGGGGCTCCATACAATACCTCCCCAAGCCTAAAACAAAGTTTCAAACCCTTAGGCGTTGACTCATGACAGACAGGCAGTTCGCTCGAGCGAACTGGGAGGTTCGCTCGGGCGAACAGCTCTCTATTTGGGGTTCGCTCGAGCGGACTTAAGGTTCGCTTGAGTGGACCTGCTCGGATCAGGTTGGCTCGAGCGATCAGAGGGTCGGCTCGAGCCGACGAGGTTCTGTGACGGGTTCGCTCGAGCAATGTGTCATGGTCGCTCGAGCGAACTGTCCAGAAATTGTTTTTCTGAGTACAGTTCGTCCCTTCCTTTTCTCCTCCTTTCATCCTCCTTTGGGCATCCTTTTATACATACAATTAAGGGTCTCAAACCCTCCTTTCAACCCCTTTCAATTTATCATCAACTCCTCTAACAACCACTCCAATAAATCATTCATTTCTCCATCACTTCCACCTCATTCAATGCAAGACATCTCCATAAATGAAAATCCATAAATGATCTAAAAGCAAGACAATAAAACACATGTTTTCCAAGAGAACTATTAATAGCCTATCATTATGCATGTTTCCAAAATCATGAAAACTCATAAGATAAGTTAGGTGAAAGCAATGAATAAGAGTTCAAATCTTTATAAACATGCAAATTATGAAATCAATTCATTCATCCACTTGCCTTAGGTCCAAATGCTAAGAAAATCAAGCCTCAACACCTCTCCCAGCCAAGATACCAAATCTACACAAAAACCCCCAAATCCAAACCCTAGAATATCAAAATCCAAGTAAAACAAAACGAAATCTTCCAATAAAAAAAATGGAGCTTCCCTAGGGCTAAACAAACAATATTCTAAAAGCTTAGAAGGATCACTTACCTAGAAGTGGTTCAAATAAGTAGAGAGAGCTCACAAGAAGCTCTAATGGTGATGCATGTCTTCATAAATGGTACCAATAGTGAGCTCTTGAAGTGAGGAAGAAGATTGCAAGGTCCATCTCTTGATTTAGCCAAGTTCTTATGAGGATTTATGGGAAAGGAAGCAAGATGAACAAGGGAAAACCCTTAGGGCTAGGATTTCTCTTCTCCTCTAGGGTTTTTACCATAAATGGGAAAATGAAGAAGAAGCTCTCTATATATAGCAAGTGGGGATGGGGCCCACAACTTAAAAGACTTCTCGGGCTAAAACATGGCTTTCGGGGCTTCAAACGAGTTCGACGAAGAAGACAGAGTTGATCGGCGAAATTTCTAGTTTCCAAGAAGTATATATTTTGCACGTTTTGGTGATATTGAAATCGGCGTCCAGATTTTGGGTAAAAAGACCATTTTGCCCTCAATTAGTGAAAAGTCGGGTTTAGGGTCCTCGAATGAAAATGATGTCAACATGAAAGTTGTAGGGATTAACAAGATAAGTCCAATGGGTTAAAAATAAAATTTTTAGAAATCATCGGTAAACCCCCAATCTCACGTAATTCGTAACAAGAACCCCCAAAGGGTCCCACAAGTAAAAAGGCTCTCCAAATTCCCCTAAGCTATTATAAAAGCTATTCTAATCCCCAACTAATCCAAAAACCACTAAACACACTTGAAACTAAAATACAACTTAATTAACTCTAATCGAGGTCTCTCGGGTCGGGGTCTTACATCCTCCACCCCTTAGGACATTTGGTCCTCCAAATGGAAATTAAAACTCACCTCCGGTAGGAGATGTGGGTACTTCTTCTGAACTTGATCCCATAATTCCCATGTTGCTTCTTCTGGTCCATGATTCTCCCAAAGTTCTTTGACCCACTGAATAGTCCGAGTTCTCAATTCTTGTTCCTTGGTGTCAATGATCTGCTTAGGCTTCTCAACATAAGTCGCATCTTCTCGGATTTCCAAGAGTTCATAACGGAGTATCTGTAGTCTGTCGGGAACGTACTTCTTCAACATAGACACATGGAAAACATTGTGTACGCCGGAGAGCTCAGGTGGTAAGGCTAATCTATAAGCCACATCACCAATCCTTCTCACAATGTCATACGGTCCAATGTATCTCCTAGACAATTTGCCCTTCTGTCCAAACCTCAAGGTTCCACGAGTAGGTGACACTTTCAAGAAAACCTTATCTCCTTCTTTGAATTGTAAATCCCTTCTGTGAGAGTCTGCATAACTCTTCTGTCTACTCTGAGCCACTTTCAGACGTTCTTGGATCAACTTGACCTTGTCACTTGTCTCACTAACAATGGTCGGTCCATGGAAACTGCGAGTGCCAACTTCTTCCCAACAAACAGGTGTCCTACACCTTCCGCCATACAAAGCCTCAAAAGGCGCCATACCAATACTCGAGTGGAAACTATTGTTGTAAGCGAATTCACACAACGGTAAGGTTTCATCCCACTGAGTCTTGAAATCTAACACACAAGCTCGGAGCATATCCTCAAGCGTCTGAATTGTCCTCTCTGACTAACCATCGGTCTGTGGGTGATAAGCTGTGCTGAACTGTAACTTCGTACCCATAGACTCATGCAGTGTCTTCCAAAATCTCGAGACAAATCTACTGTCTCTATCAGATGTGATGGAAACTGGCTGTCCATGTTGACTGACGATCTTTGTGACAAACAACTGTGCCAAAGGTAACATATGCATCTTTTTCACAGTCTTCATCGGTAGGAAATGAGCTGACTTGGTAAGACGGTCCACTATGACCCAAATAGCATCGTTACCTTTGCTAGTCTTCGGTAATCCCGATATGAAGTCCATGGTAATGTGCTCCCATTTCCATTCCGGAATCTCTAATGGCCGTAGTAACCCTGGAGGCTTCTGGTGTTCTGCCTTGATCAACTGACATGTCATACAACGAGAGACGAAAGCTGCTATCTCTCTCTTCATGTTATTCCACCAAAATCTGCCCTTCAAGTTCTGGTACATCTTCGTACTGCCCAGGTGTATGGAATACTTAGTATTGTGAGCCTCGGTCATGATATCACTTCTCAAGTCCTCCAAGTTAGGCACACATAAACGGTCTCGGTAGTACAAAACTCCATCCACAACCCGAAACCCGGACGATCTGCTATATGCTCAAAAATCTTAGCCAACTCTGGGTCTTGCAACTGATTCTCTTTGATCTTCTGAATGAAAGAAGGCTCTGACACTGACATGTTTGCCAACATAACACCCTCTCTTAGTGGCTGAAAATCTACTCCCAACTCTTCTAATTGCTGTACCACATAAGTCCCTCGAAGACTTGCCATGCTCACTGACTTTCTACTCAAGGCATCTGCAACTACATTCGCTTTCCCCGGGTGATACTTGATTGGGAAATCGTAGTCTTTGATATATTCCATCCATCTCCTCTGCCTCATGTTCAACACCTTTTGAGAAAACAAGTACTGTAGACTACGGTGGTCGGAGTGAACCTCAAACTTCTCTCCATGGAGGTAGTGTCTCCACATCTTCAAAGCTAACACGACTGCTGCCAACTCGAGGTCATGTGTTGCATAGTTCTTCTCATGGTCTTTCAACTGCCAGGATCCATATGCAACTACCTTCCCATCTTGCATTAACACGCATCCAAGTCCAACATTGGAAGCATCGGTAAAAATGGTAAAACCGCAGCTCCCAGATGGTAAAGTAAGGACTGGAGCGGTAGTCAATTTCTTCTTCAGCTCTTGGAAACTAGCTTCACACTTGTCTGTCCAAACATATGGTGCGTTTTTCCTTGTCAACTTCGTCAAAGGTGATGCAATCGACGAAAATCGTTGCACAAACATATGGTTGTGTAAGGCCTATTGTTTCGAGTAAATGAATTAGGTGTGTAGTGTCTACACACAGATAGGTCTAATTCATGGACACTGGAAACAACATATTTGTTCATAACTGAGAGATGGAGCTGGGCACTTCATCTTGATATAAGTTATAGTAAGAGACTCTCCTGTATTCAGGGTGACTTACCTAAGTCATGGGAGGACTTTCCCAGATTCATCTCATTAGTGCATATGAAATGCATTGAACAGGACCATGGTAGGTATGATCTCTAAAATAGTATTATCTCTGAGAGAGATCAAGTCACCTCATGCTACTGAGTGACCAGTGCTCTTAAACTTGAGCATTTGTGAATGAACTGACGAAGTCAAGTTCTTGTGCTTTAATTCACTGTGGGTGAGATTCTTTTCATGGGTCAACAGCTATGTATTTTGGGTACTCGGACTTGATCAGTTGGGACGTGCAGATGCAATAAAGAATCTATGTCATCTAATGATGGAATGATCGTCCCCTTAGAATTACCCGATTAATCATCAAAATCTAAGATCTTAGTATATGGATGTTCCATATGGATATTGAACTTGTGGGTCGCTCCCTGGACCAAGAGAATGATATCCGGATGATGATTATGTTAAGGATATGAAGTTCTAAGGTTTAGATGTAATCGAGAAGGTTGATAGTACATGCGATAACCTGACTCGATTATGGATGTTACATAGAGGGGCATTCAGGTCATTACACTTAGTAGGTCGAAGACAACTGTCATTTTATGACGAGCTTATTATATTATATATTTGTCACTGGAGTTCAACCATAACTCTTTAGTGGAATGAGTTAAGGTTAAAATGGTCTTTATGTTGCTATGGGTTTAGCATGGACATTTTGGTCATTTTGGGAGCCAATGGCAAATATGTCTTTTGGTCCCTTCTCTAGTCACTTTCCAAGATTGGCATGGTTTCCTAAAATGTTTAGATGACATTTGGTTGAATTATTTTAGTGGAAAAATAATTTTGAGTTTAAATTCAAATAGGCCTTTGATGGCATACATGAATTTAATTCTAGATAAATTATTTGTGGGCCATGGTGTGCATTAGTATGTGGGACGTCCATAATGGGATTTCCATGGGTAAGGTTTCCAACTTTGAGTAGGTCTCTCTACTTAAAAAGTTGGACTCCTCTTTGGATTAGTATTCCTATAAGAAAGTTTCCTTTTTGGATTAGAAATTTAAATTAGTAAGTGTTGTGCAACTAGGATTATTAATTGCTAAAGTTTGTGGGATGTTCCTTTAGTTTCCTTTTCTAATTAGAGTGTTTCTTAAAGGAAATAAAATCTTTCCTTTTAGGACATCTATGAGAATTAGAAGAGATAGCTTTTTAGGAAAGCAATCCACAAAGTTTCTATAAAAGGAACCATACACACCCTTGGACGTCCATCCCTATGCAAGAGAGAGTCCCACACGTCCAGCCCTTTGGATTCTTTCTTCTTCATTGAAGAAAGTTTAAGGTCTGAGATTTTTCCATAGGAAATAGTTCTCAAATACCTAGATTAAGATCCCACCATCTTAGCCAATCAGATTTGGAAGTGAGATAGAGAAGAAGATCAAAGGCAATACTACTGCAGAAAATTCTAGCAATTTGTTTGCTAATTACAAGTCTGAGTTCGGCCCTTTGGATCTATTATTTCAGAGATTTGAAGTCTACAAATCTTCAAAGTAATAGTCTTCTTGATTCTCCTTTAATTATACACTTGTTGGTCATGAATTCATGGAGTTATTAAGTGATCACTATGGCTAATTTATGCTACCCAAATCAGATTTTTTAAAATCTGTCATGTTACAAATCAGCCATAAATGTCTTCCGCTAGTGATGTTCAGATCTGAATCGCAGTTTCTTTCAGTGGTATCAGAGCCACTCCATGTGAAATCATGATCCCATGTTGTGTATAATTAATCCTAGATTGATTATGGGCATGGTGGCACCCTACTAAAGTTATGTTGTGATACATGTTGTGTGCAAGTTTCATTAACATTGCTGGAATTTATTTTCCAGATTTGTTTAATGATGCACATAGTGTTTTGCATGCACTAACCTCTTTATTTGCAGCTATAAATTGCATCCTTGATGGTTCGCATGATTGTTATGTTGATTTGGATGTTTTTTCAATAGGTGGAAAGTGTACGATTGCGCGTTTAGCAATCATAGGAAGTTGTAATTCTTTCTTTACTTTTGTTCCAACTAGTCTTGATGTAAGCTTTCTTGAAAAGCATAGGTATCTCCAATGTAATTTTGGGTTTTATTTTTTATGGGTTTGCTTGTATAAATTTAATTTATTGGAACAAGCAAGAAGAAGAAAGTTTCAAGCAAGAGAGGTTGCAAGTAACCGGATTCCTTAGTGGTGGAGGAGACAAGACTTCTTGGTGCAAGATGAGATCTATTTTTGATGTCCTAGTTCGATGAGGACTACAAGTCCGAAGAGCAGGGAGCCATCAAGGATTGCATACTTTTATTTGCTCTTATATATGGAATGCATGGATGAATGCTTTATATAATTGCTATAATTGTCACCTAGAAACATGGCCACCATTAGGTTCTAAAATTAGCATCATTTTTATATTAGATTGTTTTTAGTTTGGAAAATTGTTTTAAACGGAACTTAGACCAGCACCTTCTATTTTGTCTAAGGTTTAAAATTGGATAGGGTTTAGTTTATCTTGGTACCCTTGGTTTCCAAAAGAGGCTAAACTAAAATCTAATTAGATGCTACCTATGGGTTCCCATAACCCAAGTTAGGTCTTTGACTCTTTAAAGGGATTTGCTCAAATGTTTTAAAGCAAAGGTTATTTATTTTTAAGATGACTCAAGTCATTGAGTCATAAATTTAATTAACCAAGTTTGCTAGATTTAAAAGAGCTTTTGAGCAAACAATGTAAAGGTCAAAAAGCATAAACCCTAGTAATAAATAATCAAGTGGGAGAGGGGTTTTTGGAAAGACCCCACAGCCTTCCATTTTGGTTCATGTTATCTCATTAAGGTGTTAGTAGGAGCGGCCACCCCTTCGGTGGAGTTCTTTACTAAAGACCACTTTGTTGGGTTAATGGGTGAACTAATGTGAATATTCATAATCAGGTGTTAGTAGGAGCGGCCATCCCTTTGGTGGAGTTCTTTACTAAAGATCACTTCTATAGAATGTCAATGAAGTGTTGGTGGGAGCGGCCATCCCTTCGGTGGAGCTCTTTACTAAAGTTCACTTCTAGGATGGATAAAAGTCACTTCCCTTTGGAGGACTTAAGTCATAGACATTCCGGGAAATTTCATAAGAGATGGTAAAACACTTGACATAAGACGGTAATGACCTCTCCCTGGGAGTTAAGGGTTATTTGTCATATGAGGCCAAACCAATCAGTGATTGGACTAACACTGGATATGTGTATCCAGATAGTGATAATCCAAATAAGCATACCTTAATTCAACGTGACTATAGACTCGGTCATCCCTTCGATGGAGGGTCTATGAGGAGGTTGAAACACTGATACATTATGATTGGGGTTAAATAATGTAAAACGTTTTGTGCTTTGTTTTCCATTTATAACAAGCACCATATGCATGTTACATATATTCTGCCTGTCTAATTATAAATCGTTTCATATCCAGAGAGAGATAGGTAAAGATTCTTTTAGTTCGTTGATGTGCATTCTTCGTGAGAACAAACTGACTGGACCTAACTACGTAGATTGGAAGAGATATCTTGACATAGTACTCACTGCTGAGGAGTACAAGTATGTCTTGCTGGAAACCTGTCCTGATATTGATGCTAATTCTACTGATGACCAGTTAGAGGCTGAGAGGAAATGGAAGAAAGCGAATAGCATGGCCAAATGCTACATGCTTGCTTCCATGTCCAACGTGTTGCAAACACAGCACGAGCATATGGACACAACCTATGAAATCATGATGTTCTTGTCTGAGATGTTCGCAGACAAGAGCAGGCCAGCTAGGCAAGCTGCTATGAGGACAATCATGAATACTAGGATGGCTGTGGGAACACCTGTCAGAGAGCATATGCTCAAGCTGATGGATTGTTTCAATGTAGCTGAGATTCTAGGGGCTAAGATTGATGCAGAGAGTCAAACTGATATGATTCTCGAAACTCTGCCGGACTCTTTCAATCAGTTCAAGCTCAATTTCAATATGAGCAAGATGGACATGACTTTGCCTGAGTTAATGAAAGAACTCCAGGCGGCGGAGGCCATCATGAAGCCCAAAGCCCAAGCTCATTTTTTCCAGTCTTCCTCTAAACTAAACCCGAAAGGGAAGAAGTTCAAGAAGAAGCAGAATAAGGGAAAAGGGCAGAAAAAGGACAATACTGGTAATAAGAAGGACAAGGGTACAGATGGAAAGCCCAAAGGGAAATGCTTCAAGTGTGGCCTCAAAGGTCATTGGAAGAAAGATTGTCCCAAGTTCCTGGCCTCAGTTAAGAAAGGTACATCTTTTTCATACTACATTGAAACTTGTCTAGTGGTTGATTCTACTGAATCATGGATAGTAGACTCAGGGGCCACTAATCATATCTGCAATTCATTGCAGGGGTTTCAGATAATGCAGAGGATTGAGAAAGGAGAGTTTGCCTTTAGAGTTGGAACTGGAGCTAAAGTTTGGGCAGTTGCAGTAGGAATTGTTACCTTACATTTTTCATGTGATAGGATATTAGTTTTAAATAATGTTTTCTATGTTCCAGACATGAGGAAGAATTTAATTTCAGTTTCCAGACTAATTGAATTTAATTATTCAGTTTCTTTCCATTCTGGTGTTGATATCAGTAGAGATGGAAATATTATATGTTCCGGTAGAATACATGACAACTTATTTTATATATATCCTATTGCTCCCACACTGCATAATGTACAACAAGAAAACTCAACTTCCCTTAAAAGGAAGGTATCTTCAATCAATGACACATACCTTTGGCACTTACGTTTGGGTCACATTAACCTAAAACGGATTCAGAGGTTGGTAGAAGATGGGCCTTTGAGCTCATTAGACTTCGAACCTTTTCCTCAGTGCGAATCGTGTCTCAAGGGAAAGATGACCAAAAGGTCATTCTCTGGAAAGGGACTACGGTCAAAGGAGTTGTTAGAATTGATTCACACTGATGTGTGTGGTCCTATGAACAAACCGGCTCGAGGAGGGTATGAGTATTACATCACCTTCACCGATGATTACTCTAGGTATGGATATGTGTACTTAATGCGACGCAAGTCTGAGGCGTTTGATAAATTCAAGCAATTCAAGGCTGAGGCGGAGCTACAACTAGGGAAACATATCAAGGCCCTTCGATCTGATCGAGGTGGCGAGTACCTCCTGGGTGAGTTCAAAGAGTACCTCACACAACATGGGATTGTGTCTCAGTTGTCTGCACCGGGTACACCCCAGCAAAATGGTGTAGCAGAGAGAAGAAACCGTACCCTTCTTGATATGGTAAGGTCCATGATGAGTCATGCAACCCTACCTATATCTTTTTGGGGATATTCCCTAGAAGCAGCATCATACATTTTAAATCTGGTACTGTCACGCCCCGAAACCGGGACCTGCAGCGAACCGATCTTGGGGTGCGAAATTTTGGGATAAATTTGAAACTTTTTGATATGTTCCCAAGATCCGCGTGAATGAGGATAATCACACGCCAACACAATCAGAGTATATTTTTCGCGGAAGCTAACCATGGTGTTACGACCCGGAATCCGTGGCCATCGGGTTCCGTGTCGTACGCAACCAATGTCATAAAGCCATCATAAACAGACTGGCATAAATCATAAATCACAACACACTGAGCTGGTAGTAACAAATCTATTATTTCCCAAATATTCAAGTTACAATTAACAGATGTCTTAATTACAAACCCAAAAGAAAAAGGCTGATAAAGCCATACAAAAATATACCCAACCAAAAGAAATACTACCCTCAATGTTAGTTACGAACTCTGGTGCCAAACTTGACATCGAAATGATATCAACGGGCAGCCTCTCACGTCAGACCGGCGGTCCCACCGCCTCCTCTGATCAAACACCTACAAACAGAAAGGGGAAGAAACTGGCACCAAACAAAAAGGGTCAGACACGACGGTCTGGCAAGCAAATAAACAAATAATATGAACAAAAAGGAACATACATAAAACCTGACGAAATCCTCGTAAAACCGAATAAGGAGTCTAACCAATAATAACAATAAATCACGATAAGACGATCGAAAGACCGAACATGAATATCAAAGCAATAAACGAACAGTCTCTAAAGCATAAATGTCTCGAAAAGACAACCACCTAAACAAAGCATTTAATAATTGGAAATACATTTAAAAACTGAATAGTAGAAACAATACGATAAAGGTCGATATCGTAAACATTAAATAAATCAAAGCATAGAAAGCATAACCGACAATAATCATAAACTAAAGTAATATACGGATAAAACCTAGGCGACCACAAATAGCTAAATCCTCCTATTACCGAAGTGATAAGAGCAAACAGAGCGTAGCCACTGAACGTGGTACTAAACAGAGGATCAGAACCGTAGCCATACAAATGGGACCGGCAGATCATTACCGTTGCCATGGTCGGTACAGACGGAATCCAAGCTGCAGCTGGCGGACAGAGTAAAGATCCCAAGCCGGGTGATCAGCCCGACAAGGTGACCTAAGCCTAGTGGTGCCTTTAGTTTTCAAAACTCGAACGGATACAAATCTAACATAATACTAATCCCTTTGGCTCAGGGGCTCGCACCACATAGCTCTGGCCCCGTCTTGCCTCGGGGTTTTGTTTTCGAAGTCATAGCCTCTTTGGCTCATGGGCTCGCACCACATAGCTCTGGCCCAGTCTTGCCTCGAGGGTTTTATTTTCAAATACGAGTCTTATCAAAACAATAATCTCATCGAAGAAATCCCGAACGTGACGAACATACTCCAAATCTCTTTTCAAATCGAATCGGAGAAAACATACGAAGATCTATGGTAAACCGTTCAAATACGCATCGAGGTGATTTGTATAAAATCATACGAGCAACCCTTTCGAACATGGGAAGACACATGATTTTATAACAAATCATCGATGCTATTTAAATTAGTTCACCAAAGAAAACAAATACAAATACTAATACCAATACAAATACATTTTTCTGACTTGAAATGGAATGGAATTATGTAGGATGACTTAATGATTTACCAAGGAACCATCTCAATGCACAACTATCATTTAAACATTGATTAGTAAAGAGCGCGTTTGATGCCAATGAAAATCCATGATATTTAAATGATAGAGTGCGCATTGAGACTCAGACGATTCCCGGATAATTTTACATACTTTCATTCTCTCATTGGTCCCATTCCCATTTCACAAATTTCCAAGTGTCAAAGTAATGTCAAAACTCTTCAAAAACAGGCCCATAGCTGGCCTTGATTCAAGTCCACAATAGCCTACTTATTTAGCCCAAAAATAGCCCCCTTTAAACAAGGCCTAAACCATTATTGAAACAGTCCAAACACTAAGCTTGATTGGCCCACAAAACACTTTTCAAAACAGCCCAAAGCTAAACATTGATTGGCCCATAAAACATATTTTAAAAACAGCCCAAAACAAATCCTTTAATGGACAAGAAACAAGTATGGAAACAAACCCAAAACTAGACCTAAACCAGGCCCACAAACAGATTTTTAAACCAACCCAAAACTAGACCTAAGGTGACCCAAAGCTAAACATTTATTGGTCCACAAACAAACTTAAAAACAGCCCAATGTCAGGCCCTAAAATGACCCAACATCAGGTCTGAAATGGCCCAAAAACTAATTTGAATCAGGCCCAAGGAACAGTCTTAAAAACAACCCAAATTCTGACCTTGAACCGGCTTAAAGGAATGAGTAAAAGAATCTGAAATCAGGCCCACGAAACAGGTTTTCATCAGCTCAATATCAGGCCCAAAAACTAATTCTACAAGGCCCCTCAAACCAGGCCCTGAAAGGGCCCAAAAGTCACTCACACCAGGCCCTGAAAAGGGCCCAGAACTGGGCTGGGTCCGCTCGAGCGACCCAGGGTCCGCTCGAGCGGACCCCTTCCAGAACCTGGGTCGCTCGAGCGGCCCACTGGGTCGCTCGAGCGGACCCAGTTCTGGCTGGGTCCGACTGAGTGCAGAATGCACTCTTTGCTTCCTTTTTTCTGATTTTTCTTTCCATCCAACCTCTTCCACACATATTCCACAATCTAAGGGCCCCTCCTAACTCCACAAATCATTAAATCATCAACCTTAATCCATCTAATATAATCCAAACACCAAACTTTGAAATCAAGGTTTTCTTCTTTGGCCTTAAATCCAAACACTTAACATAAAAAAACTAACTTTCAAAATGGTCATAATGAAAACAACTTTCAATACATTGTAAAACAATAACAAAAAAAAAAGAAATCAAGCAAGACATTAATCCATTTGTCCAAAACAAATCTATAAAGCATAAAAGGATTAAAGCCTAGCATGAAACAACATAGTATGAAACAAAATCCATGAATCCATCATATTAATTTGAAATTTACTTGCCTTGGTCAAGAGAAGATGTAAAAACACTCCATGAAAGTTCTCTCATGGCCTCAAGCTCCAAAATCATAAAATCCCCAAAATGGCTCAAGAAGAAACCCTAGAAATCCATCCATTGCAAACCTCCATAAAAACCCATTGCATAAATGATAAAACCCTTCAAAATGGTTTGGAAAACAAAGATCTAAAGAAAAGAAAACCAATGCTAACCTTTGGGTGGTCCAAATAAGAAGAAGGGCTTGAAGAGGAGGGTTGTCCTAGCCCAATGCTCTTGAAAATGGGGTCTTTGGAAAGCCAAGAGGGAGGAGAAGAACCTTGGGAGATCATTCCTCCATGAGAGCTCCAAGAGAGGGGTGTTTCAGATGAGAGAGAAAGAGTGGGAAGAGAGGGAAAGAGCCCTAGCTCAGCCCCTTGCTGGAAACGAATGAAGGAGAAGAAGAGAGGGGTTCCCTTCTTATAGAATGGGTCTTGTGGGCCCCAGTCTTCATCAAGCTAAAAATGGTATATGCGGGCCCCGAATGAAAACGACGAAGAAGACAAAAATGATCGGCGAAATATCTAGTTTCCGAAAAGTATATTTTCCCCAATTTCTGAAATTTTCGAAATTCATGGACAGATTTCATGTGAAAGGTCAGTTTTGCCCTTTTTCCTCGAAAAACGTGATTTCTGAGTATCAAACCAAAATGATCAAAACATGAAAGTTGTTAAACTTCATAAAATGAGTCGAAATATGTCAAATCCAGAATTTTTAGAAATCCGAAGTAATTTCCCATAAAAATACAAATCATAAGGACCGGGTCAAACTAAAGTCAACGGTCTACAAAATCTCCAAGGCAAGGAAAA
This sequence comes from Litsea cubeba, assembly GCA_012931725.1. NCBI lineage: Eukaryota > Viridiplantae > Streptophyta > Magnoliopsida > Laurales > Lauraceae > Litsea > Litsea cubeba. The sequence continues at coordinate 29,928,189 of CM022952.1, read as the reverse complement.
CTCCGGTCAAGCTCGAAAACAAGATCAAACTAAATCAAATCTCGCTTAAAAAGCTAAACCACGATTAAAACAATGCTAAACAAAAGGATTGGGGTCGGGATCTTACATCCTCCCCCCCTTAGAATCCATTTGGTCCTCCAAATGGCTTAAACCAAATCGAAATCGAAAACCCAAAAAGACAAACGAAAACACTGACACCCTATGCTAGACCTCGGCGACTGAGACAACCTCTTATCAAACCCGACGTTGAAATGCACGGTCAACCACACTCTGATTCGGTTGAAGGCTTCCCACTATTCTACATATCTGCCAGAAAACAACTTCTCTGACCAAACTGGTGCCCAACACTCCCAAGTATCCTTGGTGTCATCTGTCGTTCCTGCACTGAATCATTTCTTTTCCTTATCTCGTCAGCGACTGTCGGTCCAAAGAACTGTAAGTTCTGCCTCTTTCTAATACCTTGGAATCATGTGCCTTAAATCCTTCAAAGCTGTACACGGTGCTCTTGATGCTTGAACGAAGATGTGATCGTAGACACGTTTTCTCTGAAATATCTCCCTCTTCAAAAATTCCTGGAATTCCAAATACCTACTTACACTGTACCATTCAGACTCTGGCCTCTAAGAATACCGTCAATCTCTGAAGAACTGAAACTTTCAATCCAAGTCTTGAATGATGGTGATTCTCTCGTAGATCCAACTTTACCTCCAACTGAACTAGTACACAACTTGACATCCATCATCCCTCCAATTCTTACACTTCCAAGCTCCAACTATACTAATACAACTCCTTCCATTCGATGCAAAACAACTCGTAAAATCTTAAACATAGGGACTAAAACTATTACTTAGTTAAATCTCATCATTTTAAAACACAGTAGAAGCTGAACTCCCAAATTAACAAATAAAACTTAATAAATGAGGTTTTCCAAAGTTTTGAACATGAAACAACATTATTCATTTGAAATTCATATTTTCACAGCCCAACAAATCATTGAAATACTCAACAGTTTCAAATTAGGATTTTAAAAAATAAATCAAATTCATATAGTATGACTATACATTAAACTTTGTTGAAATCTGAGTGTTAATTAAACACTAAACCTTATTGAAAACTAACTCATTTGTTTATAAAAATCTTGCGAAAACCTAAATAAAGTTGAGCGTTAAACAAATGTAGGAAATCTACATAAAATCTAAACACGAAAACCTTTAAGAAATTTCATTTTACATAGCCAAAGAAAACAACTCAATGAAATAGAAATCTCACACTACTCTTTGAGAAAGAAACACAATTTTGAGTTACATGCTTTTAAAGACCAATCTTGAAAACAAGATCATGTGACTCATGAAAAGAGTATATAACATAGTTTATTTCAAAGTAAGCCTTAAAGAAGAAACATAAATCCATTTTTAAACATTACAAGGATAAACCATAGATATCAATGAAAATATATCAAAGGTGAAAACATCAAGAAAAATCATTTTAAATAAGAAATGAACATTCAAACCACCGAGGTGCTCCCTTGCTGAATCAACTACACCGGCTAAGTTGCAAGTCCTGAATATTCTCAGCCAAATCCACGACAAGGCTCGTTGAATCCGGGAAATCCTTGAGTTTCTAGCACTAGTTTCCAACCTTACTAACTAAGGTCACTTCTCCCTTCAAAAAAAATCCACAGGTAACATGCCTCTTGCAGTCCTTCATCTTGAAAAGATGGTCTGAGTTCGCCCAAAATCCACATTCACTTACCTTGGTACGCTGCATGATGATCTTCGATTAGCTGAGAGGGGATCTTCACATACTGCTCAAGTTCTACTTTGACTGGCAACTGCACATGTCTTCTCTTACTAACTACAATGAAGACGCTGAAGGTTGAAGGTCTGTCGATGTTCTCCGAAGACAACATACTAAATCCAAGAGGTTCTCAGTCTCCGACACAAGCAAAGATAAAAGACACTGAACAAGAGTATGGAGATTTTAAATTCTCCACCACTAAGGAGGAAATTTGGCCGTCCAAATCTCCTAACAACAGAACTAAAAGAAAAGACGAGCAAAATCTCCCGAACTGAAAGAAAAGCCGACTCAAATCCAAAGAAACAAAGACACGAGAAAACAAATCGACACAATCTAACGAGTCCTCACCACACGTCTTAATGTCTCTAGAGTATTTTATTTCCTAGAAACTAACCAGCTCTGATACCAAACCTGTCACGCCCCGAAACCGGGACCTGCAGCGAACCGATCTCGGGGTGCGAAATTTTGGGATAAATTTGAAACTTTTTGATATGTTCCCAAGATCCGCGTGAATGAGGATAATCACACGCCAACACAATCAGAGTATATTTTTCGCGGAAGCTAACCATGGTGTTACGACCCGGAATCCGTGGCCATCGGGTTCCGTGTCGTACGCAACCAATGTCATAAAGCCATCATAAACAGACTGGCATAAATCATAAATCACAACACACTGAGCTGGTAGTAACAAATCTATTATTTCCCAAATATTCAAGTTACAATTAACAGATGTCTTAATTACAAACCCAAAAGAAAAAGGCTGATAAAGCCATACAAAAATATACCCAACCAAAAGAAATACTACCCTCAATGTTAGTTACGAACTCTGGTGCCAAACTTGACATCGAAATGATATCAACGGGCAGCCTCTCACGTCAGACCGGCGGTCCCACCGCCTCCTCTGATCAAACACCTACAAACAGAAAGGGGAAGAAACTGGCACCAAACAAAAAGGGTCAGACACGACGGTCTGGCAAGCAAATAAACAAATAATATGAACAAAAAGGAACATACATAAAACCTGACGAAATCCTCGTAAAACCGAATAAGGAGTCTAACCAATAATAACAATAATCACGATAAGACGATCGAAAGACCGAACATGAATATCAAAGCAATAAACGAACAGTCTCTAAAGCATAAATGTCTCGAAAAGACAACCACCTAAACAAAGCATTTAATAATTAGAAATACATTTAAAAACTGAATAGTAGAAACAATACGATAAAGGTCGATATCGTAAACATTAAATAAATCAAAGCATAGAAAGCATAACCGACAATAATCATAAACTAAAGTAATATACGGATAAAACCTAGGCGACCACAAATAGCTAAATCCTCCTATTACCGAAGTGATAAGAGCAAACAGAGCGTAGCCACTGAACGTGGTACTAAACAGAGGATCAGAACCGTAGCCATACAAATGGGACCGGCAGATCATTACCGTTGCCATGGTCGGTACAGACGGAATCCAAGCTGCAGCTGGCGGACAGAGTAAAGATCCCAAGCCGGGTGATCAGCCCGACAAGGTGACCTAAGCCTAGTGGTGCCTTTAGTTTTCAAAACTCGAACGGATACAAATCTAACATAATACTAATCCCTTTGGCTCAGGGGCTCGCACCACATAGCTCTGGCCCCGTCTTGCCTCGGGGTTTTGTTTCGAAGTCATAGCCTCTTTGGCTCATGGGCTCGCACCACATAGCTCTGGCCCAGTCTTGCCTCGAGGGTTTTATTTTCAAATACGAGTCTTATCAAAACAATAATCTCATCGAAGAAATCCCGAACGTGACGAACATACTCCAAATCTCTTTTCAAATCGAATCGGAGAAAACATACGAATATCTATGGTAAACCGTTCAAATACGCATCGAGGTGATTTGTATAAAATCATACGAGCAACCCTTTCGAACATGGGAAGACACATGATTTTATAACAAATCATCGATGCTATTTAAATTAGTTCACCAAAGAAAACAATACAAATACTAATACCAATACAAATACATTTTTCTGACTTGAAATGGAATGGAATTATGTAGGATGACTTAATGATTTACCAAGGAACCATCTCAATGCACAACTATCATTTAAACATTGATTAGTAAAGAGCGCGTTTGATGCCAATGAAAATCCATGATATTTAAATGATAGAGTGCGCATTGAGACTCAGACGATTCCCGGATAATTTTACATACTTTCATTCTCTCATTGGTCCCATTCCCATTTCACAAATTTCCAAGTGTCAAAGTAATGTCAAAACTCTTCAAAAACAGGCCCATAGCTGGCCTTGATTCAAGTCCACAATAGCCTACTTATTTAGCCCAAAATAGCCCCTTTAAACAAGGCCTAAACCATTATTAAAACAGTCCAAACACTAAGCTTGATTGGCCCACAAAACACTTTTCAAAACAGCCCAAAGCTAAACATTGATTGGCCCATAAAACATATTTTAAAAACAGCCCAAAACAAATCCTTTAATGGACAAGAAACAAGTATGGAAACAAACCCAAAACTAGACCTAAACCAGGCCCACAAACAGATTTTTAAACCAACCCAAAACTAGACCTAAGGTGACCCAAAGCTAAACATTTATTGGTCCACAAACAAACTTAAAAACAGCCCAATGTCAGGCCCTAAAATGACCCAACATCAGGTCTGAAATGGCCCAAAAACTAATTTGAATCAGGCCCAAGGAACAGTCTTAAAAACAACCCAAATTCTGACCTTGAACCGGCTTAAAGGAATGAGTAAAAGAATCTGAAATCAGGCCCACGAAACAGGTTTTCATCAGCTCAATATCAGGCCCAAAAACTAATTCTACAAGGCCCCTCAAACCAGGCCCTGAAAGGGCCCAAAAGTCACTCACACCAGGCCCTGAAAAGGGCCCAGAACTGGGCTGGGTCCGCTCGAGCGACCCAGGGTCCGCTCGAGCGGACCCCTTCCAGAACCTGGGTCGCTCGAGCGGCCCACTGGGTCGCTCGAGCGGACCCAGTTCTGGCTGGGTCCGACTGAGTGCAGAATGCACTCTTTGCTTCCTTTTTTCTGATTTTTCTTTCCATCCAACCTCTTCCACACATATTCCACAATCTAAGGGCCCCTCCTAACTCCACAAATCATTAAATCATCAACCTTAATCCATCTAATATAATCCAAACACCAAACTTTGAAATCAAGGTTTTCTTCTTTGGCCTTAAATCCAAACACTTAACATAAAAAAACTAACTTTCAAAATGGTCATAATGAAAACAACTTTCAATACATTGTAAAACAATAACAAAAAAAAGAAATCAAGCAAGACATTAATCCATTTGTCCAAAACAAATCTATAAAGCATAAAAGGATTAAAGCCTAGCATGAAACAACATAGTATGAAACAAAATCCATGAATCCATCATATTAATTTGAAATTTACTTGCCTTGGTCAAGAGAAGATGTAAAAACACTCCATGAAAGTTCTCTCATGGCCTCAAGCTCCAAAATCATAAAATCCCCAAAATGGCTCAAGAAGAAACCCTAGAAATCCATCCATTGCAAACCTCCATAAAAACCCATTGCATAAATGATAAAACCCTTCAAAATGGTTTGGAAAACAAAGATCTAAAGAAAAGAAAACCAATGCTAACCTTTGGGTGGTCCAAATAAGAAGAAGGGCTTGAAGAGGAGGGTTGTCCTAGCCCAATGCTCTTGAAAATGGGGTCTTTGGAAAGCCAAGAGGGAGGAGAAGAACCTTGGGAGATCATTCCTCCATGAGAGCTCCAAGAGAGGGGTGTTTCAGATGAGAGAGAAAGAGTGGGAAGAGAGGGAAAGAGCCCTAGCTCAGCCCCTTGCTGGAAACGAATGAAGGAGAAGAAGAGAGGGGTTCCCCTCTTATAGAATGGGTCTTGTGGGCCCCAGTCTTCATCAAGCTAAAAATGGTATATGCGGGCCCCGAATGAAAACGACGAAGAAGACAAAAATGATCGGCGAAATATCTAGTTTCCGAAAAGTATATTTTCCCCAATTTCTGAAATTTTCGAAATTCATGGACAGATTTCATGTGAAAGGTCAGTTTTGCCCTTTTTCCTCGAAAAACGTGATTTCTGAGTATCAAACCAAAATGATCAAAACATGAAAGTTGTTAAACTTCATAAAATGAGTCGAAATATGTCAAATCCAGAATTTTTAGAAATCCGAAGTAATTTCCCATAAAAATACAAATCATAAGGACCGGGTCAAACTAAAGTCAACGGTCTACAAAATCTCCAAGGCAAGGAAAACTCCGGTCAAGCTCGAAAACAAGATCAAACTAAATCAAATCTCGCTTAAAAAGCTAAACCACGATTAAAACAATGCTAAACAAAAGGATTGGGGTCGGGATCTTACAGGTACCTTCTAAATCAGTACCTAAGACACCCCAAGAAATGTGGACAAGTCAAAAACCTAGTTTAAGACATATCCACATTTGGGGTTGTCCTGCCTATGTACTGAATGATAAAGCTACCAAGCTGGAACCCAGATCGGAAATGTGCTACTTCATTGGGTTTCCTAAGGGAACGAGAGGTGGCATCTTTTATCATCCAAAGGAGCAAAAAGTGCTTATCAGCACTCATGCTAGGTACTTGGAGGATGATTGTATGATGCACCAAGAGCTTAGTTGTAAAGAAACCCTTGAGGAGATTCTTCCGGGATCTCCTATAACATCTGCACCAGATCCTGAGACAGTAGATGAACAAGATATTCCTTTTAACACTCCGGAGCCTCGTCGTAGTGGGAGAATTTCTAGACAGCCAGAAAGATATCTAGGAGTGTTTTTTAAGACAGACTCTGAAAATCTGGTTGAGGACCCTACTAGTTATGATGAAGCAGTAACGGATATAGATGCTGACATGTGGCAGCAAGCGATACAATCTGAAATGGATTCTTTATATTCCAATCAAGTCTGGGAACTTGTAGATGCACCTGAAGGGATTAAACTCATAGGGTGCAAGTGGATCTACAAGAGAAAGAGAGGAGTGGATGGGAAGGTGGAAACCTTCAAAGCAAGACTGGTGGCGAAATGATATACTCAGAAAGAGGGTATCGATTATGAGGAAACCTGTTGACACCAAAAAATGTCACTTTGCCTCTTCAAGATCCAAAGAGCTACATGAAGTCGCAACCTGCCATAAATAGGCAATGCTACTTCCAAAAATCAAATCTTGTCAGAATCAAACAAAAACTGCAAGATCCTTCAAGACAGCCAAAAGAGGAGTACACAAGAAGTTTCGGGCCATTTCAAAATCATTTGGCCTAACTTCGCTTCTCCGACAGCCGAAAAGGAGCTCTCGGCGGCAAAAGCATCGGAGACACCAAATCTTGATCAGAGCCGATGGATGGTCTCAAAATACTTCCAAAGGCTCCACGTCAAGTTCCTAGTCAAACCGACAACGTTTGACCCTACATCAACCCTCGAACAGCTAAATCAAGCCTCTCGGCGGCGAGAACCACCGAGGCCATTACTCATCAGATAGAGCACATGGACGGCTTCAAAATGCTTATAAAGGGCTACACGTCAAATTTCAGGTCATTTCAACAACATTTGACCATAGTTTGACGCTCGGAAGCCAAATCAGGCCTCTCGGCGGCAAAGCTCTCCGGGACCATGGTTTCCAAGACATAGCCTATGGATCATCTTAAAATGACTCCAATAGGTTTCCTGTCAAATTTCAAGTCAATCGTACATCGGTTGACCGCACATCAAACCGCGACATCTTCATCGCGACAAAAACAAGTCTACTAGTGATAGGACCCCAAACGGCTTCAAAACTCAAACAAAAGCCTATGGTTGGTCTTATTTATTGCTCAGGAGGCTTCACACAAAATTTCAGGTCATTCCGACATCGTTTGATCCAGTTTCAGCTTCTGACGGAATCGGCAGCTCTGCGCGACAAAATCTTCGGCTTTCTCAGGAAATTGGAAACTTTGCAAAATAAAATGCAAGGATTCTCATCAGGTTTCCTACAGGGAAATCAGGCCAATAAATGGTCAAAATGTCAAGGAAAAATACAGAAGAAAAAAGAATCGAAAAACAGCAAAAACGGACACAAAACGGGACACAAAGGGGGGAAAACCCCCCCAGGGTCGCAGACCCCTGCGACCCTGGCCCAGGGTCGCCGGCCCCTGCGACCCTGGGCCAGGGTCTCCGGCGACCTTGGAGCCCGGGGTCGCCGGGAAGGCCCCGAAAACCCCGGTTTTCGCCATTTTTTCGCGATTCGAAGCGCCCAGCCTCTGGTACTTTCCAAAATTCATACTTTTGAGATACCAAATCCTCTGACATCCGTCCAAAACACGGGTCAATCATCAAGAGTATCAAAAAAAATATTGATCGCCACCCGGTCAACCAAAAAAAAGTGTGCTTTCTACCCGACCGATCGAGAAATCGACAAGACAGATGGCACCGACCCGCTGTTGGCAACAAACACCTGAAATTACATGGTCATCTGATGTCAGTCTACATGAAGATTCATCGATGATCATCGCCAGAAGAATCCCAAAAGGCACGGCACGGCCCGCGACTCTTCAACTGCTCGGCGACCACTTAATGCGATTAATTGACTAGCTTTATTATAGTCATTAATCCATTTCTTTGGACAGACCAATCAGAAGCAAGCATCCGGGAGTTACAAGTCAAGAGATTCATGGCATTTAACCCATGAAACTCCTTCCATCATGACGATTAAAGGCGATTAAATGCCCTCAATCTCCTCCGGCCAATCAGAAGCCAAGAAAAAGGAGTTACAAAATAAAGAATTCAATTCTGTAACTCCTCCCTTTATGTAGCTTTATGACAATCAAAGCTCATAAACCCTCCTAAATGGCTACCTAAAAGCCTATAAATAGGAGAGCTCTCCAAGAAGAACAGATCATCAGAAAAAAGCACAAACACACAGACAGACAAAGCACAGAAATCCAGAGAAAGAAAAAAGAGAGAAAACTCTGCGGAAGTTCTACACCGACCACCGCTACAAGGTGACAAAAGTCCCTTGGGGGGTACCCCCCCCCCCCCCCCCCCCAAGGTCCTTGCCTTATCCTTCTGCCGCCAATGGCTTAGACATGGCTTTTCAAGCCCGTCTACTCGGCTTTTTATTGGACATAGGACCTTCTTTTGGTCTTTGTTCTCTAAAAACCTGAGGTTATAGCCAAGCCAAGCAAATCAATAGCATCCTCTGTTCTCATCTGCATGGATGATGGCGAAGCCCACATATGGCTTGCGACCGTTAATCTAAACGGGTCCCCCACAATCTCCTGAGAAGTTAGATCCTCCTTTTCTTGCTTTTCATTGTAGTTTGTATTTTTTTAAAAGAGACAAAAATCACAACTCTTGTCTTTCATTATTGATAAGGATTGTAAATCAGCTATAAACGCCAAAATCGGCTATAAACGCCAAAAATCGGCTATAAACGCCAAAATCGGCTATAAATGCCAAAAAAAAATCGCCTTTCACGGCAAACCAAGAAAAATGTCTCTTTTCTTAAATATATGTGCAATGGAAAACTTGAAAGAAGTTGATTTCCTTTTTACTTGCGAAGGTTGATCTCCGGATCACCACTTGCAATTCCGAGTAAAATAGAAAATCTGGCACACCCTAAAAAAAAAAAAAAATGTTGATGCACGCCCCTGCCCCCCGGTTACGAAAGGGTCGGAACCAAACGGACTCCCACGTCCGCCGACCTCGGTAGGAACCGAGTAGGAGCGCGGTCCATCAAGCTGGCACACCCGGTGGGACTCGTTTATTTGAGAACACGATGCTAGAAATGAAAATATTTGCATATCATATATTTTGCTCTATGCTTATATTTCTTTTCTCGATTCCCTGGCTACTTTATAATTGGTGGCCTATGTTGGATTCCGCATCTAAAAAAAATGAGATGAGATTTTTGTTTGGAAATTTCTAATTCTTTGAATTTATTTCCACTCTTTCTCTTTTCAAAAAAAAAAAAAAAAACAAAAAAAAATCAGATTTTTCAGTTTGGATTCAAAATTGAGAAACTTTGATCCTCTCCCTTCTGGGCACTGGCGCTCACGGAAATCGCTGAGACCGTGTTCGGATCGGGGATTGGGCCATTGTTTCTCTTCGATGAGTTCATTAAAGATCTAAAAAAAAAACATAAATAAAAATAAAAATAAAAAATTTTTAGATTTCTCATTTTGGATTCAAAATTGAGAAACCTTGATCCGTTCCTATCGTTCATCGCGCTTGCAGAAATGTTGAGCCTGTTCGACTAAGGTTTTGGGCCATCGTTTCTCTTCGATGAGTTCATTAAAAAAAATATAATAAAATAAAAATAATTAAAAAAAAAGACATAGACCACTAAGGTTAAACCAACTGTGTTCTTTGATCATGGTTGATTCAAAGAAAAGCCTTGTCCAGAGTGTGGAGACAGCTTGACTGTTCTAGGCAAGGATCCTCCAAACGGGTTCATTAAGTAATCCTACCCTTACCTGGGGGCAATTCTATCAATCAAGATTTCATAAGACCGGGTTAGGAGGCCTATGTGTACTCTCTCGTCTTTTAAATAAATTTTTTTAAAAAATAATAATTTTTTTTTTAAAAATAAAAATTTTAAAATAAAAAATAAAAAAAAATTTGAAAAAAAAAAATTCTTAAAATAAAAAAAATAAAAATAAAAATAAAAAAAAAGATTTTTTTTTAAAAAAATCTTCAAAATCTTCAAAAAAAAAAAAAGAAAAAAACTTCCGTCATTTTGGGTTTAGATTGGAGAAATCTTGGTCTTCTCCTTTCTGAGCACTGGCACTCACGGAAATCGCTGAGCCCGTGTTCAGATTGGAGTGCATTTTGCTCTCTTTGATGAACCCGATATTGGCCTTTCAAAAAAAAAAAAAAAAACTCGTCATTTTTAGATTCAGATTCGAGAAATTATGGTTCATTTCTTTCTGAGCACTGGCGCTCGCGGAAATCGCTAAGCCCGTGTTCAGATTGGAATACCATCTGCTCTCTTTGATGAATCCAATCTTGACCTTTCAAAACAAAAAATCTCATCTCATAGATGCGGTCTCAAAACATTTGTGTCTAGCGGTACTAGTACGCCCTTTCAGGGTCTACTGTATTGCGACCGGCACATCTGTAGCTCCAACTTTATATTCTTCTTACCTCGAGCAAGCTCTGCTTCTCGATAAGTCGAATTTAAGTTCACATTTGCTTCTAGCAGTCACTGGGATGCCCATTCTGGGCTTACCATACCTGCGATCAGAACAATTGTACCCTCTATGGCGTTTTGCCTTCTTCATGTTGCTTGGGTCATCTTCCTCTAGCAATTTGAAAAGACGAAACCATAAAACTTCCCATTTATGATCATTATATTCTTGTGATTACTAATGGATGTGGTCTTGTTTCAGAAACTTTTCGAAAAACTAACAATGACAGCTTCACTAACCATTACTTTCGATGAAAACAAGCACCAACTCATGCTTCAACAGAAGCAAACCGCGCGCACTTACAAGTGCCCCATCAGCTGCCAAAGCATCAACTCCCTCGGCAACTCTCTGAACTCCAGGTCGACCTCGACTCCCCGGACTATCGTCTTTGGGACGCTGGGACCATTCCCACTTCCTGAGGAACAAACTGCTCCTTCCAAGAAGCAGAAACTCGCCTCTCAACGTGTCACTACCGTGACACCAAAGGCGAGCACCAGAAGGCCTGAAACCCGTGGCAGCCCCACGAAACCTCGACCTGCAAGCAACCAGGTCTATCCCAAGACTTGGTCCCCAAGACCTTCACCAAAACAAAGAAGGTCCCAAACATCCACTAAGCCAGCATTCCTGGCCCCACTCAAGGAGAACCAGTTCTACCCTCTTGCTTACATGAAAGAGGAGAGACCCATCTCCAACCTGACTCTCAAGTCATCCCAGCATGAGCCGGCTTGTTCCTACAAGCCCAAAAACAAGTCATGCATCACAAGGCCTCTACAAGCACCTGCTAAGGCCTACAAACCTGCAGTTCGACCCTTCATCTCTACAGGGGCCGAACTCCAAAAATTCAAAGCTTCGCTGCAACAGGCGAAGGACAGGGTTCGCATCCTGTCCTTGTCTAGCTACACAGAAGACAGGCTCGGCTGCTGCACCCAAGGGAGCACATCCTTCATCGTCAAAGCCCAGCCAGAGCTGACCGAAGCTCAAATTGCTCGTCGTATACGCCGCCGCGCGTCGTATCGACAAAAGAGACTAGAGAAGCAAAGGACCCAGCCTCCTACACTTCAAGTCTCTCCCAAATGGGTCGAAAAAGAAAGACCCAACCAAGTTGCTGCCGTCCATATGGTTGGAAAAACCAGAAGGCGCCAAAAGTCAGCAACAAAAATCCATATCCGACGTCCGATGACCCGCAGCGTCTCAAGGACAAGAAGACATTCAGAAGAATCCCCTGCTCCTTCAAGCAAAGGACAGCAGAGTGATCCTTCCTCAAGCTCTTCTTCAAAAAGAATGAGCCCCAGCTCAGTCACAAGGACAGTTTCTTCGTTCGAATCACGAAGGATGAATGTCTTGGCTACAAATTCTGAGCCACCACCCCGCAATCCACCTCCAGAAGATGCGATCACCCGCATCCAGCAGTTGGAACAGGGCCAGCAGAGGATTGAAACTCTGATGGAAAACCTTCTCCTCGCCTTCCAAAATCAGGCAAACAATGAACCTCCTCCGAATCATCAAGACGACGAGGTAAATGGAGAAGAAAATGAGTCACGCGCCCTTACCAAAAAGGACGTAGACAGTATCCTCGCCAAAGGAAAAGAAGAGGATATACTCAAGGAGCATGGGATCAAGCCACCATATCCCTTATGGATGGACTCGGTCCCGTTCCCCACCAAATTCAAGCATCCTACTCTCCAAACATATACGGGGAAAGGATCAGCCAGACAGCACGTCATCCACTTCAAGATCCTGACGGGAGCCATCGCGGATCAAGATGCACTCAAGATCCGCCTCTTTGCAAGTACCCTAAAAGGTACGGCCTTCGATTGTTACTCCACTCTGCCAGAGGACTCAATCCAAAACTGGGCCATGCTAGAGACACGCTTCCTGACTCACTTCAAAGGTGAGGATCATCCTGCTACTATGGCTCAACTGTGCAGCCTAAAACAGGGGGAGAATGAGTCAACATATGACTTCATTCATAAGTGGAAAGCAATGGCATACAAATACTCTGATGTATTGCCACAAGCGTCGCTAGTCGACATTTGCCGAAACAACATGAGAGCCAGAATCCACTCCATGATCATCGGCAACAAATCAAAAAACCTGGGAGAACTCCTAGAAGCTTCCATGGAAGCTGAAACGGTGATTAAAGACCTCAACAGTCAGAAATCATCAAGAAAAGAGCCAACTGCCATTGCAACCTCTAAACCAAAGAAAAAAGAGGTCCTCAATGTGCAGACCAAGTCAGCTCCTCAGCCACCAAAGAAAGCTGAAAATAAAGTTGCTGGTAAGAGACCTGAACTCTCAGATGCCTTCAAAGAACGAGTAGAGAAGAAATACTCGTTTGATGAAGACGTTGATGAAATCTTCGGGGCTCTTGTGGCAAACGGCAAGCTCACCTTGCCTGAACCAAAAAGACCGGGTGATGTTGGCAAAACCAATGATCCTCGGTACTGTCCATACCACCAGATGATCTCGCATCCTCTCAATCAATGCTTCGTTGTGAGAGAGAAAATAAATGAGATGTGGAAAAACGGAGTCATCACCTTTGACAAAAACTATGGGCCTGCCTCCGTCAACATCGTGACATGTGGACAAACATCAAAATCACCGAAGAAGAAGATCACTACTTCCTTCAAGGTGATAAATTCAATCCAAGCATCTGAGGAACTGGTTCCTTACCCGACACCAGACGGACAACCGATATGGGTACATCCCGATCTCCTGGAAGATGAAAATTGGGAGGTCGTGAAAACAAAGCCTACAGCTCAACAGCGAAGGCAGGCTAGGAAACATCTCCTCAAGCTCAAACGGCAAGAGAAGACCCAGCCAAAACTCGAGGTCAAACATGGTTCATCTCCAATCTTTCGGGGAAATGCCGTCCATTCTCCCGATTGATGAAAAAAGGTGTAAACTTTGTCTGGGATGCTGACTGTGAAGCTGCTTTCCAAGACATCAAGTCATACCTGACAAAACCTCCAGTGTTAGCTGCTCCTACCACTGAAAAACCATTCATCTTGTACACAAGAGCCCTTGATCACTCTTTGGGAGCTCTGCTTGCGCAAAAAAATGATCAAAGAAAAGAAGCTGCTCTATATTACCTCAGCCGCATGCTAGTAGGTGCAGAGCATCGCTACTCTCCAGTCGAAAAAGAATGTCTTGCAGTGATGTTCGCCGTACAAAAGCTGCGTCACTACTTGCTTTCCAACACAGTATACCTGGTCTCGAGGGTCAACCTTTTGAAGGTCCTTGTCACAAAGGCAGGTTCTCTCAATGCTCGACTGGCAAAATGGTCCATCCTTCTGTCACAATTTGATATTAGGTATGTACCACAAAAAGCAATCAAAGGGCAAGCTCTAGCGGACTTCCTTGCAGAGCATCCATTGCCTAAAGATTCTCCGCTCAGAGATGATCTCCCAGACGAACCAGTCTACAATGTGGAGACTTTCTCACAAAGTGCCTCCTGGGACATGTACTTTGACGGTGCAACCAGGACGAATGAAAAAAGACAGCTGATCTCGGGAGTTGGCATCCTCTTTGTTAGCCCCGACAAATACATGATTCCACACGCTTTCTCGCTACTGGAACCATGCACAAACAATGCAGCTGAATATCAAGCTCTGATCTTAGGATTGGAACTCGCCATCGAATCCGGTATCACCATGCTGGAAGTCTTTGGAGACTCTCAACTGATCGTCAACCAGATGAATCAGAAATTTGAAGTCAGGAAGCTAGATTTGTTGCCCTACTACAACAAGGCACAATCACTTCTGCAAAAGTTTGACATCTGTCACATCACCCACATTCGTAGAGGTGAAAACATACGTGCGGATGCCCTAGCCGGACTTGCCGCATCCATGGCAATCCAGGAAGGGGAAAACATGCAAATCACAGTGTGCGAAAGAAGAATCCTTCCTCCTCTTAACACACACCAAGCAGTTGCTGAATGCCACCAAGTGGTCGGAAGTCGGATTTCAATCCCTCAAACTTCAATCGGCGACTGGAGGGATCCGTTCATTGATTACATTATGTTCGGAATCCTACCTGAAGATCCAAAAGAACGGGTAAGCATCCAAAGGCGAACCCCAAGCTTTCATTTGGATATTCCTTCAAAAATCCTTTACAGGAAATCCTTCAACGGAGTACTTCTACGCTGCTTGTCACAACAAGAGGCTGAAGAAACACTCAAAGAAGTTCATGCTGGTCTTTGCGGAGCTCATCAGGCTGGACCTAAGCTCTATGATCAGATAAAAAGGTTAGGATATTACTGGCCTACCATGGTGTCTGACGCAATGCAATTTGCTAAGCGCTGCCAACAATGCCAAATTCATGGAGATTACATTCACATGCCTCCAGAATGGCTGCATCCTACAGCGATCTCATGGCCTTTCGAAACCTGGGGTATGGACATCATAGGTCCTATTTCTCCCCCTTCGAGCAAAGGTCATTGCTTCATCTTCGCCGCTATGGATTATTTCTCCAAGTGGTCAGAAGCATTTGCGTTTAACGAAATGAAGACCTCATCAGTCCTTCAGTTCCTGCGCACCAACATCATTTGTCGTTTCGGCATACCCAAAAGATTCGTCCATGATAACGGACCACAGTTCCGGGATCATCGATTCTACAGGTTCTGCGACAAATACAAAATCCAAAGCTGTCCTTCGACTCCATACAATCCGGCAGCAAACGGGTTAGCAGAAGCTTTCAACAAAACACTCTGCAAAATCCTCAAAAAAATGGTCTCTAGTCACAAAAGAGACTGAAGCGATAACATGTCTGAAGCTTTGTGGGCCTATCGAACCACCGTTCAAGGACCAACCCATAGCACACCATTCTCCTTGGTCTATGGATGCGAAGCTGTCGTACCCTTGGAAGTACAAATTCCTTCCTTGAGGGTATCCTTGCAAAATGACATGACTCAAGAAAGCAATGTCAAATTGCGACTCCATGAGCTGGACAATCTCGATGAGAGACGGCTCGAAGCTCAACAAAGCATTGAACTTTACTAAGCACGCATGGCAGGATCTTTCGATAAAAAGGTCAGGCAACGCGCCTACAAAAAGAGTGACTTTTTTCTTGCGGTAAAAAGACAAATGGTCTTGGCTCACAAGTCCAAAGGCAAATTTGATAAAATGGGAGAGACCCTACGTCATCGACAAGGTTTTCTCCAACGGCGCATACGCACTCCTAAACATGGAAGGTGACAGATGTATGCTGCCCATCAACGGCAAGTTCTTAAAGCGGTACTACCCTTGAAGACTTACCCAACTGGGTAAGAGCAATGCCTGTACGGCCAAAACCGGTTTCCAGGTACACGCTCGCTAAACCCACCCTTTTTTTAGAATTTTCATATCAAATGTTGAAATTTCTAGAAATTTAAAACAATGCTTACTTTCATCGTTTCATTGTTCAAAAAAAAATATATCCAAGTTTAGGAACCTTTCCCTAACTTGACCAAAATTTTCAACCCTTGAACCCAAAATTCATGATTTGAAACAAAATCCGGATTCAGGGATTTCCACCCTAGTCCACCCTGCCTTTTACCGCCAAAATGGTTTTAGGTCAAAACTTATGACCCTCGTGTCTTTAAACAAAAAAAAAATGGTTTTTCAAAAAACCGCGAGGAAGCCACGCTTAGTCGATACTCGCACAAATCGGAAGCATACGAACCACGTTCAACACTTCCAAAATCGCAGGGAAGCGACATTTCGTCGGTACTTGCAAAATCCAAAACTGTGGAGATGCAACATTTCAGTTGATATCCACAACCCAAATTTCAAAGGTTCGAAAAAACCTAAAAAACTGTGGAGACGCAACATTTCAGTTGATATCCACAACCCAAATTACAAAGGTTCGAAAAAACCTAAAAAACCATGGAGACGCAACATTTCAGTTGATATCCATAACCCAAAGGTTCGAGAAAACCACAAATTTCAAAAATCATGGGGAAACGACATCAAGTCAGTACCCGCAAAACCAAAATTTTTGAAAAGCAAGGATGCGACATTCCATCGATACTTGCACCCAAATCCGCGAGGATGCGACATTCCATCGATACTCGCAACCGAATGAGCAAGGATGCGACATTCCATCGATACTTGCAAGAACATTCAGCAGGGAGGCGACTTTTAGTCGATACTTACATTTTTGAAAACCAAACCGGCTATAAATGCCATCAAAATAGGCTATAAATGCCACAAACCGGCTATCAATGCCACCAGAACAAAACCGGCTATCAATGCCACAAACAAAAAACTTGGATTTCAAAAAAAAACCGGCTATCAATGCCACCAAAACAAAACAGGCTATCAATGCCACAAATCGGCTATCAATGCCACCAAAACTGGCTATAGATGCCACACAAAAAAAAAAAACTCAGCTATCAATGCCACAAAAAAAGAAGCTGGCTCTCATGCCAAATTGGCTTCCATGCCACAAACAAAAACCTGGCTTCCATGCCAAAACAATCATTTGAAAAAAGATTTTCACAAAATGACAACCTTTTGATCAAATCCCATTTAGCAATTACTTTTATCACAAAAAGATTCAAGTGAGCGTAGGGATAACAAAAAAAAAAGAGAGCATCCCATTTAGCAATTACTTTTATCACAAAAAGATTCAAGTGAGCGTAGGGAAAACAAAAAAAAAAAAGTGTTCACAAGCACTACAAAAAAAAGTGTACCAAAAAAATACATGTGGTACCAAAAAAAAAAAGAAAGTGTTCACAAGCACTACAAAAAATAAGTACCAAAAAAAAAATAATACAAGTGGTACCAAAAAAGAGAAAAGGGGATAGTTTCTGTTATAAAAAAAAAAACAGAAGCTCAATCAAAAATGGTCTTCAGCCAAGAGTTCAGCTCCTTAAGCAAGCTTTTGGCCTCATCCGTCAAGGATTCCAAGGCACGCTTCTTCAGGAACCTGCCATGAGATGCTGGGGTGGGCTGTAACCCTTCTTTCGCACCAGGAAGCTTCCCCCGAGCGGTTTTCCATTGTTTGTTCTCATCAGACTTCCTTTTGAGAACTCGATTGGCATCCGCAACCCGGTGAATCAGAGCAGTCTCCCTTTCACGAGCCTCTGTTATTTCAGTCCACTTGGCAGCGACTTGTGCCTGCAATTGCTCAAGACGTTTTCTGGCCTCATCGACCTCCCTATCAAGGATGTTAAGGTCATGTGTCAGCCCAATGATGGTTAGCTCTTCTAAGTTCTTCTCTCGGACTGCCTGCTTCCTGCTTTCTGTAGCCTCATCCAGGTTAGATTGAGCCTTATCCCCTGGGTCCAAGAACATCTCCTTGAAGAACTGATCGTCAGGAAAACCCATGGTCTCAAACCACTTGTCACCCAGCTCAATTATCCTATCAACGATCGCCCTGGCACTTGTGACATCCATACCAGCTTCTTCGGCATCACCGAGAATCTCACGCACATGCTGGATCATCCCAAATCCGGCATCTAAGTGCCCAGAAAGCAGAGTCTCAATCCAAGAGCTCAGAACTCGCACCACCACCTTCTTCGCAAAAAGAAGAGATGGCCCAGCTGAAGATTCGCCCAACTCCGTTGGTCGGCCGCTCATATCATCATCTGTTGGAAGAGTAACAAAAGAACTCTTTCCAGTTGAAGCTGCTCCTGCTCGGGAAGGAATCTCAGCACGAGGTATCTCCTCAACATTGTCAAAACTGGTCCCAGGAGTCTCTACCTCTGGATCAACCTCTGGCATCCCTTGCTCTGGTTCTGAAGGAAGCGACGGACCCTCCTCTGTCACTTCAAAACCTGCCAAAGAAACACAAAAAGGTATGAATATGATCCTATTTGAAAATCATTATCAGGGTTATAACTACAAAATACCTTCTTCGACGACTGGCGGAACACTTTCTTCCTCCATGAACTCATCGGAAGCATCATCAACATTTGCGTCCATCGATGGTTCAAAGTCATCGGAATCCTGTGGCAAGTCAGCTGGCAAGAAATGTGTTAGCAAACCAAGTCAAAGACAAGAAAAAAAAAAGGGAGAAGTCATACCAATTGGAGACTCTGGAATCACTCCAGAGTCCCTCGGTTCTTCTTCAGGTGCCTCGACAGGATCCGTCACCACCTCATCGACTGGAACCTCAGGCATCACCAAGTCTTCCTCTGCTAAAAAAAAAAGAGAAAAGCAGAAACAAGAAGCAAATCAGAACATGGAAAAATCCCATGAAAACAAATGGAAAGAGAAAAAGGAAGAATCATACCTTCACCGACGGTCTCTTCTTCTCGGCTTCTCTTCTCTGGAGGCTCGTCAGCATCCACTGGCACATCCTCATTAATAGTAAGAGGAACTTCCAAGTCAGGAGAGTCCTCATGCTGCCCCTTGCTGCAATGATGACTCCTCCCCCTCTTACCCCGGCGGGCTCGCTTTTTAGAGGAACCTGCCCCGCTGTCAGAGTCAGGTTTCCCACTTGACTCCTCACTGGATGGTCTACTCTTGCCAGTAGACTCCACGGAAGCTTGCCTCTGTGCCGCTTGCATCCAAGCGCCAAGTTCGGCTTCCTCCTGTTCTAGCTGCTCTAAAGCCTCATCAGGTATTTCTCGAACAGCTTCAGAACCAATGACGCCCTGGTCACCGAGAAAGCCTATCTTGTGCTTCTCTCCAGAAAGGAAGGCCCAAACTTCCTCTCGCCGGACGCCATCCGACTTTCCAAGGCCCTTTCCAGATGCCAGCTTTACATCAAGCTCCTTCTTGGAAAGCCCCCGATATGCCGAAAAGCTCTCCGCGAACCACTTCGCAAAGCCGGCAGTCCGGGAAGTCAGCAACACAGGATAAGAAATCATGGCTGTAGTGTCTTCAGTACTATAGAAAGCCCATGCATTTCTCCCATCCTGTAAGCCTCCAAAGCGCTTCACCATGCTTGAAGGCGCTCCAACAACGCCTTGAGAAAAGCCCAGCTGCAAAGCCAAGCGAGAGGGTACATACGGCTGGATGTCGACGGAAAGATGTCTACGGTACACCATCGTGCCGACACGTATGCTGAAAAACCACTCTCTCTCTCTGCATTCGTCAAGGAATAATGCCTTCCCGACCCCGCCCTGGTAGAGTCTCGGGAGGCACCAAAATCAAAAGCCTTCTTCCGCAACTCCGGAGAAAGCTTCACTGAAGACTGCCCCATCTCGACGTCCCTGAACCGTCGGATCCTCATGCGGGCAAACAAAAGTGATTCGGACACGGCTTTGCCCTTAGCCAGTCGAATCATCAGAGGATCATCATCCTGTGCAGCACCCAGCCGATGGAAGCCAGGACAGTGGTATACGTACCACGAAGAAAAGATATGGGCTGAAAATACCCTATTCATGGGAAGCCCAAGCCGAACCAAAAAAGCAGCAGCCTGCAGTTCGGTACACAGGTAGGAGTAAAGAGCTGGCACCAAAGCAAGCTGCTCTCCAAATGCCATCTGACAAGCCGGAAAAATACAATGCGGCCTGATGTGGGTTCCATCTCCTCCAGCAAAAACAGCCTCACCAAGCCAATAAGTGAGGTAAACAGCGAGATCTCTCCGCAGTGCAATGTCAGGACATATGGCGTTTGTACTTGCACAGAAATCTCTCAACTCTTCTTGCATGGCCAAGATCTTCTTTGAACTTGGATCCTGAGCTCCGGCTTCCTGGGTCACGCTATCAGAAGACTCCCTGCTATCAAAAAAGTTGGGGAATGAAGAGCTAGAACTCTTCCAACTGCTGGATCTAACGTTCAAACCCTCCTTCTCCTTCAAAAAATCATAGAAGGCGACGAGTTGAAAGTACAGAAGCCTAAACTCCTCAGACTGCCCCTCGAGGACGCTGTCAATCGGCATAAACTCCTCATAGAGTTTGCCGAGGATGGGCAATCCAGTAATGGCGCTCAGCTCCTTCAAAGAAAAACCAATCTCGCCATTCGTCACAACGAAGGTATTGGTTTGTGGGAGGAATGATTCCAGCATAGCCATGAAGGCCTCGTCGGAAAAGATCACGGTCTCCCTAAAGGCGCGGACCGCATCAAAAATCCCGGCTTCCTTCAAAACGGCACTACCAATCAGCAAGACGCGATCAGTCCACGACTTCCACTCGAAGTCAGTATTCAAACGGCCACGAAGTCGAAAAGGCTTGATCCAATTGCTGCCGTCACCGCTGAAAATACCAAGGCCCACCGGTCTCAAATTGACCGACGGATAATCAGAGCCCTGGTAGCCGCTGGATGGCATCAACAGGTCCATGTCAACAGGCGACCTCTCAGTATATCCAGGAGAACCGCCAACAAAAACCCCGGTCTTGATTACATTTGTCCTTCTCACCCAGCTTGGAGGATCTTCCCTCTTAGAGCACGTGGGGGCAAGGCTCAGAATCGAGACGGTGCGATCAAACGTCGACCGGGTAGCAACAGTCTTCTTCTCACCATCTGCTGTGAAAGAAAACTGAAAACATCTCCTCTGGTATGTCATGTCATCAGGGACTGCATCACCAAAGAAGAAGGTAGGCTTGGGCAAAACGCTCTGATCTTCCATCACCCATGGACGACTGCTTACCATGATCTTATAGAATTCCTCTCCCTTGAGAGCGATCAGTCGTTGCCTCATCTCATCTCTGTTGAAGGAGTTGCACTCTTCCAGATTTCTCTCAACATACTGGACCTTCTCAAAAGCCTGCTGAACGGCCGGATTAGAAGATCTAGAAGATCGACGAGGTACGCTTGTAGCGGGCTCTTTACCCTTGTTCGTTCTGGAGGAACCACCTGAAAAGGATGGAAAAGAAAAAGATCGAACATCAAGATGACAGAATCTCGCTAAAAAAAATCTGGCAAAATTTTGACATGATGACGGGGCAATTCCGAAGAAAAGGAACTATCCCGAAAGAAATAGAAAGCTTGAAGATGGGTTCAACATCGCTGCGAGCTCCGAAACTCCAAACTTTCGAAACCTCAAAGTCTCCGCAAAATCAGGAAGGGCTCAACATTGCTGCGAGCTCCAAATTCCCAAAATTGCAAAAACTTTCAGGTATGCTAACACATCATGCTACAAATTTAATTTACAATTGAATGCATGCATGAACATCTAGGTTTGCAAAAAAAAAAAAGGGGGCATTATCATGATGAGCAAAAAAAAAAAAAAAGAAAAGAAACTTTCTCAAAAAAAAAAGAGGGGAAAGAAAACAAAAAAAAAGAAAAAAAAAGGGGGGGGGGGGGCTGGCCCACAGGCCGTGGCCCACTGGCCGCGTGGCCGTACGGCCAGATCCGTACGGATCTGTCCGTACGGCCCACAAACAAACAAAAAAAAAACATGAAAAAAAAAGAAAGAAGAAAAGAAAAGAAAAAAACGTGCGAAAAAAAAAAGAAGGAAAAAAGAAGGAAAACACGTGGAAAAAGAAAAGAAAAGAAAAAGAAAGAAAAAAAAAGAAAGAAGAACTTTTTATTTTTTCCTACAATGGAGTTTTCTTGAAAAAGGGAACTTACTTGAAGCCATTGATGAAGAAGAAGAAGAAAAGTCTTGAAGATCTTGAAGAAGAAGAACTCTTGGTCTTGAAGCCCTCTTGAGATTATTGCAAAAGAAAGTAATAAGAGCAAGAGATCCAACCTCCTCCTTGTTTTTATAGAAGAGAGCAAACCAAAGAAGGAAAGAAGAAAGAGATAAGTGTTACTAATTAGTAACCTTAACAAAAGAAAGAGATTAGAAAGATTCTTTCCCAAAAGAAAGATATCTTGAGGGATTCTCTCCCAAAAAGAAATCAATGAGAGATTTTCTCCTAAAAGATAGGATCGATGAAGGATTCTTTCCCAAAAGAAAGATATCTTGAGATATCCTATCCCAAAATAAAGGGAATATGAGAGATTCTCCCCAAGTAAAGATATTCTTAGATATTCTCTATCCAAATGAGATATTTTTGGATATTCTTTACAAAAATGACACCATATGAGATCTAAGCCATTTCAAAAGCTTAAGGTCCCAAGGGTTAGCCCATATGAGCCAGGTTTGACCACCTAGGCACTTAAAAAAAAAATTGGGTTTATAGTCAAAGAGAAATCCCTCTTACCAAGAGCATACAAAAATGGTTCCATGCCTCTTTTGAGTTGATTGGACCATACAAAGAAAATTCCAAGCCCCATGAGCTTCCAAAAATCAAACCATCCAGCCTCATATACCAAATTGAGCAAAAATCTTGAAATTGACATTCCATAAAAATCAAACCAAATCCTGGTCCCCTAACTTGCCACATACAGCCTGTTAGGTCACAAGACCAAAACCAAAACCTGATCCCCTAACTTGCCACATACAGCCTGTTAGGTCACAAGATCAAAACCAAAATTGATCCCCCAACATTCCACATACAGCTTGTTAGGTCACACGATCAAAACCAAACCCGACCCCCTAACCTGCCACATATAGCCTGTTAGGTCACAAGGTCAAAACCCAAATCCACATCCCTGATGTCATCTTCAAAACTTTGCCTCGAGATGGTACGTGATCCCTTTCACTACCATAAAATTTCCCTGGAAGCTCAAAAGGCTACAAATACCAAAAAGAAAGACTGCTCAAAGACTCTTGGTCAAGTCACAGGCTCTCCTTCAAAAATCTCTTCGAGGCACATCGACTACAAAAGTTAAGCAACTCGTCGCTGTACCTCGAGAGGGCATTTGTTGACACCAAAAAATGTCACTTTGCCTCTTCAAGATCCAAAGAGCTACATGAAGTCGCAACCTGCCCTAAATAGGCAATGCTACTTCCAAAAATCAAATCTTGTCAGAATCAAACAAAAACTGTAAGATCCTTCAAGACAGCCAAAAGAGGAGTACACAAGAAGTTTCGGGCCATTTCAAAATCATTTGGCCTAACTTCGCTTCTCCGACAGCCGAAAAGGAGCTCTCGGCGGCAAAAGCATCTGAGACACCAAATCTTCGATCAGAGCCGATGGATGGTCTCAAAATACTTCCAAAAGGCTCCACGTCAAGTTCCGAGTCAAACCGACAACGTTTGACCCTACACCAACCCTCGAACAGCTAAATCAAGCCTCTCGGCGGCGAGAACCACCGAGGCCATTACTCATCAGATAGAGCACATGGACGGCTTCAAAATGCTTATAAAGGGCTACACGTCAAATTTCAGGTCATTTCAACAACATTTGACCATAGTTTGACGCTCGGAAGCCAAATCAGGCCTCTCGGCGGCAAAGCTCTCCGGGACCATGGTTTCCAAGACAGAGCCTATGGATCATCTTAAAATGACTCCAATAGGTTCCCTGTCAAATTTCAAGTCAATCGGACATCGGTTGACCGCACATCAAACCGCGACATCTTCATCGCGACAAAAGCAAGTCTACTGGTGATAGGACCTCAAACGGCTTCAAAACTCAAACAAAAGCCTATGGTTGCTCTTATTTATTGCTCAGGAGGCTTCAAACAAAATTTCAGGTCATTTCGACATCGTTTGGCCCAGTTTCAGCTTCTGACGGAAAATCGGCAGCTCTGCGCGACAAAGTCTTCGGCTTTCTCAGGAAATTGGAAACTTTGCAAAATAAAATGCAAGGATTCTCATCAGGTTTCCTACAGGGAAATCAGGCCAATAAATGGTCAAAATGTCAAGGAAAAATACAGAAGAAAAAAGAATCGAAAAACAGCAAAAACGGACATAAAACGGGACACAAAGGGGGGAAAACCCCCCAGGGTCGCCGGCGACCTTGGAGCCCGGGGCCGCCGGGAAAGCCCCGGAAACTCCGGTTTTCGCCGTTTTTTCGCGATTCGAAGCGCCCAGCCTCTGGTACTTTCCAAAATTCATGCTTTTGAGATACCAAATCCTCTGACATCCGTCCAAAACACGGGTCAATCATCAAGAATATCGAAAACAATATTGATCGCCACCCGGTCAACCAAAAAAAGTGTGCTTTCTACCCGACCGATCGAGAAATCGACAGGACAGATGGCACCGACCCGCTGTTGGCAACAAACACCTGAAATTACATGGTCATCTGATGTCGATCTACATGAAGATTCATCGATGATCATCGCCAGAAGAATCCCAAAAGACACGGCACGGCCCGCGACTCTTCAACTGCTCGGCGACCACTTAATGCGATTAATTGACTAGCTTTATTACAGTCATTAATCCATTTCTTTGGACGGACCAATTAGAAGCAAGCATCCGGGAGTTACAAGTGAAGAGATTCATGGCATTTAACTCATGAAACTCCTCCCATCATGGCAATTAAAGGCGATTAAATGTCCTCAATCTCCTCCGGCCAATCAAAAGCCAAGAAAAAGGAGTTACAAAATAAAGAATTCAATTCTGTAACTCCTCCCTTTATGTAGCTTTATGACAATCAAAGCTCATAAACCCTCCTAAATGGCTACCTAAAAGCCTATAAATAGGAGAGCTCTCCAAGAAGAACAGATCATCAGAAAAAAGCACAAACACATAGACAGACAAAGCACAGAAATCCAGAGAAAGAAAAAAGAGAGAAAACTCTGCGGAAGTTCTACACCGACCACCGCTACAAGGTGATAAAAGTCCCTTGGGGGGTACCCCCCCCCCCCCAAGGTCCTTGCCTTATCCTTCTGCCGCCAATGGCTTAGACATGGCTTTTCAAGCCCGTCTACTCGGCTTTTTATTGGACATAGGACCTTCTTTTGGTCTTTGTTCTCTAAAAACCTGAGGTTATAGCCAAGCCAAGCAAATCAATAGCATCCTCTGTTCTCATCTGCATGGATGATGGCGAAGCCCACATATGGCTTGCGACCGTCAATCTAAACGGGTCCCCCACAATCTCTTGAGAAGTTAGATCATCCTTTTCTTGCTTTTCATTGTAGTTTGTATTTTTTTAAAAGAGACAAAAATCACAACTCTTGTCTTTCATTATTGATAAGGATTGTAAATCAGCTATAAACGCCAAAATCGGCTATAAACACCAAAAATCGGCTATAACCGCCAAAATCGGCTATAAATGCCAAAAAAATCGCCTTTCACGGCAAACCAAGAAAAATGTCTCTTTTCTTAAATATACGTGCAACGGAAAACTTGAAAGAAGTTGATTTCCTTTTTACTTGCGAAGGTTGATCTCCGGATCACCACTTGCAATTCCGAGTAAAATAGAAAATCTGGCACACCCTCACAAAAAAAAAAGAAATGTTGATGCACGCCCCTGCCCCCCGGTTACGAAAGGGTCGGAACCAAACGGACTCCCACGTCCGCCGACCTCGGTAGGAACCGAGCAGGAGCGCGGTCCATCAAAACCTTTTCATCAGTGGCTATGCTTAAGTCCATAAGGATTCTCTTGGCCATCGCATGTCATTATGACTACGAGATATGGCAAATGGATGTCAAGACAGCTTTTCTTAATGGAAGCCTTGACGAATGCATCTATATGATGCAACCAGAGGGCTTCATTACTAATGGCTAAGATAACATGGTTTGTTAACTTAAGAAGTCCATTTATGGACTTAAGCAAGCATCTAGAGCATGGAACATCAAGTTTAATCAGGCAGTCAAATCTTTTGGCTTTGATCAAAACATTGATGAACCATGTGTGTATAAGAAAGGAAGTGGAAAAGCAGTTGCATTTTTGGTTCTGTATGTAGATGACATATTGCACATTGGAAATGATGTAGGTATATTGTCATCCACAAAGGTTTGGTTATCCTCTCAATTTCAGATGAAGGATTTGGGTGAGGCCAGCTATATCTTTGGGATCAAGCTTTTGCGTGATCGCAAGAATAAGATGTTAGCCTTATCCCAATCTTCATATATTGAGAAGATATTGGTCAAGTTTAACATGCATGACTCTAAGAAGGGCCTCCTACCTTCTAGACATGGAGTACCACTGTCTCGAGATCAATGTCCAAAGACATCTGAAGAGATAGAGAGCATGAGGAGAGTTCCATATGATCCGCTGTTGGAAGCCTCATGTATGCTATGTTATGCACTAGACTAGATATTTGCTTTGCCGTTGGCATGGTTAGCAGATATCAGTCAAATCCTGGACCTATGCATTGGATAGCTGTTAAGCATATATTTAAGTATCTTCGGAGAACGAGAGATTATATGCTAACCTTTCGAGCAGATGATCTAACGCCATTGGCGTATACAGACTCTGATTTCCAATCTGATAGTGATGCCAGAAAGTCTACTTCAGGGTACGTCTTTACTCTGTCAGGAGGGGCTATATCATGGAGAAGTGTCAAGCAATCCTGTACTGCTGATTCTACCATGGAAGCATAGTACGTGGTGGCATCGAAAGCTGTGAAGGAAGCAGTATGGCTCAGAAAATTCCTGTTGGAATTGGGAGTTGTTCCTGCAGTGCAAAGACCGATTGTCATGTACTGTGATAACACTGGTGCTGTAGCACAGTGCAAAGAGCCCAGGAATCACAAGAAAGGCAAGCACATTCAGAGAAAGTACCACTTGATCTGGGAATTTATTCAGGATGGAGAAATAGTGGTGGAGCATATTGCTTCAGCGAATAAATTAGCTGACCCATTTACTAAGACTCTTACTGATAAAGTCTTTACTTCTCATGTTTAGTCTATGGGTGTTAGGTTAGGAAGTAGTGACCTTTAGTGCAAGTGGGAGTTTGTTGGGATTCGTGTATGCCCTAAAGCCCACTAGCTGCACTCTCATCTTTTGTTACTGGATATTTACTGGTTATTTAATGGAATGACTCTTTTCTGCTTAAACTTGTATATATGTATGGTTGTGTAAGGCCTATTGTTTCTAGTAAATGAATTAGGTGTGTAGTGTCTACACACAGATAGGTCTAATTCATGGACACTAGAAACAACATATTTGTTCATAACTGAGAGTTGGAGCTGGGCACTTCATCTTGGTATAAGTTATAGTGAGAGACTTTCCTGTATTCAGGGTGACTTACCTAAGTCATGGGAGGACTTTCCCGGATTCATCTCATTAGTGCATATGAAATGCATTGAACAGGACCATGGTAGGTGTGATCTCCAAAATAGTACTATCACTGAGAGAGATCAAGTCACCTCATGCTACTGAGTGACCAGTGCTCTTAATCTTGAGCATTTGTGAATGAACTGACGAAGTCAAGTTCTTGTGCTTTAATTCACTGTGGGTGAGATTCTTTTCATGGGTCAACAGCTATGTATTTTGGGTACTCGGACTTGATCAGTTGGGACGTGCAGATGCAATAAAGAATCTATGTCATCTAATGATGGAATGATCGTCCCCTTAGAATTACCCGATTAATCATCAAAATCTAAGATCTTAGTATATGGATGTTCCATATGGATATTGAACTTGTGGGTCGCTCCCTGGACCAAGAGAATGATATCCGGATGATGATTATGTTAAGGATATGAAGTTCTAAGGTTTAGATGTAATCGAGAAGGTTGATAGTACATGCGATAACCTGACTCGATTATGGATGTTACATAGAGGGGCATTCAGGTCATTACACTTAGTAGGTCGAAGACAACTGTCATTTTATGACGAGCTTATTATATTATATATTTGTCACTGGAGTTCAACCATAACTCTTTAGTGGAATGAGTTAAGGTTAAAATGGTCTTTATGTTGCTATGGGTTTAGCATGGACATTTTGGTCATTTTGGGAGCCAATGGCAAATATGTCTTTTGGTCCCTTCTCTAGTCACTTTCCAAGATTGGCATGGTTTCCTAAAATGTTTAGATGACATTTGGTTGAATTATTTTAGTGGAAAAATAATTTTGAGTTTAAATTCAAATAGGCCTTTGATGGCATACATGAATTTAATTCTAGATAAATTATTTGTGGGCCATAGTGTGCATTAGTATGTGGGACGTCCATAATGGGGTGTCCATGGATAAGGTTTCCAACTTTGAGTAAGTCTCTCTACTTGGAAAGTTGGGCTCCTCTTTGGATTAGTATTCCTATAAGAAAATTTTCTTTTTGGATTAGAAACTTAAATTAGTAAGTGTTGTGCAACTAGGATTACTAATTGCTAAAGTTTGTGGGATGTTCCTTTAGTTTCCTTTTCTAATTGGAGTGTTTCTTAAAGGAAATAAATCTTTCCTTTTAGGACATCTATGAGAATTAGAAGAGATAGCTTTTTAGGAAAGCAATCCACAAAGTTTCTATAAAAGGAACCTACACACCCTTGGACGTCCATCCCTATGCAAGAGAGAGTCCCACACGTCCAGCCCTTTGGATTCTTTCTTCTTCATTGAAGAATGTTCAAGGTCTGAGATTTTTCCATAGGAAATAGTTCTCAAATACCTAGATTAAGATCCCACCATCTTAGCCAATCAGATTTGGAAGTGAGATAGAGAAGAAGATCAAAGGCAATACTACTGTTGAAAATTCTAGCAATTTGTTTGCTAATTGCAAGTCTAAGTTCGGCCCTTTGGATCTATTATTTCAGAGATTTGAAGTATACAAATCTTTAAGGTAATAGTCTTCTTGATTCTCCTTTAATTATACACTTGTTGGTCATGAATTCATGGAGTTATTAAGCGATCACTATGGCTGATTTATGCTGCCCAAATCAAATTTTTTAAAATCTGTCATGTTACAAATCAGCCATGAATGTCTTCCGCTAGTGATGTTCAGATCTGAATCGCAGTTTCTTTCAATGTGTTGCATAATTCTTCTCAT
This sequence comes from Litsea cubeba, assembly GCA_012931725.1. NCBI lineage: Eukaryota > Viridiplantae > Streptophyta > Magnoliopsida > Laurales > Lauraceae > Litsea > Litsea cubeba. The sequence goes on along the minus strand of CM022952.1, from coordinate 29,898,642 downwards.
GGTCTTTCAACTGCCGGGATCCATATGCAACTACCTTCCCATCTTGCATTAACACGCATCCAAGTCCAACATTGGAAGCATCGGTAAAAATGGTAAAACTGCCGTTCCCAGTTGGCAAAGTAAGGACTGGAGCGGTAGTCAATCTCTTCTTCAGCTCTTGGAAACTAGCTTCACACTTGTCTGTCCAAACATATGGTGCGTTTTTCCTTGTCAACTTCGTCAAAGGTGACGCAATCGACGAAAATCCTTGCACAAACCTCTGATAATACACTGCCAATCCAAGAAAACTCCTGATCTCTGATGCAGTCTTCGGTCTATCCCAATTCATAACTGCCTCAATCTTGGACGGGTCCACTAACAATCCTTCCTTTGAGATGATATGACCCAAAAATGTGACTTGGTCGAACCAAAATTCACACTTACTAAGCTTTGCAAATAATTGGTTCTCCCTCAAAAGTTGAAGTGCTATCTTCAAATGTTCTTTGTGCTCTTCTTCGGTCTTGGAATACACCAAAATATCATCAATAAATACCACTGTAAACTGATCCAAATACTCCGCAAATATCTTGTTCATCAATGCGATGAAAACTGCCGGTGCATTAGTCAAACCAAATGGCATCACTAGGAACTCATAGTGTCCGTATCTTGTCCGAAAGGCTGTTTTTGGTACATCTGAATCTCTAACTTTCAACTGATGGTAGCCTGACCTCAAATCAATCTTCGAAAAGTAAGCAGCTCCTTGCAACTGATCAAACAATTCATCTATCCTTGGCAATGGATATTTGTTTTTGATGGTCACTTGGTTCAATCTCCTATAGTCAATGCACATTCTCATAGAACCATCTTTCTTCTTCACAAACAAAACTGGTGCTCCCCACGGTGACACACTAGGTCTCACAAAACCTTTGTCCAAAAGTTCCTGCAATTGCATCTTCAACTCTCCCAATTCTGCCGGAGCCATTCTGTAAGGTGCAATAGAAATCGGAGCGGTCCCCGGTAACAACTCAATAGTGAAGTCTATCTCTCTAATGTGTGGCAATCCTGGTATCTCCTCCGGAAAAACATCCGGAAACTCACAAATAATTGGGAACTCCTCTACCCCTTGGGACCGTTTATCCTCCGTGATAAACGCCAAATAACCCTCACAACCACTTCTTAGAAGTCTATCAGCTTTCAACGCTGAAATAAACCCTGCACCAGAACTACTCCTCTCTCCTTGAAACAACACCCCTGCCTGGGTCTCCTCTAACTTAAAAGTTAAGGTTTTATGGAAACAATCCATAGTAGAATGGTAACCTGCTAAACAATCCATCCCTAGGATGACATCAAAATCCTGCATCTCCAATAAAATGAGATCTGCTGGTAGTACTACCTCTCCTATCATGACTGAACAACTAGGGTAAAAAGTCCTATAAACAACTTCCTTACCTAAAGGGGTAGTCACAGTCAAAATGAAACTCAATTCTCTAGCATACATATCAATCAACATAACAAATTTTGGAGATAGGAATGAGTGAGTAGAGCCAGGGTCAAACAAAACCCTAGCCTCAAAACCACAGACGAGAAGTGTACCTTCCACTACATTGCCTTCCGCCTCTGCATCAGCTCTATTGACAGCATAAAGATGTGCCCTCTGTTGTGGCCTGTTTTGCCTTGCTGTACATTCCTGTTCTGCTGCGGAGGTCGCTAATTCTGATTTTGATTCTGCCCTTACTGATGGGCCTGTTGTTGCTGCTGTGGCCTATACTGCTGTTGCGGTGCTTGTTGCTGTAGTGGCCTTGCTTGATTCTGAACTACTAACGCATTCTGAGGTGGTGCCTGACGCTGCACTCCCTGCTGCTGTCTATTCTGTCTATCTGGCCTTGGGCAATCCCTCATCTGGTGGTCCAATGAACCACATCTAAAACATGCCCCTGTGATAGAACAACATTGGGCATTCCCATGATGTTTTCCACAATGGATACAAGCTCCTTGATTCTGTGCATTCTGCTCTTGTCTTGGCCTCTTGTTCTGATTTTTTCTTTGTTGATAGTTCTGCTGCTGGCCTTGACCCTTTCCTCGGTTCTTGACGATCTTGTTGTGGAAGTTCTCAAATTTGTATGCTCTCTTGACAGCTTATTCAAAGGTGGCGGGTGGTACAACCCCGGTAGCATCCCTCTCAATAATCGGGTGAAGTCCCTCAAGGAATTTGGTTATCTTCTTCTCCTCCGTGTCCACTAACACCGGTGCATACCTTGACAATCTCTCGAATCTGGTGAGGTATTCGAGGACTGTCATGTTCCCTTGCACAAGTTGCTGAAATTCTGCTGTCGTTTGCCTCATGACATGTGTAGGTACATATTTCTCCCCAAATTGTCTCTTGAAGTTAGCCCAAGCTTCTGCATCCGCCATTGTCCTGTATTTTGTCTTGATGGTCTTCCACCAAATATCTGCTAAGCCCGTGAACATAGAAGCTGCAAGCTGTACTCGTTCAACACCCGTACATCTGAAGATCTCAAATATGTTCTTAGTGTGCTCAAGCTAATCATCTGCCGCCATTGGATCCTCAGTCCCCAAGAATTCTTTCGGTCCTCTCTTCCTGAACCGTTCATACAACACATTAGGGTCATTCCCTTTATTGTTAACCAGACCAAGTGATGCAACTGGAATTGGTTCCGGTTTCCTTTCTAGCACACCCAACAACTGTGCCTGCATTTGAGCCTGTTGGATATCGCGATCACTGAGAGGGGGGGTGAATCAGTGATTTCTAAAAACAGGTCCAATTCAACAACAAAACAAGTCAAATCACACAATGACACCAGATTTAACGTGGTTCACCAAAAGGCTACGTCCACGGTTCAAAGACTGTCCGAACACCAATCCGGGACAGATCTGAATCTTATTTAGTCGCACCAACGACAAAGAGCACCAACCCTTAGTTTCAGATAGCACCAACTATCTAGGAAGCACCGACTCCCTTTACAATTTATCTGCACCAACAGATAGGATCACCAAACCCCAGACATCAAGCACCAACTTGATGTAAAAACAGAATAGAAGATAAACTCTGTCTACAGCCCTTCCCCTCTACAATTCTCTCTCTCTCAATCCCTTACAAATTGAAATCTAAAGCATAAAAGAGAGACACTTAACTCATGGACGAATCACCATCTTCTAGAGCATAATCTCGTCCACAGTTGCTGTAGAAAACGTCACCACATCAGCACACAGCAACACACAGCAGCAGCTACTTAACCCATGCGGTCGACCGAGCAAGAAGAAACCTGCAGAAACAGATTCAGGCACCTCTCAGTTATTTTCGTGACACAGTGTGTCTTCGGTCGACCGGGACCCCAGGATGTCGACCGAGCTCGATAGTTGTCTAACTCCAGACTGTGTATGATGTCGACCGAGCAGGCAAGGAGGTCGACCGAGCACGTGAACCAGAGTTGCGCAGAATTAGAAGTTGTGCACGAAAATTCAGCATTCTTTATTTTTTCGTTTGGGACTCTTTCTAAGCAAATTGTAGCCGAATTTGGAGACTTGCTAGGGTTATTAAAACCTATAAAAAGGCATGCATGGGTCGTTCATAGAGACACCAGAAAGAGAAGAATAGAGAAGAGTTTTAGAGAGTTCTTGAGAGAAAGAAGTAGCTGCTGGTGTGTGTTGCTGTGTGCTGATGTGGTGACGTTTTCTACATCAATTGTGGACGAGATTATGCTCTAGAAGATGGTGATTCGTCCATGATGAGCTTGAGGCTCAATTCGTTAGAAAGCTGAAGAAAGGAAGCAATGGCAAGTACAAAGGGAAGCTACCCTTTAAATGCTTCAATTGTGGAGGTGTTGGTCACTTTGCTGCGAAGTGTCCGCTAAAAGAAGACAATGATAATGACTCTTATGCTGAAAAGAGTAAAGGAAAGAGAAATTTCAGAAAAAGAGGCAAAGCTAAGAACTTTCTATGTCAACAAGATGACAGCACGTCTGAAACTTCAGACGATGATGAATCAACCGAAGCTCTCTTCATGGTCACTGTTGAAGAAGAAGAAGAGCTAGATCCGGAAGAGGATGAGGAGGCTGAAGTCAATCTTGAAGAGGAACTCATAGCCGCACTTGAGGAGCTTAGCATGGAACGCAAAACAAGTAAGAAAAATCTGAAACTTCTCCATGAATCTGAAAGTTCTATTATTGCTTTGAAAACTCAAGTAGAAGAATATAAAAGAATGGTAGAAGTCCTTGAAAACCAAATAAGTATCAAAAAGGAAGAGGCTATGAAACTTGAAACTGAGATCGCTAGAGCAAAGGCTGAAAATTTGGAAAATAGCAAAAAACTCAAAGCGCTCCAAGCGATTGAAGGGACTATGAAACTCGATGAACTACTGAAAGTTCAAAGACCTGCCCACTTCAGATTTGGTCTAGGATTTGAGAAAGGTGAATCCTCTAAGATTGCACCTCCTGAAAAGAAAGAGTTTGTGAAGCAAGTCACTGCACCTTCTAACTCTATGAAGCCCACTCAACCTAGAAAGGAGTCCATTCCTGTTAGAAAGGTAATGAAGTTTAACCAGCCACCTAAGAAAGGAAGAATGTTCAGATTCTATGGTTATTGCTATCATTGTAATAGATTTGGACATAAAAGAACTGATTGCAAATTCTATGTAAGAAACAGCCCATTTGTGACTAGGAACCCTTTTTCAATCTTAAGTAGCCACAAAATTGAGTGCCATAAGTGCTATAATTATGGACACTTGGCTAGGGATTGTAGGTTGCATGTTGCTAACAAATTTCAGATTGAAAAGAAACCCAAGTTAGTCAAGGCTTGGAGAGCAAAGCAAAGTGCAGAAAGTCCCAAAGAATCTCTCATTGTGCAAACGGCATTCAATGCACAAAAGAAGACAGCACCATGGGTCCTTGATAGTGGTTGTTCAAGCCATATGACTGGTGATAAAGAGAAATTCATCAAATTACAGCACTATGAAGGCGGTTCAGTGAAGTTTGGCAACAATGATGGTGCCAAAATCTGCGGAAAAGGTGTTATTCAGCTTATGGCAAACAAGATCAGATCGGAAGAAGTCTTATATGTGTCTGGATTGAGACACAACCTGCTTAGTGTGAGCCAGATCTGTGACAAGGGTCACGAAGTTATCTTCACAAAGAAAGGGTTTGCCATCAAGAAGAGTAGCAACGGCAAAACAGTGGCAAGTGGATCAAGAACTGCTGGAAATCTCTATACATTGTCAGGTGGAGCTGAAAAGACCTGCTTGATGAGTCGGACAGAGGAAAGTTGGTTGTGGCACAAACGCCTTGGGCATCTAAGCTTTGATAACATGTCAAAGATTTGCAATTCAAAGGCTGTAAGAGGCATGTCTACAGTTGAAAAGTCTTCCAATCCCATTTGATACTCTTGCCAAAAGGGAAAGCAAACGAGGGTTATGTTCAAGTCAAAGGAGCATCATTCCAAGAAACCTCTTGAGCTAGTGCACACTGATCTCTGTGGACCGATGCGAACTCAAAGCACCAATGGAGATAAGTATTTTATGTTATGCATTGATGATTATACTCGTATGACATGGGTATTGTTTCTTAAGCATAAGCATCAAGCACTTGATCGTTTTAAAGTGTTTAAAGCACAGGTTGAAAATCAATTGGAAAAACGTATCAAGATTTTAAGGTCTGATCGTGGAGGCGAGTTCACATCTGAAGAGTTCACTAAATATTGTGAACATCATGGCATTCAAAGACAGTACTCAGCCCCTAGAACTCCACAGCAAAATGGAGTTGTGGAACGGAAGAATCGCACCGTACAAGAGATGGCTCGTACGATGCTAAGTGAAAGCAAGATGGCTGACAAGTATTGGAAAGAGGCAATTCATACGGCTGTATACATTCAAAATCGATGCTTGATCAGGCCACATGAAGACAAAACTCCCTATGAGCTATGGTTTGGAAGAAAAGCAACCGTCAAGCACTTCAGAGTCTTCGGCAGCAAGTGTTACATCAAGCGGCTCGAACAAAATCTGGGCAAATTTGAAGAAAGAGCTGACGAAGGTATATTTCTGGGTTACTCCTCTACTAGCAAGGCATATAGGTGTCTTAACAAAAGAACCAGAAAAATCATAGAAAGTGCTGATGTGAGAATAGATGAGAATATTGAACCAAAGAATGCAACTCATAATGACAGTCCAGTTTATGAGGACTCGAGTGAGATTGATGATGAGATGGCTGAATCTAATGATTTTGAGAAATCAAAGGATGACTCAGAAGATACTACACCTAAGAAGCACAACACTTGGGTAGAGCAACACCCTAAGGATCAAATCATTGGGGATCCTAAGGCAGGCGTTCAAACTAGACAAAGTGTAGTTAGCAATTACTCACTTGTGTCCACCATTGAACCCAAGACTGTGGCTGAAGCCAGTCTCGATGAAAGTTGGTTGAAATCTATGCATGAGGAGTTGGAGCAAATTGAGAAGAACTCCACATGGGAACTTATTCCTAGACCTACTGATAAGAATGTTATTGGTACTAAATGGGTCTTTCGGAATAAGCTGAATGAAGATGGTCTAGTTATTAGAAACAAAGCAAGGTTGGTTTGTAAAGGCTATGCTCAAGTTGAAGGCATAGACTTTGAAGAGACCTTTGCACCGGTAGCTCGTCTGGAAGCTATTCGTATGTTTCTTGCATTGGCAGCATACAAAACCTTCAAGGTATTTCAGATGGACGTAAAGTCAGCTTTCTTGAATGGTTTACTTGAAGAAGAGGTCTACATTGAGCAACCTGATGGTTTTCTCATCAGCAAAAATTCAGATCTAGTGTGCAAGTTGAAAAAGGCTCTTTATGGACTGAAACAAACGCCAAGGGCATGGTATGCAAGGCTGGATCTCTATCTCCGCAAGATCGGTTTTGGAAAAGGAATGGTTGATAGCAATCTGTATGTCAAAACTGAGTTAAGCAAACAGCTAGTTGTCATTGTTTATGTTGATGACATAATCTTTGGTGGCAATGATGAGGAGATGTGCAGGAATTTCGCTGAAGAGATGAAGAAAGAATTTGAGATGTCAATGCTTGGAGAACTAAAGTTCTTTCTTGGTTTACAAGTGCAGCAGCTGAAACATGGCATCTTCATATCACAAATGAAGTACATTAAGGAAATGCTGAAACGGTTCAATATGGAAGACAGCAAGCCAGTGAGCACACCAATGTCAACGAACACGAAGCTTAGCAAAGATGATAAGGCCTCGTCCGTTGATCATACCACCTATCGCTCAATGATAGGAAGCTTGCTCTACTTGACTGCTACAAGACCAGATCTTCTACAAGCAGTATGTATGGTTGCACGTTTTCAAGCAGCACCAACTGAAACGCACCTTACAGCAGTGAAAAGAATCTTTCGATATCTGAAAGGTACTATGGAGCTTGGTATCTGGTATCCCAAAGGAAAATCCTTCACTCTTGTTGCATATTCTGATGCTGATTGGGCTGGATGCGTAGATGATCGCAAGAGTACTAGCGGCGGCGCATTTTATCTTGGAGAAAGATTAGTTGCTTGGCATAGTAAGAAGCAAGACTCAGTATCCCTTTCGACAGCGGAAGCGGAATATATTGCAGCGGCAACTTGTTGTACGCAAGTGTTATGGATGCGGCAAATGCTCTCTGATCTAGGAGTTCCTACAACGGATCCTACGCCGATCCTATGTGACAACACGAGTGCAATTCATATATCTAAGAATCCTGTTCAGCACTCTCGAACAAAGCATGTAGCAATTCGTTATCATTTTCTTAAAGATAAAGTTGCTGATGGAGAGGTCAAGTTGGAATATGTTCCAACAACTGAGCAAGTGGCTGATATTTTCACGAAACCTCTGCCAAAGGAAGTCTTCGAGTATCTCCGGAAAAAGTTAGGAGTTACTCACTCTCCTAAACCGTAGGAGTTGTGCTTGAAAGGGGGAGCAATGCATTCATTGAATATCCTATTCGCTCCTCGGTTTGGTCCCTTTGGACTTGTTGTCAAAGGGGGAGAGATGTTATGCTATGATAGCAAGGAGAGATGTTATGCTATGAAAGCTAGGGGGAGATTGTTGACAGTGCATGGTTGTTATTTCAGAATTTCAGAATTGGTTCCAAGTGAGTGTTGAAGTTCCAATAGTGTTGCCAACAATTCCAACTCATATCAATACTTGAGATACTATATTCTTCAATTCGTCAAAAGACTTTCAAGTCATCTCAAATTTATCTCAAATTCCAACAGAGCCATCTCCCTAGCATGATCCTCGTCTTTCTTAAGCATCTATTCTTGCAATCTGGTCTGTATCTCATGCGCTTGTGCTTGGAGTCTAGCCTGGTTCTCATTTGCCTGACGTTGTTGGTCTAGCATAGCCTGCATCATCTATTGGAATTGATTTTGCATGTTGTTATCCTGTGGTTCCTCTGCAATAGGCCATGCACTCTCACTGTTACTAGCAACGTGATTACTGTTTGCTGTTCGTTTGCGAGGTGGCATAACGTTGCAAAATAAATTGTTAGCACATATAAATTAAGTACAGAGTGGTCACACATTGCTCACACAATTCTATCTAACGAATCCTCACACAATTCATACTTAAGATTTTTAGTTTCTTTTAATTGCCTGAAACATGTCCCGCTTTGATACCAGTCCTGTCGCGACCCCGGACCGGGTCAGGAAAACCAAATCCGGGATCGGGACACTTATGATGCCGCGCCACGTGCATCTCTTTGGCTAAACCGCACACGGAGTTAAGAAAATGTTTATCCGTGCACGTGATTTCCCACAGGGTTCCACGGTGAGGATTATCTTTACACATCATCTCACATATAAGCATATCGAACACATGCTCAAGATTGCGGAAGCGTGTAGCAAACCATATTAATACTATTCCATTCCATAAACAAGACTGATTTATGATTAACATGATAAGATATCATAATGAGCAATGATCATAAGCATATTTTCCCCAAAAGTAAAGTTAAGTGTAATTACAAAAGATCAGTTGATTAATGCCCCAAAATAATGGTCAACAAAGACCATACAACCAATAAAACCTAAAATAAAGATATCATAAGTTCCCAAAATGTATCGTTCTCAAGGCAAGGCCGAATGTCTACATGACATCGTCGGCTTGCCACTCAATCACTCGCTGCGATTCACCGACCGCCTCCTCAGGCTCCTCCTCAAAGGCAATAAGCTCGGAACCTGAGTGCCAAAATAAATGGATTAGACATGACGGTCTGGCAGGTGGGTGAGTAGATGTAACAGTAATAAAACAATGATACTATGCAAGAGTTTAGAAAACCTGTGTATAAATAATGAATTTCATAAAAGATAATGCATCATTTGTTAAATAGCAACATGGACGATATAAAACAATAGAGGTACCAAGGATAAGGAACTGTCAAGATGGCAACCACACAAAGCTACATCCTCTCTCACCGAAGTGAAGAGAGCGCATACCCTTACAGGATCATTGACCTCAGTCACACAAGGTGAGGAGGGACAACGATAAATACTATAATATACATATATATATACTCTGCGGGACCACGGTAGCGAACCGAGTAAAAATTCTGCACATTCCAGACTGCAGCTGACTACCAGGTGGGGAAGGAACCCCAAGTCGGTGGATCAAACCGACGAGGTCGTCCAAGCTCAGTGGTGCCGACTCATAGGCCAAATACGATAAATCAAATCATATGCACAGTAAGAAATGGGGTGCCAAGAGGCACAAAATAATCATTAATCTCAAGTTGATATATACAGGTTAGCAAAAGCTAAGCACATCTCTTCTAGTACTCTTGGAACAGTCTAGTCATATCATGTGGGTTGAAATCCCAAGATAGGAGTTTGGTTGAAAATCGAATACATATAGTTTCCCATACCTTTACAGGCTAACAATGGGGTTCCTAGAATTGAATCAGTGTGAATAGGGTCCCGTATGCCGATCATGATGTAATTTGGTACTCTTTAAGAGTTAGGGACATTCCAGGTCCTTATACACATTGGTCAATTTAGAAAATCTCATGGAATCTTCATGATGAGGTTTCTCCTTCTTCCGAACTTCATATAACGCCTTACAAGTCCTTACATGGCATTGGGGCTCCATACAATACCTCCCCAAGCCTAAAACAAAGTTTCAAACCCTTAGGCGTTGACTCATGACAGACAGGCAGTTCGCTCGAGCGAACTGGGAGGTTTGCTCGGGTGAACAGCTCTCTGTTTGGGGTTCGCTCGAGCGGACTTAAGGTTCGCTTGAGTGGACCTGCTCGGATCAGGTTGGCTCGAGCGATCAGAGGGTCGGCTCGAGCCGACGAGGTTCTGTGACGGGTTCGCTCGAGCGATGTGTCATGGTCGCTCGAGCAAACTGTCCAGAAACTGTTTCTCTGAGTACAGTTTGTCCCTTCCTTTTCTCCTCCTTTCATCCTCCTTTGGGCATCCTTTTATACATACAATTAAGGGTCTCAAACCCTCCTTTCAACCCCTTTCAATTCATCATCAACTCCTCTAACAACCACTCCAATAAATCATTCATTTCTCCATCACTTCCAACTCATTCAATGCAAGACATCTCCATAAATGAAAATCCATAAATGATCTAAAAGCAAGACAATAAAACACATGTTTTCCAAGAGAACTATTAATAGCCTATCATTATGCATGTTTCCAAAATCATGAAAACTCATAAGATAAGTTAGGTGAAAGCAATGAATAAGAGTTCAAATCTTTATAAACATGCAAATTATGAAATCAATCCATTCATCCACTTGCCTTAGGTCCAAATGCTAAGAAAATCAAGCCTCAACACCTCTCCCATCCAAGATACCAAATCTACACAAAAACCCCAAAATCCAAACCCTAGAATATCAAAATCCAAGTAAAACAAAACGAAATCTTCCAATAAACAAAATGGAGCTTCCCTAGGGCTAAACAAACAAGATTCTAAAAGCTTGGAAGGATCACTTACCTAGAAGTGGTTCAAATAAGTAGAGAGAGCTCACAAGAAGCTCTAATGGTGATGCATGTCTTCATAAATGGTACCAATAGAGAGCTCTTGAAGTGAGGAAGAAGATTGCAAGGTCCATCTCTTGATTTAGCCAAGTTCTTGTGGGGATTTATGGGAAAGAAAGCAAGATGAACAAGGGAAAACCCTTAGGGCTGGGATTTCTCTTCTCCTCTAGGGTTTTTACCAGAAATGGGAAAATGAAGAAGAAGCTCTCTATATATAGCAAGTGGGGATGGGGCCCACAACTTAATACACTTCTCGGGCTAAACATGGCTTTCGGGGCTTCAAACGAATTCGACGAAGAAGACAGAGTTGATCGGCGAAATTTCTAGTTTCCAAAAAGTATATATTTTGCACGTTTTGGTGATATTGAAATCGGTGTCCAGATTTTGGGTAAAAAGACCATTTTGCCCTCAATTAGTGAAAAGTCGGGTTTAGGGTCCTCGAATGAAAATGATGTCAACATGAAAGTTGTAGGGATTAACAAAATAGGTCCAATGGGTTAAAAACATAATTTTTTGAAATCATCGGTAAACCCCCAATCTCACGTAATTCGTAACAAGAACCCCAAAGGGTCTCACAAGTAAAAAGGCTCTCCAAATTCCCCTAAGCTATTATAAAAGCTATTCTAATCCCCAACTAATCCAAAAACCACTAAACACACTTGAAACTAAAACACAACTTAATTAACTCTAATCGAGGTCTCTCGGGTCGGAGTCTTACATTCCTCATCCTCGAATCAGTCTTATCTCCAGAGGCATTCTCTCGACAAAGAAGTGACTATGGATGTAGTAAAGTCTTGATAAAATTTGGTAGATCTACTGCAATAAAGCTCCAAAGTTCGTGTCTTTCATATTTGTAGCATTAAACAAACAGTTTGTTGTGGTCAATCTTAGTTTGTTCTTGGTTTGTCTTAGAGCTTTTCTAAGCATGAATACCATGAAGTTATCAAATTATTATTAGCATTTATATATTTGATTTATGCATTGAACTTGCTCAAATGGATATTGTTGATGTTAGCATTGCAAATTGATTGTTTCTACATCATTCTACCCCATAGAGTTTCTAAGGAAAATAAACACAAACCTTTCTTCAACGTTATGCAAGTAGATGGTGATGTAAGTGGTCCACATTACCACACATCTAATATTGATAGGGCCCACATTGAGTCAATTGATTTTGATGAGCTTTTCTTTAAAAAGTTCAATCATTAGTACTTTTGTTTGACTAATCAATAAGAGGAAGGGTTATCAATATAAGTGGTTCTTTTGGTCATCTCTCTTTACTCACATCACCAGCTGTGTAAAACCACCCTTTTCCTCCAAATGAATCCAAGCACACCACATCATAAAAAAAAGTGCGGAACATCATAAAACCACCCTTTTTCTCTACTGCTGGTTACCAAGGTTAACCTTAGGGTTAACTACAGAGGAAGTGATTGGTGGTGACAGAGCTTGGCACATAGGCCCTGTTTCTCTTTGCAACAAAGATGAGAAAGACATGGCCGAGAGAGGGAACAAGGCTTTCATCGACGCTAACCAGTGCGTGCATTGGCTCGATTCGAGAGAACCCAGCTCGGTGATCTATGTATGCTTCGGGAGCTTGTTCCTGATCGGTGGGGCCCAGCTGATGGAGATCGCACTGGCATTGGAAGAATCGGACCGTCCATTTATTTGGGTGGCGAAGAACACGGACCAGATGGAAGAGAAGTGTATGCCAGATGGGTTTGAGGAGAGGACGAAAGGGAAGGGCCTGGTCATGAGGGGGTGGGCCCCACAGGTGATGATCCTGAACCATCCGGCCGTTGGTGGGTTCGTGACCCACTGCTGATGGAACTCATTGCTGGAGGGTGTGGCTGCTGGGGTGCCAATGGCCACGTGGCCTTTGTTTGTGGAGCAGTTCTACAATGAGAAGCTGATCACGAGTGTGATGAGGATTGGGGTTGAGGTGGGGGCCAAGGACGCAAAGGCTAGACCGGTGATTGGGAGAGAGGAGATCAAGAGGGCAATGGCCCAGTTGATGGACGGTGGAGATGAAGCTGATGAGAGGAGGAGGAGAGCTACTGAGCTTGGGGAGAAGGCAAAGAAAGCTGTGGAAAAGGGTGGGTCATCTTCCTTGGACTTCGACCGTTTGATTGATGATATTAAGATGTACGGCCAGCAGGCCAAGGTTAACGGGTTTTTTTTGTGTAATTTTCTAACCCTAAGGTTAACCTTGGCAGCAGTAGAGAAAAAGGTTGCTTTTATGATGTTCCGTACTTTTTTTTTTTTTTTAAATGATGTGGTGTGCTTGGATTAGTTTGGAGGAAAATGGTGGTTTTTACACCACTGGTGTAAGGAATTTATTCTCTATATTTATATAAAAAAACACCCATTAAATCTCACGTAGTGAGTAAAAAAGGAGATAGGAAAAAACCCTATTTGATCAAGACCGTTGATCACAAGGCGGGATATACTAAAGATCATATACGAATTGCTCATCATCACGATCATGGCACAAGATACGCTTTTAGTATATTAATGGACTATCCATTGTCAGCATAAGTCTAAATCCATAAATTTGATTTATGTTGCAAACAATATTAAAGTTTACAGTTGGCATATATGAGCATAGATTTTGATTTATGCGCCTTTTAACAATCTTTGAGTTGGATAATGTTTTTGAGCAGTTGTATTTCAAATAGGCATGAAAACTCGGCACGGCACGGCCAGCTAAGGGCGGGCATGGGCCGTTCCGTGCCGACTTGTGAAATTTTTCTGAAAGTTTCAAAAGTTTTTGAGGCATGGGCCGTTCCATGACGGCATGAAATTTTTCAAAAGTTTTTAAAATTTTCAAATTAGTCTCTAAATTATTCAGTAAATTTTTAATTAAGGACACATGTCCATTTAAACGTAGTTTCTGGCATCTTCTTCTCTTAATTTTTAAAATACTCAAATTACACTTCATTTAAAGCCATGACATAATTTAGACGGCCACTACATACAGTAAATTATCGTGGGGTCACTGGTTGTCATTGATCATCGTCAGGAGTCGCCACCTGCGGGAGCAGAGAAAAGAGAATCTGCTTTTCTTATTCCTCTACCCCCACGCATTGCCCCCTAATTCGGCCAAACAGGGCTGTTTGGATGAAACAGGGGATCCACATCCATGCCCAGAGGCCTATAGCAACGTCAACACGCCTTTGTTTCTAAAAAAAAAAACCCGCCTTTGTCGGTTTTTACCAAAAGAGAGAAAAACCTTTGTCGGCTCTTGTGCACTGTAGAAACACACACACACCCCACACAAACCAAAAGCAAAGGACATTGGCCACTGGACCAACTCAGAAAAACAACAAAAAGCAAAGGACCTTGCCTGCGTTATAGGGAATGAGGGACACTCCTCGAGAGACACTCCTCTCCCACTCTTTCTTTTGCATGTGTTGACATGACATCACGTCCTAATTTAAAGCTACTTTTGTTAGGAAAAAGGGAAATTCAGAAAGTTGCCTTCACTTTTCTCTGTCTTGAATTAAGTTACTAGCACAATATGACAATAATATGTGCTGAGCACGAGTAACTATATATAATGCAAAATAAATATTCATTCACTATACCTAATTTTGAAATTGATAACAAGTATATTAGAAATCAAATAATAGTAGTGATTTTAGAAAATGTAAAAATAGGAAGAAATGGGAGCAAGAGATGTGATTAGAAAGGCCATTTTGCAATGAAAAAGTTGTATCTCACAAGTGACATGTGAAAGGTTCAATGCCTTCCAGTACACACCACATTTTTTTTAGGAAGGATCATCAAAAACAAAAAATAGATGATAAACATTGGAATGTAAGTTTCAGAACCATTATAAAAAGATAAGGTTTATATAATAAGCATCCACCAATGAATGGCAGATGAGTTGGTTTACAATTATTGTAGGGAAGCATGGATAGAAACCCAATATGAGGCGCACAAATGAAATTTATCATACGTAAAAGCTACTATTCCTTTCATTTCATTCTTGATTCAATTGTATGGTCCGTTCCTCAACAGGGTTCTCATGCTCGATTCATTGTCAAAGTTCCAGGCCTAATCGAGAGCTCTCTAATCTGATTCCAAATCAAATGTGATTGTAAGTTCATTGAAAGTGTCAGTTATTACAAGTAAGTAAAAAAATTATCATTTAGACACCTATATACAATGTTACCATGATTGTGAGATATCTTCAGGGTAGCCACACTCGGACAATCTGTCTTGTCCCGTTGCATAGTCCGAGCGATATCCATGATAGCCACACTCGGACAATCGGTACTTCTTTTTGCTACACGGCTGACCCCTTCCTGAATAGTAAAAGAATTAGTAAGAATGATGTAAGAAGGAACAAAGAAAATTAATACAATGATGAAATATAAGTCCTGCCTGCTTAACAAACGAGCTTCTAATGGCACACCTTTTCCAAAAGAAGCAACTACAGTAGAAAATATATTTCATATGATAGTAGCTATATTTGTAGAACTAAGAATAGAAGTTCGAATTAATGCCAACATGAGAATCATATATGCAAAATGCAACCTCATAAATAATAGAGGCCCAACGAAAAATATTAAAACTGCTGAGGGCCTTAAGGCAGAAAACATTATTGTAAGGTGGAAAAGACTACCCTTTTTTCAAACTACCAAGCTATCGTCTCTGCTTCCTCACACCTCTCCTCTGCAAGCCGGAGCCGGGGTGGAAAATTAAAAGTTATGCATAGGAAATCTCAAAATAATGGTAGAATAGTTACAATTAAACAAAAAAAATAAAAAGTGGAATGCATCATTTCAACTGAACCAACTATCAACAACACACCTTTTCAAGTATACTCTCATTTTCTTCCTGGAGCATGTCAATCTGCAAACCAAGCCAAATTTTATTGCTATAGAGAAATTTGACTGCAAAATATATCATCTGTAGCTCTAGCAGGATTTTTAAAATTAGAGTATGTTAGGTGATACGGTGGTTAGGACACCAGTTCTTCATATCAATTTAAATGATGAAAAGATTGCTACTTTAGTGGAGTTATTGACTCCTATCCAAGGTGTTTTTATTCTGGAAAGTATATCAGAATGCAGATATCTACAAATGGGATTAGATTCCAGTGGTGAAATTTTAATGAAAACAGTTTAAGATATATAATCTGTAACTCACAGGGTGGCTTCTAAGGGATCTGTATGTTAGTAAAATATTAAGGTCCAAGGATGTTAGCTTTTTCATGTGTAGTTGTTTTGGAAAAAAAATGATTATTAATCATTTATGCAATCAGAAGATTATAATTGTGAATTTTTCTATCTTGTATATACACAGGATGCAGAGGCCTGTCTTGTATTTACTCATACATTGCCCATTAGCAAGATCAATAATATGGGATATCTTTTTGAGCTTATATGTTGTACAGTGGAAAATCCCACAAACAACCATATCATTGTTAAAAAGTTAAAGATATGAATAGTTTTAACTGAAGTGGTTTAATAATGTAAAGTTGTACGTTATGGTCTGTTTGGCTGGAGGGAAATAGTGGAACATTACAGCACAAATTTTGTTTCTTTAAATGCTCAAGCAAAAGTTATTTCCTGGTTGTTTGTTACAAATGAATTTACCAGCATGTATGCTTCTGACATGTGGAGGTTTTTTGCGGATTGTTGTAGAGTTACTCTTCAGACTTAAATTGCAAGATCAATATCTGTCATATGTTCTCGAGAATGGTGTGCATGTTTGATGCGTCATTTTATTGTATTCTCTTTACTACAATAAACAGTCACCAACCAAAAAAAAAAAAAAAACACCAAGAAGATCACATGTGGCTTGAGTACTTGTGGCTTGAATACTTAGGCAGAATGGAAGTTGTCTTCATTTGGGACACAACAAAGTTAGCCACACCAGGTGGGATATTCATTCCTACCTTACACCCCAATTATATGCCACCTCAACGAGAAACAGAATGAAGAACCATCCATTCTGCCCAAATATTACATACCAAATGGCATTTGCAATACATCGAAAGATACAAATAATTGCAACAACAAAAGACAATCAGAATTTAAGTTCTCTGCCTTTTCTCTCACATGGAAGATTTCAGTGATCCCACAAAAACAGAAGTTAGCTGCATGTAAGAGATACCTCATCATGAAGAACAGAAATAGAACGCTGATTTCCAGTTTCTCATCCATTCACAACACCAAAATCTATTGGAGTTGAAGACCTGCAATTAATTGAATACAATGTATAAAACATACAAGCACCATGTAGTTCAAAACAAACACCAAAGTGGGAATGGATGGATATGACCTGGATTTAACTTTTAAGTTTCCATATCTTGAGATTGACCACGCATTTAGAAACCATCTCTTCAAATGCCCAAGCTTCTAACACCATAGCATAAAATCCAGTCCAGAGCACTTTTGTCCTGAAAATATAAAATGACCATTTGTTCTGCTAAAGGGAGATTTTATTTCAAGAGCAAATTGAAATACAAAGGTTATATGGTAAATAGGAACGAAATAAATTACGATTAGCTGGCATTAGAAAATAAGTGCAAAAGAGATTGTATACAAGCACTACTAGAATTTGAGGTATTGACGCAGGATAAAGCGGGCGACCGCCACAAGCGGTCGCAAAAAGTCCCGTTAGCGACCGCTGCCGCTAGCCCCACTTTTCTTTTCCCTTCCCATAATTTTTTCCCCTCCCGCACTCTGCACTCCCCTTTTCCCTCTTATCCCTCACTCAATTCTTTCTTTCCCTCCGCGTGAATCTCATCTCCTCTCATCTCCATCGTCGTCCTCTCATCTCCTCTCATCTCCATCAGCGCCTTCATCTTCCTCCTCGTGCCGCAGGACGTCTCCCCTGCACCAGGTACAATAGGCCGAGTTGCAGCCATTCCTCTTTTCGTTATCAGCAGGTTCTTTTCTTTTTGATTCTATGTGTTTATTTGTTTGAGTTTGTTGTAATGCATCTTTTGGTTTTGTATTTGATCGGGTTTCTTTCTTCTTTTTCTTCTTCATTTTTTGTTCTTTTTTTCAATGATTCTGTTGATTGAATTTGTGGTGGTGTTTTTTATTTTCTTTGGGATTGAATATGGAAATGTATGTGGGGTTGGATTGTTTTTGGATGAAATTTAGCATGGGAGGGGTTGGTGGGGGGAGAAAAGGGGAAATCTGGGTTTTGTGATTTCTAAATGGTTTTTTGATATTGGGTTTGGTGTTTTTCTTTTTCTTATGAGATGGGTTTCTTTCATTCATTCATTCTTTTGTTTCCTCCTTTACCTTTAGGAGGATTGGATCTTATGAGGGTCTAGATCCACTTTTTCCATGTCAAGAAGTTTGTTTTGTTTCCTACGTTCCTTTTCTGATTGAGAGCTTTAATGGCTGAATGGGGGTGGGGGTGTCTCTCCATTTGGTTGTGATTCTGTTTATTTTGATGTTGGAGTTCTTGCCCTTTTGGCTGTCATGAATGGGATGCTTAATTTCTTTTTATTTCCTTTTTTTTTGGGTTGGGTTTTCTGGTGGGGGGGATTTGGAAATTATTTGTCTCTGATAGGATGGTGACGGTGTTTGGATGAAAGAATATGCATGTTGCTTCTGATTTGCATTGTAAGCAGGAGTTTTTATGATGTTTTGCCATCAGGTTCAATTTCCTGTAAATATTTTTGGAATTTTGTTAAAGGGAGACGCCCAAGAAGTCAAGATTTGCAATTTGTTGGGTTTAATTTGGACCTGGAATGCAGAAGATTTTTATTCTGTACTCCACCAGCTTGGATAGTCTGGAGCCTAGACATCTGAACAAAGCCTTCTTCTGGTTATACTTGTCTGTATGTGTGTGTATTGCTCAAGGGTACGGTATTCAAGAGAAGAGACATGATTTACTGCTCTTATTTATTTGATTCCATTGAGGCTTATAACCTCTTCTCTCTTGGGTTTATGATGCTGTATTTGGTATCTGAGGCATTAAAATATGGTTCACATTCTCTTCAAGCCTGCCACGTACAATTAATTCCCCAATTTAGAATCCAGGTGTTATAGTCGATCACTGAATGCTTATAGGACAACATCCTCCATAACCTATTCACTCTCTCATAACATGACCCTTTAATTTCATGTTATATATTAATGTACGTTTATGTGTTTGTGTGTGTATTTAATGATCGAGCTGAAATGCGATGATGGATTGTTGTTAATTAGAAGATGTGAATCAAGGGGAAGAGGTGTAATTTCATAATAACTGTCAGACCCCGACCCAGGTTTGAAGTATTTAATTATGTTTTAACCGTGATTAGTGAATAAGTGGGGTTAGTGGACGATTAGCTTATTTTATTAAGCTAGACTAGAATGTCTGATTAGCTTTGAGAACTTTTGATTAGTCTTTGACTTAAGTTTGACACGGGCCGGGGCGCCCGTGGATTGTGTGTGAAATTGTTGAGTTTATTCATGATGCTTGAAAAATCCCAATTTATGTGTATTTTGACTTATTTCCTCTAGATCATCAACTTTCATGTTTTGGCCAACTTGACTTTGTGATCAGAAATCGCGTTTTTCGAGAAAAAGGACAAAAATGACATTTCACACAAAACCTGTACCCAAATTTCGAAAATTCCAGAAATTGTCAAAAATAAACTTTTTGGAAAGTAGAAATTTCGCCGATCATTTTTGTCTTCTTCGTCGTTTTCGTCCGGGGCCCGCAAGTGCCATTTCTAGCCTTGTGAAGATCGGGGCCCACAATGGCTTGTCTTTTAAGAAGGGGACTCTTCCTTCTCCTTCTTCATTCCATTCCAGCAACTTTCCTTTGCTAGGGCTTTTCCTTTCCTCTCTTCTCACTCTCTCTCATCTGAAACTCTCACTTGGTGAGGTGTTCTTGGAGGATTGATCTCCTCAAACTCTTCCTCCCTCTTCAAGCTTCCCAAAGATGCTCTTCTTGAGGAGTTTGAGCTAAGAGAAGCCCCTTATTCAAGCCTCTCTTCCTTGTTTGGGTTCCTCAAGGTTAGCATTGGCTTTCTAAACTCAAGATCCTTGTTTTCCTCTCCATTTGGAGTGTTTTAGTCCCATTTGCTAAGGTTTTCATGGAAGATTTACAAATATTGACTTTTTAGGGTTTCTTGGGAAAATTTTGGGGTTTTTGTAGATTTGGAGCTTGAGGCTCTAAGGCTTGGTTTGAAGAGTGATTTTGATCATATCTTGGCTAGAGGCAAGTATATTTCAACAATTACGTGATGATTTCTCTCATTGGTTCTATTTCTTGATTTTTCTTTTTTTGTTAATCTTCTTTAGTTTATGGTTTATGTTGATTTAATGGACCATTGTAATAGCTATCTTAATTTATGTTGTTGTTCTACCATGCATTGGAAGTTTGTTATCATTTTGGTTTCTTGGAGAATTTGGTTTCCTAGTGTTCAAATGGGTGTTCAAAGAAATGGAAAAGAAATTGGATTCTTTTAAAAAGTGTTAAGTTTGTGTTAATTAGATGATTATGGATGATGGTTTAATAATTTGTGGAGGTTGAGAAGAGGCCCAAGATGTTGTAGAATTGTGTATGGAAGAAAGGATTGAAACGGAATGGGAATGAGCAAGAAAGGAGGAAGAAAAACAAAAAAAAAAAGAGTGATTTTCTGCACTCGGGCTGGACTGGGCAGGCCCAGTCCGCTCGAGCGACCCACTGGGTCGTCGAGCGGACCAGGCACTGTCTGGGTCCGCTCGAGCGACCCACTGGAACGCTCGAGCGACCCAGCTACTGTCTGGGTCCGCTCGAGCGGACCTGGGTCCGCTCGAGCGAGCCCAGCTCAGTCTGGGCTCGGGTTTGGGCCTGTTTTCAGGCAGTTTTGGGCCTGTTCTCAGGGCTCCTTTGGGCCTGTTTTAAGGACAGTTCTTGGACCATTTTGAGACCTATTAATGGGCTATTTCAAGACCTGACATTGGACTGTTTTATGGCCTGAATCCTAGGCTACTTTCAGGACTGAATTGGGCCTGATTAGTGGACTGTTTGAGCTTGGGGAAGGACAGTTGTGGGCCTGATTAAGAAGGGTTTTAAACCCACACTTTTAAGGACTAATTCTATATAATTTCAAGTCCACTTCGGGCCTATGTCCAAGCTCAATTCAGCCCCAAACTCTCTCCTATAAGTGAAGCCCATTCAACCTTTTCAAGCCTATAACTCATGGTAAGATGTGTCTTGGACTATGACCAATACCGCTGGGGAAAACCCTCAAGTCTAAATGTACAATTAATCCCTTATGATTGTCAATGATCTTCGGTGGCACCAAATCACTTTCTTTTAATGACAATAAAGGGGTCAATTGTACATCGAGACTACCCGTTTAGTCGACCGAACCGTCATACATTCTTTTGTGTAAAAAGACTTTTGTTTTGGGTTCTTTCTCCAATTCTTTTTAATGTTTTGAAGTGGGTTACCCCATGTTTTAGTAATGAGGAAACTACTCACCTATTTTGCTCGGATCCGCCAATATGCATTGTTTGGAGTAGTTTACTTATCGATTTTGGAAATGTATCTTATAAATAGAATTGCATTTCTTCGAGGTTTCGGATTTTCACTATAATGGCACCACTAGGCTTAGGTCACCTTGTTGGACTGATCATCCAGCTTGGGGTCTTTATTTTGTTTGCCAGCTGCAGTTTGGATTCCGTCTGTACCGACCATGGCAACGGTAATTATCCGGTCCCACGAGTAGTGGCTACGGTTCTGTTTGATAACGACTATGTCGTTCCGGTTCCACGATTAATGGCTACGGTTTGTCTGCTCCGGTTACTTCGGTAACAGGAGAATATAGCTTTATGTGGGTTGCCAATGTTTTTATGCATTAATATTCATCTCATGGTATTTGTTTATGTTACTCATCATGACATTGGATTTGTAAACCATCGAGATGTATCTTCTATCTTTACTTTGACATTGTTATCACTCGTGATTTCATCGTAGCTCTTACTTATCATGTTTTGTTTTACTTTCATCCTATTATTGTTGTAATTGCTTGCCAGACCGTCGTGTCTGACTCTCTTTTGTTTGGTGCCAGATGTCGAGCCCCTCGCGGTTGAGGCGCACTTCGAGGCGGAACCTATAGTTCCAGTGGAGGGCGAGTGGCGGCCCGATGATGTCAATTAGACGTCGGGTTGCCTTGGAGCTGCGATCACATTTTGGGGATTTCATGATATTCATTTTGGGTTTTTGTTATGGCCATTGTTGGCTTATTTTCTTTTGGGAAAGATTTGTAATTAATGATTAACTTTACTTTTGTATCAACGTTAAACTAACTTTGGGGCCTACAGTAAATGTTTCTCTTTTGATGCTAGTCTCTTGCGTTCTCATTTTATACCCGTTTGAGAGACTTTTATGTTTGCTACAATGCTTCCGCGTAAGTCATTTGTACGAAAGTGATGTTTATTTATCACTAGTGGATCGGATTCCGTGAATCCTTACCGCGGAAACCTGTGGGAAACTAGCGTGTGCGGGCGGAATTTTCCGGCCCGTCGTGCCGCGTCCCCGGATTAAGGCCTCGTTTAGCGGGACCTCGGTCCGGGGGCGTGACAGGCTTGGTATCAGAGCGAGAAATATTTGAGGCAATTAAAATTGGATTAGAAACATAAGGACGTGGCAAGGATTCGTTAGCACTACCGTTAGTTAGCATCGATTTGGGATTGGGAACGCTATATTATTATATCTTGTTGTACTAACAAGTTGTTTTGCAGCACTATGCCTCCGCGTCGACCTCCGGCAGGTGCGAATGCATCTGGCAGCAATCATGACAGCGAGATTGAAAACCCGGTAACGGGTCAATTCCAACAACTCATGCAAATGTTAGTCGAACAACAGCAGTGAGCCAATGAAAATCAAGCTCGATTTCAAGAACAAATGGCCAAGAAGGATGAGGAATTGACTCAAGTTCAAAGGCAACTGCTTGAAGTGTTGGGTAGAAGGCCGGAACCGGTACATAATGTGGAAGCGGTGCAGAATAGGGACCGAGATCCTAATATTCTATTTGAGAAGTTCAGAAAAAGGGGTCCTAAAGAATTTACGGGTCAGGAAGACCCTTTGGCAGCGGATGATTGGTTGGCTCATACCGAGAACATCTTCGACATTTTTGTATGTACTGGCAGGCAGCGAGTTCTTTTGGCAGCCTCCATGTTTACTGGGTTGGCAGACATTTGGTGGAAGACTGTCAAGGAAGGCTATCAGGATATTGAAGATGGGATTGCTTGGGCCACTTTCAAGCAACAGTTTAGTGAGAAATATGTCCCAGCGCATATTAAGAAGCAAAAGGCAGCGGAGTTCCAGTTGCTTAAGCAAGAAGATATGACTGTCCTAGAATATCTTACCAAGTTTGAAAAGTTATCTCGCTATGCTCCAGAGTTGGTGGACACCGAGGAGAAAAAGATCACTAAGTTTATGGATGGGCTCAATCCCATTATTTTGAGAGATGCTTTGGGTGTGGTACCACCAACCACCTTTCAAGAGGCTATCAAAAGGGCCTACAGGTTTGAGGATATAAACAATCAGATTATTAAGGACAACCAAAGAAAGAGGCAGCAGTTTCAAAGTGGACAGAAATCGTACCAAGGAAAGAAACAAAAGAAACAGCAGAATGCTCCAACTCAAGGCGGGTGTGAGCATTGTGGCAAGAATCACCCTACTCAGCAGTGTTATCGAATTTCAGGTGCATGTTTTAAGTGTGGTAGCTCAGACCACCAAGTGAAGGATTGCCCGAATAATAGGAACCAGGGCAATAGGGCACCTCAGCAGCCGCCAAGGCAAGCCCCTCAGCAAAATCAACAAGTAGTTCAGAACCCACCGAGGCAGCAGCAGATCCAGCAGCCCCGTCAACAGCCACAGAACCAGAATGCCCGTCCACAGCAGCAAAATAGGAATATGCAGCTTGTGAGACCAAATCAGAATCAGAATAGACCTCGTCAGCAAGGCCGTCTCAACCATATCAATCAAGTGGATGCAGAAGCGGCGGGTGATGTTGTGGAAGGTAAACTCCTAATTTGTGATGTAGAAGCTAAAGTGTTGTTTGACCCGGGATCTACCCATTCTTTCTTATCCCTTGTGTTTTCTAAAAAGATTAGTGTACATGTTAGAGAGTTAGAGTTTGTTTTGACTGTTACTACTCCAGTAGGGAAGCAAGTGGTGTGTAGTACTTTTTACCCTGGTTGTTCAGTGAAGATAGGAGAAGTCATTTTCCCTGCAGATCTTATCACCTTAGTTATGCATGACTTCGATGTTATTCTAGGCATGGATTGGTTAGCGGGTCATCATGCCTCCATGGATTGCTATAGTAAGACCATTGTGTTTAGGTTGGATGGGTTGTCCTCCGGAGTGAAGTTTCAGGGAGAGAAAAAGATTTCCCCAGTTAGGTTTATTTCAGCTCTTTCTGCAGCTAAGTTGTTAAGATCAGGTTGTGAGGGATTTATTGCTTTTGTTTCCAAGGACGAACAGTCCCTAGGGGTGGAGAATATTCCGATAGTGTGTGAGTTTCCCGATGTTTTTCCAGAAGAGATTCCAGGGTTACCACCTGTCAGGGAAGTTGAGTTTACAATAGAGTTGGTGCCAGGAACTGCTCCGATTTCCATTGCTCCTTATAGGATGGCTCCAGCAGAGTTAGGAGAACTGAAGTTACAATTGCAAGAGTTGCTAGATAAGGGCTTTGTTAGACCAAGTGTTTCCCCATGGGGAGCCCCAGTACTTTTTGTCAAGAAGAAAGATGGAAGTTTGAGAATGTGTATAGACTACAGGAAGTTGAATCAAGTGACCATTAAGAACAAGTACCCTTTGCCTAGGATAGACGAGTTGTTTGATCAGTTGCAAGGTGCAAAGTTTTTCTCAAAGATAGATTTGAGGTCCGGATACCATCAGTTGAGGGTTAGAGAATCATACATCCCGAAGACAGCTTTTCGAACTAGATATGGGCACTATGAGTTTTTGGTGATGCCCTTTGGACTGACGAATGCACCAGCGGTATTCATGGCTCTCATGAACAAGATTTTTGCACCCTATCTAGATCAGTTCACCGTCGTTTTCATTGATGATATTCTAGTGTATTCCAAGTCAAGAGAAGACCATGAGCAGCATTTAAGGACTTCTTTGCAATTGTTGAGAGATAACCAGTTGTACGCGAAGCTTGGGAAGTGTGAGTTTTGGCTAGAGCAAGTCTCTTTTCTTGGTCACATTATTTCTGAAGAAGGGCTAGCAGTTGACCCATCAAAGATTGAAGCAGTTATCAATTGGGAGAGACCGAAAAATGTGACAGAGATTAGAAGTTTTCTGGGTTTGGCAGGCTATTATAGGAGATTTGTTCAAGGTTTTTCATCCATTGCAGCACCATTGACTAAGTTAACCCGAAAGAATGTGCCGTTTGTATGGTCAGAGAAATGTGAAGCTAGTTTTGAAGAGTTAAAGAAGAGGTTGACTTCGGCGCCTGTCCTCACCTTACCTTCGGGGAGTGGTGGTTTCGTTATCTTTACGGATGCTTCAGGAGTAGGACTCGGTTGTGTGTTGATGCAAAATGGAAATGTGATTGATGGACCGCGCTCCGGGATGCCCCGGGGTTCCTACCGAGGTCGGCGGACGTGGGAGTCCGTTTGGTTCCGACCCTTTCGTAACCGGGGGGCAAAGGGGGGCGTGCATCAACATTTCTTTTTTTGTGGGTGTGCCAGATTTTCTATTTTTACTTGGAATTGCAAGTGGTGATCCGGAGATCAACCTTCGCAAGTAAAAAGGAAATCAACTTCTTTCAAGTTTTCCATTGCACATATATTTAAGAAAAGAGACATTTTTCTTAGTTTGCCGTGAAAGGCGATTTTTTTGGCATTTATAGCCGATTTTGGCGTTTATAGCCGATTTTTGGCGTTTATAGCCGATTTTGGCGTTTATAGCCGATTTTTGGCATTTATAGCCGATTTACAATCCTTATCAACAATGAAAGACAAGAATTGTGATTTTTGTCTCTTTTAAAAAAATACAAACTACAATGAAAAGCAAGAAAAGGAGGATCTAACTTCTCAGGAGATTGTGGGGGACTCGTTTAGATTGACGGTCGCAAGCCATATGTGGGCTTCGCCATCATCCATGCAGATGAGAACAGAGGATGCTATTGATTCGCTTGGCTTGGCTATAACCTCAGGTTTTTAGAGGACAAAGACCAAAAGGAGGTCCTATATCCAATAAAAAGCCGAGTAGACGGGCTGAAAAGCCACATCTAAGCCATTGGAGGCAGGAGGAGAAGGCAAGGACCTTGGGGGGGTACCCCCCAAGGGACTTTTGTCACCTTGTTGCGGTGGCCGGTGTAGAACTTCCGCAGAGTTTTCTCTCTTTTTCCTTTCTCTGGATTTCTGTCTGTGTGTTTGTGCTTTTTTCTCTGATGTTTCTGATGTCTGTCTGCTGTCTGATGATGTCCTTTCTTCTTGGAGAGCCCTCCTATTTATAGGCTTTTAGGTAGCCTTTTAGGAGGGTTTATGAGCTTTTATTGTCATTAAGCCGCATAATGGGAGGAGTTACAAAATTGAATTGTTTATTTTGTAACTCCTTTTTCTTGGCTTCTGATTGGCCGGAGGAGATTGAGGGCATTTAATCGCCTTTAATCGCCATGATGGGAGGAGTTTCATGGATTAAATGCCATGAATCTCTTGACTTGTAACTCCCAAATGCTTGCTTCTGATTGGGCCGTCCAAAGAAATGGATTAATGACTGTAATAAAGCTAGTCAATTAATCGCATTAAGTGGTCGCCGAGCAGCTGAAGAGTCGCGGGCCGTGCCACGTCTTTTGGGATTCTTCTGTTGATGATCATCGATGGATCTTCATGTAGATCGACATCAGATGATCATGTAATTTCAGGTGTTTGTTGCCAACAGCGGGTCGGTGCCATCTGTCCTGTCGATTTCTCGATCGGTCGGGTAGAAAGCACACCTTTTTTTGGTTGACCGGGTGGCGATCAATATTGTTTTCGATACTCTTGATGATTTACCCGTGTTTTTGACGGATGTCAGAGGACTTGGTGTCTCAAAAGCATGAATTTTGGAAAGTACCAGAGGCTGGGCTCCTCGAATCGCGAAAAAACGGCGAAAACCGGGGTTTCCGGGGCTTTCCCGGCGACCCCGGGTTCCAAGGTCGCCGGCGACCCTGGCCCAGGGTCGCAGGGGTCTGCGACCCTGGGGGGTTTTCCCCCTTTCGTGTCCCGTTTTGCGTCCGTTTTTGCTGTTTTTCGATTCTTTTTTCTTCTGTACTTTTCCTTGACATTTTGACCATTTATTGGCCTGATTTCTTTGTAGGAAACCTGATGAGAATCCTTGCATTTTATTTTGCAAAGTTTCCAATTTCCTGAGAAAGCCGAAGACTTTGTCGCGCAGAGCTGCCGATTTTCCGTCAGAAGCTGAAACTGGGTCAAACGATGTCGGAATGACCTGAAATTTGGTGTGAAGCCTCCTGAGCAATAAATAAGACCAACATAGGCTTTTGTTTGAGTTTTGAAGCCGTTTGGGGTCCTATCACCTGTAGACTTGCTTTTTGTCGCGATGAAGATGTCGCGGTTTGATGTGCGGTCAACCGATGTCCGATTGACTTGAAATTTGACAGGGAACCTATTGGAGTCATTTTAAGATGATCCATAGGCTCTGTCTTGGAAACCATGGTCCCGAAGAGCTTTGCCGCCGAGAGGCCTGATTTGGCTGTCGGAGAAGCGAAGTTAGGCCAAATGATTTTGAAATGGCCTGAAACTTCTTGTGTACTCCTCTTTTGGTTGTCTGGAAGAATCTTGCAGTTTTTGTTTGATTCTGACAAGATTTGATTTTTGGAAGCAGCATTGCCTATTTATGGCAGGTTGCGACTTCATGTAGCTCTTTGGATCTTGAAGAGGCAAAGTGACATTTTTGGTGTCAACAAATGCCCCCTCGAGGTACAGCGACGAGTTGCTTAACTTTTGTAGTCGATGTGCCTCGAAGAGATTTTTGAAGGAGAGCCTGTGACTTGACCAAGAGTCTTTGAGCAGTCTTTCTTTTTGGTATTTGTAGCCTTTTGAGCTTCCAGGGGAATTTTATGGTAGTGAAAGGGATCACGTACCATCTCGAGGCAAAGTTTTGAAGATGACATCAGGGATGTGGATTTGGGTTTTGACCTTGTGACCTAACAGGCTATATGTGGCAGGTTAGGGGGTCGGGTTTGGTTTTGATCGTGTGACCCAACAAGCTGTATGTGGAATGTTGGGGGATCAATTTTGGTTTTGATCTTGTGACCTAACAGGCTGTATGTGGCAAGTTAGGGGATCAGGTTTTGGTTTTTGGTTTTGGTCTTGTGACCTAACAGGCTGTATGTGGATTTGGTTTGATTTTTGTGGAATGTCAATTTCAAGATTTTGGCTCAATTTGGTAGATGAGGCTGGATGGTTTGATTTTTGGAAGCTCATGGGGCTTGGAATTTTCTTTTGTATGGTCCAATCAACTCAAAAGAGGCATGGAACCATTTTTGTATGCTCTTGGTAAGAGGGATTTCTCTTTGACTAAAAGCCCAAATTTTTTTTTTTTTTTTTTTTGTGCCTAGGTGGTCAAACTGTTAGATCTCGTGATCACTGAGAGGGGGGGGTGAATCAGTGATCTCTTTTAAACAGGTCCTTGCTAACAACAATTCAAATCAAACCACACAATTTGACACCAGATTTTACGTGGTTCACCAAAAGGCTACGTCCACGGTTCAATCCCGTCCGAACAACAATCCGGTACAGGTCTGAATCTTATTTAGTCGCACCGACGACAAAGAGCACCAACCCTTAAATTCAGATAGCACCAACTATCTAGGAAGCACCGACTCCCTTAGGTTTCAGATAGCACCAACTATCTAGGAAGCACCGACTCCCTTAGGTTTCAGATAGCACCAACTATCTAGGAAGCTACAACTCCCTTTACAATTTGTCTGCACCCACAGACAGGATCACCAAACCCCAAAACACCAAGCACCAACTTGATGATTACAGCAAAGAAGATAAACTGATCTACAGCCCTTTCCCCTCTACAATTCTCTCTCTCTCAATCCCTTACAAATAGAAATCTAAAGCATAAAAGAGAGACTTATCTTATGAACGAAAATACCATCTTCATGAGGCTTCAAATTCGTCCACACTTGCTGTAGAAAGTTGCTCCACAACAGCAAGACACAAGCACCTTCTTCTCCAAGCACTCTTCTCTCCAAAACTCTCTCAAACTCTTCTTTCTTTGATGCTTGTTATTGAAAACGAGATTAGGAGTGTTTATATAGGTTTTAGCAACCCCAAAGAGTGTCCAAAATAGGCTACAATTCGTTTAGAAAGAGTCCCAAACGAATTACAAAAAATTCCTAACTTTTAGCAAAAGACTTCTAATTCTGCGTTACTTGCTGTCTGTGTGTGCTCGGTCGACATCATACTTTGCTCGGTCGACCGGGTGAACTGGGCGCCTGACGAACTTTCAAAAAGTTGTAAGTTGTCAAATTCTGGAACCCGAGCTCGGTCGACATCCTGGAAGCCTCGGTCGACCGCGTGCATGCTCGGTTGACCGCACCAGGAGCTGGGTCGACCGGATGACCTCTGTGTCAAAAATAACTGTAAGCTCTGATTTTGCACTTTCTTCATGCTCGGTCGACCGGCCAGGGAGCTCGGTCGACCGGGTACACTGCACCAGGAAAAACTGATTTTCTTCACTGTTTTCCTTTTTCATTCTTCTTGAGCTCTATCACTTCCACTCTTTCAACACATGATTGAGACATAGTGTTGACAATAATTCCAATACAATTTGATGCTTGAGACACCAAACACACCAATGCTTCAAGATTCAACTCAATGCATCTCAAATTCCAACAATCTCCCCCTTTGGAATTGTTGGCAACACTTGGAACTTCAACACAGACACTTGGAACATGTTGACATCATAGAGCCTTTTTAGAACAATAAACTCCCCTTGGAACATGATCTTCTCATTCACTATCTTGATACCAATTTTCATTCCAATCTTCCATCTTCCTCATGCTATCATATTTCCATCTTCTTATCATAAGACTAACTTTAACATGCATATAGTCTTTCCTTGCATAATCTTCTCAGCATAACTTGATACCAATCTCCAGATAACCTTCTCAAGATGACATGCATATCAACCTTTCCATGCATAATCTTCTCCCCCTTTGACAATAATTCCAAAGGGACCAATCTAGGAGCAAATAAGATATTCAACGAATTCATTGCTCCCCCTTTCTGGCACATCTCCTAAGGTGTAGGAGAATGAGTAACTCCTAATTTCTTTCGGAGATACTCGAAGACTTCCTTTGGCAAAGGTTTTGTGAAGATATCAGCCACTTGCTCAGTAGTAGGAACGTATTCCAACTTTACCTCACCATCTGCAACTTTATCCTTGAGAAAGTGATAGCGGATTGCAACATGCTTAGTCCTTGAATGTTGAACTGGATTCTTGGAGATATGAATTGCACTAGTGTTATCACAGAGGATCGGCGTAGGATCTGTTGTTGGAACTCCTAAATCAGAGAGCATTTGCCGCATCCATAACACTTGCGTACAACAAGTTGCCGCTGCAATATATTCTGCTTCCGCTGTCGAAAGTGAGACGGAGTCTTGCTTCTTGCTGTGCCAAGCTACCAATCTATCACCAAGATAGAATGCACCACCACTTGTACTCTTGCGATCATCTACGCAACCAGCCCAATCGGCGTCTGAGTATGCGACAAGAGTAAAGGATTTACCTTTAGGATACCATATTCCAAGCTCCATAGTACCTTTTAGATATCGAAATATCCTTTTCACTGCTGTAAGGTGCGTCTCAGTTGGTGATGCTTGAAATCGAGCCACCATACATACTGCTTGTAGAAGATCTGGTCTTGTAGCAGTCAAGTAAAGCAAGCTTCCTATCATAGAACGATAGGTGGTGTGATCAACGGACGAAGCCTTATCATCTTTGCTAAGTTTCGTGTTCGTTGTCATTGGCGTGCTCACGGGCTTGCTGTCTTCCATGTTAAAACGCTTCAACATTTCCTTTATATATTTCATCTGAGATATAAAAATACCATTTTTCAGCTGCTGAACTTGTAATCCTAGGAAGAACTTTAGCTCTCCAAGCATAGACATCTCAAATTCTTTCGTCATATCTTCAGCAAAAATCCTGCACATATTCTCATCATTGCCTCCAAATATTATGTCATCAACATAAACAATAACCACCAGCTGTTTGCTTGAATCAGATTTGACATACAGATTGCTATCAACAAGT
This sequence comes from Litsea cubeba, assembly GCA_012931725.1. NCBI lineage: Eukaryota > Viridiplantae > Streptophyta > Magnoliopsida > Laurales > Lauraceae > Litsea > Litsea cubeba. The sequence continues at coordinate 29,867,406 of CM022952.1, read as the reverse complement.
CCTTTTCCAAAACCGATCTTGCGAAGATAAAGATCCAGCCTTGCATACCATGCCCTTGGCGCCTGTTTCAGTCCATATAGAGCCTTCTTCAGCTTGCAAACTAAGTCTGAATTTTTGCTAATTAGAAAGCCATCAGGTTGCTCAATGTAGACCTCTTCTTCAAGTAAACCATTCAAGAAAGCTGACTTAACATCCATCTGAAATACCTTGAAGGTTTTATAGGCAGCCAATGCAAGAAACATACGAATGGCTTCCAGACGAGCCACCGGTGCAAAGGTCTCTTCAAAATCTATGCCTTCAACTTGTGCATAGCCTTTACAAACCAACCTTGCCTTGTTTCGTATGACCTGACCATCTTCATTCAGCTTGTTCCGAAAGACCCATTTTGTACCAATCACATTCTTATCAGTAGGTCTAGGGACTAGTTCCCATGTGGAGTTTTTCTCAATCTGCTCCAACTCCTCATGCATAGCTTTTAACCAGCTTTCATCTAGACTAGCTTCAGCTACTGTCTTGGGCTCAATGGTGGACACAAGTGAGTAATTGCTAACTACACTTTGTCTAGTTTTTACACCGGCCTCAGGATCTCCAATGATTTGATCCTTAGGGTGTTGCTCTACCCAAGTACTTTTCTTTCTAGGAGAAGTATCCTCTGAATCATCTTTTGCCTTTTCAGAATCAGGTTCAGCCACTTCATCATCAATCTCACTCGAGTCCTCATAAACTGGACTGTCATTATGAGTTACCTTCTTTGACTCATGGTTTTCATCAATTCTAACATCAGTACTTTCAATAATTTTTCTGGTCCTTTTGTTAAGGCATCTGTAAGCTTTACTAGAGGATGAGTAACCCAGAAAAATACCTTCATCGGCTCTTTCTTCAAATTTGCCCGGATTTTGTTCGAGCCGCTTGATGTAACACTTGCTACCGAAGACTCTGAAGTGCTTGACTGTAGCTTTTCTTCCAAACCATAGCTCATAAGGTGTTTTATCTTCATGTGGCCTGATCAAGCAACGATTCTGAATATAAACAGCCGTATGAATCGCCTCTTTCCAATACTTATCAGCCATCTTACTTTCAATCAGCATGGTGCGTGCCATTTCTTGCACAGTGCGGTTCTTGCGCTCAACAACTCCATTCTGCTGTGGAGTTCTAGGGGCTGAGTATTGTCTTTGGATGCCATGATGTTCACAATACTTAGTGAATTCATCAGATGTGAATTCGCCTCCACGATCAGACCTTAGTGTCTTGATCTGCTTCCCTAGCATGTTTTCAACCTGTGCTTTAAACACTTTGAACCGATCAAGTGCTTGATGTTTATGCTTAAGAAATAATACCCATGTCATGCGAGTAAAATCATCAATGCAAAGCATAAAATACTTATCTCCATTGGTGCTTTGAGTCCGCATCGGTCCACAGAGATCAGTGTGTACCAGCTCAAGAGGTTTCTTCGTATGATGCTCCTTCGTCTTGAACATTACCCTCGTTTGCTTTCCCTTTTGACAAGAGTCACAAATGGGGTTTGAAGGCTTTTCAATTGTAGCCATACCTCTAACAGCCTTTGAATTGCAAATCTTTGACATGTTGCCAAAGTTTAGATGCCCAAGGCGTTTGTGCCACAACCAACTCTCTTCTGACCGACTCAATAAGCATGTCTTTTCAGCTCCATCTGACAAGGTGTAAAGATTTCCAGCTGTCCTTGACCCAGTAGCCACTGTTTTGCCGTTGCTACACTTCTTGATAGCAAACCCATTCTTTGTAAAAACAATTTCGTGGCCCTTATCACAGATCTGGCTCACACTCAACAGATTGTGTCTCAATCCAGACACATATAAGACCTCTTCAGATCTGATCTTGTTTGCCATCAGCTGAACAACACCTTTTCCAACAATTTTGGCACCATCATTGTTACCAAACTTTACCGAACCACCTTCATAGTGCTGTAACTTGATGAATTTTTCTTTATCACCAGTCATATGACTCGAACAGCCACTATCAAGGACCCATGGTGCTGTCTTCTTTTGTGCATTGAAAGCGGTTTGCACAATGAGAGATTTCTTGCCTTTTTCTGCACTTTTCTTTGCCCTCCAAGTTTTGACTAACTTGGGTTTCTTTTCAACCTGAATTGGTTTAGCAGTAGGCAGCCTACAATCCCTAGCCATGTGTCCAAAATTATGACACTTGTAGCACTCAATATTGTGGCTATTTAGGATTGAGAAAGGGTTCCTTCTCACAACTGGGCTGTTTCTCACATAGAATTTACAATCTGCCCTTCTATGTCCATACCTATTGCAATGATAACAATAGCCATAAAATTTGTATCTTTTATATGGCTGGTTAGGCTTCATGTCCTTTCTCACTTGAATGGGCTCTTTTCTAGGCAGTGTGGGCTTCACAGAATTGGAAGGTGTAGTAACTTGCTTTACAAACACCGTCTCTACAGAAGGTGTAACCTTAGAAGATTCTCCATTCTCAAATCCTATTCCAAATCTGAAGTGAGGGGGTCTTTGAACTTTCAAAATTTCATTCAGCTTCAATGTACCATTGATAGCTTGAAACTCCTTGAGCTTTTGTTTCATTTGCATATTTTCAGTCCTTGCTCCAAGGATTTCATTCTCAAGTTTCATCACTTCCTCAGTTTTGGTACAGATTTGTATTTCTAGGACATCTACCATTCTTTTATACTCTTCTAATTCAGTTTTCAAAGCAATAACTGAAATTTCAGATTCATGAAGAAGTTTCAGATTTTTCTTACTTGATCTTCGCTCCTTGCTAAGCTCCTCAAGTGCAGCAATGAGCTCTTCTTCAAGATTCACTTCAGCCTCCTCTTCGTTTTCCAGCTCTTGCTCATCGTCTTCTTCAATAGTAACCATGAAGAGTGCTTCAGTCGCCTCGACTGATTCATCATCGTCCGAAGATTCAGACGTGCTGTCATTATGCTGACTGATGAAGCTCTTTGCTTTGCCCTTCTTTCTGAAATTCTTCTTCCATTTACTCTTATCAACATAAGAGTCATTATCATTGTCTTCTTTCAGCGGGCACTTCGCAGCAAAGTGGCCAACACCGCCACAATTGAAGCATTTAAAGGGTAGCTTCCCTTTATACTTGCCATTGCTTCCTTTCTTCAGCCTTCTAATAAATTGAGCCTCAAGCTCATCATCATCAGAATCATGACCAGCAATCTCTTTTGCCTTTTTCTGAACTTTGAAGGCCGCTTCTCTATCCGATGAAGACGTCTTACCTATGCGCATCTCATAGGCAGTGAGAGAACCATGCAGCTCATCCATTGAAAACTCGTTCAGATCTTTGGCTTCTTCTATGGCTGAGACTTTAGAATCAAACCGGGGAAGGAGAGATCTTAGAACCTTTTTGACGATGACTGGTTCTTTAATCTCCTCTCCTAGTCCACGAATGTCATTCGTGACTTCATTCACCCGTTGCATGTAAGAATCAACATTCTCGTTATCCTCCATGCGAAGCGACTCAAATTGGGAGCGATGAGTTTGCAATTTCGCTTCTTTGATCTTCTCATCTCCTTCATGGATGCTTTTCAGCTTATCCCAGATTTCCTTGGCTGTCTTGCATGCTATAACTTTGATCAGCTCGCTGTCAACAAGGCCGCTAAAGAGTGCATTCTGCGCCTTAGAGTCGTTGTCTGCTAACTTCTTCGTTGCAGCATCAGTGGGTACAATGGCAGAATTGTAACCGACTCTGACAGTCTCCCAGACATCATAGCCAAGAGATTTGATGAAGGCCTGCATTCTAATCTTCCAAAAGCTGTAATTAGAACCATCAAACAACGGTGCTTTCATATTCGCTGTGCTGGTTGCCATGTGATTTGACAAAGATCACCCTTAGCGTGTTAAGCTTATCAAGGGAAACCTTACGCTCTGATACCAATTGTTAGATCTCGAGATCACTGAGAGGGGGGGGTGAATCAGTGATCTCTTTTAAACAGGTCCTTGCTAACAACAATTCAAATCAAACCACACAATTTGACACCAGATTTTACGTGGTTCACCAAAAGGCTACGTCCACGGTTCAATCCCGTCCGAACAACAATCCGGTACAGGTCTGAATCTTATTTAGTCGCACCGACGACAAAGAGCACCAACCCTTAAATTCAGATAGCACCAACTATCTAGGAAGCACCGACTCCCTTAGGTTTCAGATAGCACCAACTATCTAGGAAGCACCGACTCCCTTAGGTTTCAGATAGCACCAACTATCTAGGAAGCTACAACTCCCTTTACAATTTGTCTGCACCCACAGACAGGATCACCAAACCCCAAAACACCAAGCACCAACTTGATGATTACAGCAAAGAAGATAAACTGATCTACAGCCCTTTCCCCTCTACAATTCTCTCTCTCTCAATCCCTTACAAATAGAAATCTAAAGCATAAAAGAGAGACTTATCTTATGAACGAAAATACCATCTTCATGAGGCTTCAAATTCGTCCACACTTGCTGTAGAAAGTTGCTCCACAACAGCAAGACACAAGCACCTTCTTCTCCAAGCACTCTTCTCTCCAAAACTCTCTCAAACTCTTCTTTCTTTGATGCTTGTTATTGAAAACGAGATTAGGAGTGTTTATATAGGTTTTAGCAACCCCAAAGAGTGTCCAAAATAGGCTACAATTCGTTTAGAAAGAGTCCCAAACGAATTACAAAAAATTCCTAACTTTTAGCAAAAGACTTCTAATTCTGCGTTACTTGCTGTCTGTGTGTGCTCGGTCGACATCATACTTTGCTCGGTCGACCGGGTGAACTGGGCGCCTGACGAACTTTCAAAAAGTTGTAAGTTGTCAAATTCTGGAACCCGAGCTCGGTCGACATCCTGGAAGCCTCGGTCGACCGCGTGCATGCTCGGTTGACCGCACCAGGAGCTGGGTCGACCGGATGACCTCTGTGTCAAAAATAACTGTAAGCTCTGATTTTGCACTTTCTTCATGCTCGGTCGACCGGCCAGGGAGCTCGGTCGACCGGGTACACTGCACCAGGAAAAACTGATTTTCTTCACTGTTTTCCTTTTTCATTCTTCTTGAGCTCTATCACTTCCACTCTTTCAACACATGATTGAGACATAGTGTTGACAATAATTCCAATACAATTTGATGCTTGAGACACCAAACACACCAATGCTTCAAGATTCAACTCAATGCATCTTCAAATTCCAACACAAACCTGGCTCATATGGGCTAACCATGGGACCTTAAGCTTTTGAAATGGCTTAGATCTCATATGGTGTCGTTTTTATAAAGAATATCCAAAAATATCTCATTTGGATAGAGAATATCTAAGAATATATTTACTTGGAGAGAATCTCTCATGATCCCTTTATTTTGGGATAGAATATCTCAAGATATCTTTCTTTTGGGAAAGAATCCGTCATAGATTATATCTTTTAGGAGAAAATCTCTCATTGATTTCTTTTTGGGAGAGAATCCCTCAAGATATCTTTCTTTTGGGAAAGAATCTTTCTAATCTCTTTCTTTTGGTAAGGTTACTAATTAGTAACACTTACCTCTTTCTTCTTTCCTTCTTTGGTTTGCTCTCCTCTATAAAAGCAAGGAGAAGGTTGGATCTCTTGCTCTTATTACTTTCTTTTGCAATAATCTCAAGAGGGCTTCAAGACCAAGAGCTTTTCTTCTTCAAGATCTTCAAGAGTTTTCTTCTTCTTCTCCATCAATGGCTTCAAGTAAGTTCTCCCTTTTTTTTTTCAAGAAAAACTCCATTGTAGGAAAAATAAAGTTCTTTCTTTTTTTTGTTTCTTTCTTTTCTTTTCTTCTTTTTTTTTTCTTTTCCACGTGTTTGCCTCCCTTTTTTTTTCACACGGGTTTTTTTTTTTTTTGCTTTCTTTTCTTTTTTTTTTTCATGTTTGTTTTTTTTTTGTGTGGGCCGTACGGACAGATCCGTACGGATCTGGCCGTACGGCCACGTGGCCTGTGGGCCACGGCCTGTGGGCCAGTCCTCTTTTTCTTTTTTTTTTCTCTTTTTTTTTCCTCCCCTTTATTTTTGAGAGAGTTTCTTTTCTTTCTTTTTTTGTTTTCTTTCCCCTCTCTTTTTTTTTAGAGAAAGTTTCTTTTCTTTTCTTTTTTTGTTTTCTTTCCCCTCTCTTTTTTTTGAGAAAGTTTCTTTTCTTTTTTTTTTGCTCATCATGATAATGCATTTTTTTCGCAAACCAAGATGTTCATGCATGCGTTCAATTTGTAAATTAAATTTGTAGCATGATGTGATAGCATACCTGAAAGTTTTTGCAAATTTGGGAATTTGGAGCTCGCAGTGATGTTGAGCCCTTCCTGATTTTGCGGAGACTTTGAGGTTTCGAAAGTTTGGAGTTTCGGAGCTCGCAGCGATGTTGAGCCCATCTTCAAGCTTTCTTATTTCTTTCGGGATAGTTCCTTTTCTTCGGAATTGCCCCGTCATCATGTCAAAATTTCGCCAGATTTTTTTTAGCGAGATTCTGTCATTTTGATGTTTGATCTTTTTCTTTTCCATCCTTTTCAGGTGGTTCCTCCAGAGCGAACAAGGGTAAAGAGCCTGCTACAAGCGTACCTCGTCGATCTTCTAGATCTTCTAATCCGGCCGTTCAGCAGGCTTTTGAGAAGGTCCAGTATGTTGAGAGACATCTGGAAGAGTGCGACTCCCTCAACAGAGATGAGATGAGGCAGCGACTGATCACTCTCAAGGGAGAGGAATTCTATAAGATTGTTGACACCAAAAATGTCACTTTGCCTCATCAAGATCCAAAGAGCTACATGAAGTCGCAACCTGCCATAAATAGGCAATGCTGCTTCCAAAAATAAAATCTTGTCAGAATCAAACAAAAACTGCAAGATTCTTCCAGATAGCCAAAAGAGGAGTACACAAGAAATTTCGGGCCATTTTAAAATCATTTGGCCTAACTTCGCTTCTCCGACAGCCGAAAAGGAGCTCTCGGCGACAAAAGCTCTCCGGGACCATGGTTTCCAAGACAGAACCTATGGATCATCTTAAAATGACTCCAATAGGTTCCCTGTCAAATTTCAAGTCAATCGGACATCGGTTGACCGCACATCAAACTGCGACATCTTCATTGCGACAAAAAGCAAGTCTACAGGTGATAGGACCCCAAACGGCTTCAAAACTCAAACAAAAGCCTATGGTTGGTCTTATTTATTGCTCAGGAGGCTTCACACCAAATTTCAGGTCATTCCGACATCGTTTGACCCAGTTTCAGCTTCTGACGGAAAATCGGCAGCTCTGCGCGACAAAGTCTTCGGCTTTCTCAGGGAATTGGAAACTTTGCAAAATAAAATGCAAGGATTCTCATCAGGTTTCCTACAAAGAAATCAGGCCAATAAATGGTCAAAATGTCAAGGAAAAGTACAGAAGAAAAAAGAATAAAAAAAAAGCAAAAACGGACGCAAAACGGGACACGAAAGGGGGAAAACCCCCCCAGGGTCGCCGGCGACCTTGGACCCCGGGGTCGCCGGGAAAGCCCCGGAAACCCCGGTTTTCGCCGTTTTTTCGCGATTCGAGGAGCCCAGCCTCTGGTACTTTCCAAAATTCATGCTTTTGAGACACCAAGTCCTCTGACATCCGTCCAAAACACGGGTAAATCATCAAGAGTATCGAAGACAGTATTGATCGCCACCCGGTCAACCAAAAAAAGTGTGCTTTCCACCCGACCGATCGAGAAATCGACAGGACAGATGGCACCGACCCGCTGTTGGCAACAAACACCTGAAATTACATGATCATCTGATGTCGATCTACATGAAGATCCATCGATGATCATCGACAGAAGAATTCCAAAAGACGTGACACGGCCCGCGACTCTTCAGCTGCTCGGCGACCACTTAATGCGATTAATTGAGTAGCTTTATTACAGTCATTAATCCATTTCTTTGGACGGCCCAATCAGAAGCAAGCATTCGGGAGTTACAAGTCAAGAGATTCATGGCATTTAACCCATGAAACTCCTCCCATCATGGCGATTAAAGGCGATTAAATGCCCTCAATCTCCTCCGGCCAATCAGAAACCAAGAAAAAGAAGTTACAAAATAAACAATTCAATTTTGTAACTCCTCCCATTATGCGGCTTAAATGACAATAAAAGCCCATAAACCCACCTAAAAGGCTACCTAAAAGCCTATAAATAGGAGGGCTCTCCAAGAAGAAAACACAACACAAAACATCAGAAACATCAGAGAAAAAAGCACAAGCACACAGACAGAAATCCAGAGAAAGGAAAAAGAGAGAAAACTCTGCGGAAGTTCTACACCGGCCACCGCAACAAGGTGACAAAAGTCCCTTGGGGGGTACCCCCCCCCCCAAGGTCCTGGCCTTCTCCTCCTGCCTCCAATGGCTTAGATATGGCTTTTCAGCCCGTCTACTCGGCTTTTTATTGGACATAGGACCTTCCTTTGGTCTTTGTCCTCTAAAAACCCGAGGTTATAGCCAAGCCAAGCGAATCGATAGCATCCTCTGTTCTCATCTGCATGGATGATGGCGAAGCCCACATATGGCTTGCGACCGTCAATCTAAACGAGTCCCCCACAATCTCCTGAGAAGTTAGATCCTCCTTTTCTTGCTTTTCATTGTAGTTTGTATTTTTTTTAAAGAGACAAAAATCACAATTCTTGTCTTTCATTGTTGATAAGGATTGTAAATCGGCTATAAATGCCAAAATCGGCTATAAACGCCAAAAATCGGCTATAAACGCCAAAAATCGGCTATAAACGCCAAAATCGGCTATAAATGCCAAAAAAATCGCCTTTCACGGCAAACCAAAAAAATGTCTCTTTTCTTAAATATATGTGCAATGGAAAACTTGAAAGAAGTTGATTTCCCTTTTTACTTGCGAAGGTTGATCCCCGGATCACCACTTGCAATTCCAAGTAAAATAGAAAATCTGGCACACCCACAAAAAAAGAAATGTTGATGCACGCCCTTGCCCCCCGGTTACGAAAGGGTCGGACCCGACGGACTCCCACGTCCGCCGACCTCGGTAGAACCAAGCAGGAGCGCGGTCCATCAAGCTGGCATCACCCGGTGGGACTCGTTTATTTGAGAACACGATGCTAGAAATGAAATATTTGCATATCATATATTTTGCTCTATGCTTATATTTCTTTTCTCGATTCCTTGGCTACTTTATAATTGGTGGCCTATGTTGAATTCCGCATAATAAAAAATGAGATGAGATTTTTTGTTTGGAAATTTCTAATTCTTTGAATTTATTTCCACTCTTTCTCTTTTCAAAAAACAAAAATCAGATTTGTCATTTTTGGATTCAAAATTGAGAAACTTTGATCCTTTCCCTTCTGGGCACTGGCGCTCGCGGAAATCGCCGAGACCGTGTTCGGATCGGGGGTTGGGCCATTGTTTCTCTTCGATGAGTTCATTAAAAATCTAAAACAAAAAATATATAAAAAAAGTAAAAAAAAATCAGATTTGTCATTTTTGGATTCAAAATTGAGAAACCTTGATCCGTTCCTATCGTTCATCGCGCTTGCAGAAATGTTGAGCCTGTTCGACTAAGATTTTGGGCCATTGTTTCTCTTCGATGAGTTCATTAAAAAACTAAAAAAAATATATATATATATATATAAAAAAAGTAAAAAAAAAGTTTTAGATTTCTCAATTTGGATTCAAAATTGAGAAACCTTGATCCGTTCCTATCGTTCATCGCGCTTGCAGAAATGTTGAGCCTGTTCGACTAAGGTTTTGGGCCATTGTTTCTCTTCGATGAATTCATAAAAATAAAATAAAAAAATATATAAAAAAAAAAAGACATAGACCACTAAGGTTAAACCAACTGTGTTCTTTGATCATGGTTGATTCAAAGAAAAGCCTTGCCAGAGTGTGGAGACAGCTTGACTGTTCTAGGCAAGGGTCCTCCAAACGGGTTCATTAAGTAATCCTACCCTTACCTGGGGGCAATTCTATCAATCAAGATTTCATAAGACCGGGTTAGGAGGCCTATGTGTACTCCCTCGTCTTTTAAATAAATAAAAAAAAATATAAATAAAAAAAAATATAAAAATTTTAAAATAAAAAAATAAAAATAAAAAAATTTTTCAAAAAAAAAATCTCTTAAAAAAAAAATAAAAAAAAATAAAAAAAAGATTTAAAAAAAAAAAAAAACTTCAAAAAAAAAAAAAAAAAACTTCCGTCATTTTGGGTTTAGATTAGAGAAATCTTGGTCTTCTCCTTTCTGAGCACTGGCGCTCGCGGAAATCGCTGAGCCCGTGTTCAGATTGGAGTGCCTTTTGCTCTCTTTGATGAACCCGATATTGGCCTTTCAAAAAAAAAACTCGTCATTTTTAGATTCAGATCCGAGAAATCATGGTTCATTTATTTCTGAGCACTGGCGCTCGCGGAAATCGCTGAGCCCGTGTTCAGATTGGAATACCATCTGCTCTCTTTGATGAATCCAATCTTGACCTTTCAAAACAGAGAATCTCATCTCATAGATGCGGTCTCAAAACATTTGTGTCTAGCGGTACTAGTACGCCCTTTCAGGGTCTACTGTATTGCGACCGGCACATTTGTAACTCCAACTTTATATTCTTCTTACCTCGAGCAAGCTCTGCTTCTCGATAAGTCGAATTTAAGTTCACAATTGCTTCTAGCAGTCACTGGGATGCCCATTCCGGGCTTACCACACCTGCGATCAGAACAATTGTACCTTCTATGGCATTTTGCCTTCCTCATATTGCTTGGGTCATCTACCTCGAGCAATTTGAAAAGACGAAACCATAGAACTTCCCATTTATGATCATTATATTCTTGTGATTACTAATGGATGTGGTCTTGTTTCAGAAATTTTCGAAAAAACTAACAATGGCAGCTTCACTAACCATTACTTTCGACGAAAACAAGCACCAACTCATGCTTCAACAGAAGCAAACCACGCGCACCTACAAGCGCCCCATCAGCTGCCGAAGTGTCAACTCCCTCGGCAACTCTGTGAACTCCGGGTCGACCCCGACTCCCCGGACTATCGTCTTTGGGACGCTGGGACCATTCCCACTTCCCGAGGAACAAACTGCTCCCTCCAAGAAGCAGAAACTCGCCTCTCAACGTGTCACTACCGTGACACCAAAGGCGAGCACCAGAAGGCCTGAAGCCCGTGGCAGCCCCGCGAAGCCTCAACCTGCAAACAACCAGGTCTACCCCAAGACTTGGTCCCCAAGACCTTCACCAAAACAGAGAAGGTCCCAAACATCCACTAAGCCAGCATTCCTGGCCCCACTCAAGGAGAACCAGTTCTATCCTCTTGCTTACATGAAAGAGGAGAGACCCATCTCCAACTCGACTTCCAAGTCATCCCAGCATGAGCCGGCTTGTTCCTAAAAGCCCAAAATCAGATCATGCGTCACAAGGCCTCTGCAAGCACCTGCTAAGGCCTACAAATCTGCAGTTCGACCCTTCATCTCTACAGGGGCCGAACTTCAAAAATTCAAAGCTTCGCTGCAACAGGCGAAGGACAGGGTTCGCATCCTGTCCTTGCCCAGCTACAGAGAAGACAGGCTCGGCTGCTGCGCCCGAGGGAGCACATCCTTCATCGTCAAAGCCCAGTCAGAGCTGACCGAAGCTCAAATTGCTCGTCGTATACGCCGCCGCGCGTCGTACCGACAAAAGAGACTACAGAAGCAAAGGACCCAGCCTCCCACACTTCAAGTCTCTCCCAAATGGGTCGAAAAAGAAAGACCCAACCAAGTTGCTGCCGTCCATATGGTTGGAAAAACCAGAAGGCGCCAAAAATCAGCAACAAAAATCCATGTCCGACGTCCGATGACCCGCAGCGTCTCAAGGACAAGAAGACATTCAGAAGAATCCCCTGCTCCTTCAAGCAAAGGACAGCAGAGTGATCCTTCCTCAAGCTCCTCTTCAAAAAGAATGAGCCCCAGCTCAGTCACCAGGACAGTTTCTTCGTTCGAATCACGAAGGATGAATGTCTTGGCTACAAATTCTGAGCCACCACCCCGCAATCCACCTCCAGAAGATGCGATCACCCGCATCTAGCAGTTGGAACAGGGCCAGCAGAGGATTGAAACTCTGATGGAAAACCTTCTCCTCGCCTTCCAAAATCAGGCGAACAATGAACCTCCTCCAATCATCAAGACGACGAGGTAAATAGAGAAGAAAATGAGTCACGCGCCCTTACCAAAAAGGACGTAGACGGTATCCTCGCCAAAGCAAAAGAAGAGGATATACTCAAAGAGCATGGGATCAAGCCACCATATCCCTTATGGATGGACTCGGTCCCGTTCCCCACCGAATTCAAGCATCCTACTCTCCAAACATATACGGGGAAAGGATCAGCCAGACAGCACGTCATCCACTTCAAGATCCTGACGGGAGCTATCGCGGATCAAGATGCACTCAAAATCCGCCTCTTTGCAAGTACCCTAAAAGGTACGGCCTTCGATTGGTACTCCACTCTGCCGGAGGACTCAATCCAAAATTGGGCCATGCTAGAGACACGCTTCCTGACTCACTTCAAAGGTGTGGATCACCCCGCTACTATGGCTCAGCTGTGCAGCCTAAAACAGGGGGAGAATGAGTCAACATATGACTTCATTCACAAGTGGAAAGCAATGGCATACAAATGCTCTGATGTATTGCCACAAGCGTCGCTAGTCGACATCTACCGAAACAACATGAGAGCCAGAATCCGCTCCATGATCATCGGCAACAAATCAAAAAACCTGGGAGAACTCCTAGAAGCTTCCATGGAAGCTGAAACGGTGATTAAAGACCTCAACAGTCAGAAATCATCAAGAAAAGAGCCAACCGCCATTGCAACCTCTAAACCAAAGAAGAAAGAGGTCCTCAATGTGCAGACCAAGTCAGCTCCTCAGCCACCAAAGAAAGCTGAACACAAAGCTGCTGGTAAGAGACCTGAACTCTCTGACGCCTTCAAAGAACGAGTAGAGAAGAAATACCCGTTTGATGAAGATGTTGATGAAATCTTCGGGGCTCTTGTGGCAAACGGCAAGCTCACCTTGCCTGAACCAAAAAGACCGGGTGATGTTGGCAAAACCAACGATCCTCGGTACTGTCCATACCACCAGATGATCTCGCATCCTCTCAATCAATGCTTCGTTGTGAGAGAGAAAATAAATGAGATGTGGAAAAACGGAGTCATCACCTTTGACAAAAACTATGGGTCTGCCTCCGTCAACATGGTGACATGTGGACAAACATCAAGATCACCGAAGAAGAAGATCACGACTTCCTTCAAGGTGATAAACTCAATCGAAGCGTCCGAGGAACTGGTTCCTTACCCGACACCAGATGGACAACCGATATGGGTACATCCCGATCTCCTGGAAGATGAAAATTGGGAGGTCGTGAAAATAAAGCCTACAGCTCGACAGCGAAGGCAGGCTAGGAAACATCTCCTCAAGCTCAAACGGCAAGAGAAGACCCAGCCAAAACTAGAGGTCAAAGAAAAGGCAGAGGCTTCCTCTACCGCTTCACTGGAGGTAACAAAAACATCCCTTCCAGAGACTTCAAAGGGGGTAAGGAAATTCACTCTCAGTGATTTCATGCCACCTCAATTCAAAGAAGCCATGCAGGAGGCATCATACTCTTGCAATTCAGTAGTTGGATTCTCCATTGATGGATACGAATCAAGCGACACCGATGATGGATTCGAATCCAACTACACAGATGAGTGGGAGGAATCCCTTGAAACAGGAGAATATCTCTCCGATGAAGAATGGGTTCCTGAGTCTCATCTTATGCCAGTAATCTGGTATAACCCCCTACAGCCACAAGGATCCTGGTCTGATGATGAAGAAGACCAAGAAGCTGTACAAGAAAATGCTGCTGACCCAGCACCTTTCATTACTCCAGTGGAAATCAACAATGTTGAGCCACAAAGAGTCGATGAAGAAGAAGATCCGCTCCTATGCCTGATCTTGAAGAATATGCAAGGATCTTGCAGCGACTCGCTCTAGAACAAGAGCAAGAACGCGTCAACGAGCCTCCTCGCAATCCAGAGCCTGAAGTCCCTGAAGACCACCAGGTACATCCTCCCTTAACTCCTGAAAATGGAGAAAATTGCTGGATAGACGATCCTCTTACATCCGAGGATGAGTCTGACTCCGATCAGGCAACGTCTCCCGTCAGAGCTTCCTGTAATGTGATAATTCGGGATTATAGCTCTTCCGAAGCATCGTCTGATGAGAGCACTTACACTCCGGCGACGCCTAGCAATGTATCTTCTGGAGCCACCTCGTCTCACGTGACTTTCACTGAGATGACACCCTCTCAGGTTTCTTCTCCTGAGACTGTGACTTCAAAGTTCACACCCTTCCTGACTGAAGAATTCCCAGCTATTGATGCTTGGGACGATGAATTAGTCAACGAAGAAGAAAGATTGCTGGATGCTGTTCAGGACTTGTTCCCGGAAAATGCTCCATGCAACACAATCACTGAGGATGGTAACTCTGCTGCTGATACATCCTCAGCAAATGAAAAACGACAGCCTCTTGATCCTGAAGACAATCTTCCAAACGAAGACCCTTCTCAAGAAGCTCTCGAAGTTGGTAGAGGCACCCGCTCTGGCCGGGACTACCACAAAAGTTACAACCAATCTTCCTTTACATATGTAAATCCTTCGGGAAAAGATGTTGTAAGCGCCCCTAGTGGCAACAATGATGAACATGCAGGCCCTAAGGAGGCTTTCAAGTATGACTTGATTGAACACTTCAAGCACATACCTGCACGTCTGCACATCCTAGATTTGTTGCGAATGTCTCCGCACACTCGTGATAATCTCATTTCGGAATTACAAAAGCTGAATGAGGATGTCGACAAACATGCCCCGCAAGTCCTCCAAATTGAAATGGATTACCGGGTCAAAAACTCAGAAGCCTCCTCAAAGGGAGAAAAGAAGAAAACTGAGGGATCATGCATTGAATGCCTCTCGGTTAAAAAAGCAGCCAGTGCAACCATCGCCTTCACAAAGGATGACCTCCTACTTGGCGAAACCAGGCATAACCGACCCCTGTACTTCACAGGGTATATCAAGGAAATGCCTATGCATAGAGTTCAGATCGACCCAGGTTCTGCACTCAACCTCATCTCCACATCGGCTCTTGAAGAGTTGGGCATCCCACCCAGCAAACTGAGCCACACATCTGTGTCTATCTTTGGATACGATGGGAGTACTCAAAGGCCTATCGGCAAAATCAGGTTCAAATTGCAGATCGGTGATCTTATCTCTGAGGTCACAGTGTATGCAATAAAAACCCCTTCATGCTACAACATCCTTCTCGGACGCCCTTGGATCCATGAGAATGGTGTTGTCCCTTCAACTCTACATCAATGCATCAAGTTTGTTGGCGACGACGGCATGATACATCGAGTCTTTGCGGACAGAAAACCCTTCAAAGGTAAAGAAATCCACTTCGCAGACTCACAGATGTATGAAGGTGAAAAAGAAGAAGAGGAAAAGCATACAGCATCCTTTGCCGAAAATCTCCAGAAAGATAAAGGCAAAGCTCCTCAACAATCACCGGAAGAAAACAAACCATCTGGTAAATCTGAAGAGAGCATGCAAACTCCCTTCATCATCTCCCTCAAATCTTCAAAGCCTTTGGTCATCACAACTAAAGTGAAGAAGGCAAAACAAAAGCCTGGGGGCAAATTTGTTGTCTCTTTCGTGTCTATCATGCAAGATACGGACTCGGATTCAGAGCCAGAAGACGACACATCGTCAAGCCAAGCTGACACTCAGCAAGTTCAGCCTGCTCTCACTCCAATGGAGACAACTTCTGACATAGAAGATCCTACGTCAGCTTCCTTCGTTGTTCCAGCAACTTCAGCAAAGGAAAAACCAATCTTCTTCCATAGATCGGATGCTTCTTCATCAAATTCCATGCCTGAACCTTTCCAAAATAAAGGTACGCCTCAACTATCCTTATACAGTTCTGTGGCACAAGCTATTATGAAGAAAATGGGCTATGACGCTCAAAACCCAGTCGGTTTGGGGGAAGGACGCGGTATTCTCACGCCATTGGGGCCCGTCTTGACCAAAAGCCAGCTGGAAGATTGGAGACTCTACGGCTATGTAGAAAAGTCTTCACACGGGTTAGGGTATGATCCTGACACTCCCTTGAGAGAGTTGACACAAAGGCTTAAAAGTCAATATACTGACCAAGCCTCAACATCCCAAGTCCATGAAGACATCGATCTCCCTGGATATCTCTTTGATGAGTCACCTGACAAAGATCCAGGAAGCTCATCCAATTGGCACGATTTCTCCGAAAATGAAGAGGAGTTGTCCGATGGCACAGACGTGTGGACTTCTGACCCAGAAGAACCCTCATCTCCAAAAGAAGTAGCCTACTTCGACTCGGTTTCAACAGGCGATTGGGATCATCTCATAGCAAGCCTTGGGAAAATTACCGATCAAGAAGACCTTTGGAAAGGAACAAAACCTTGGTCCGGAAATGCCCTTGAAACCCCAGAAGGTTTCATTGAGCTGGAAGCCTCCGAAAATATTGTGGAGGAACCACCTTCGAACCTTCCAACAGAAGATCCTGTTCAAAAGATAGACTTGGGAACACCAGATAACCCACGTCCTGTATTCATAAGCAAGAATATAAAGGATGATGAGTTACCCGAGTACATCGCTTTTCTTCGTGAGTTCGTTGATTGCTTTGCATGGTCTTACGCTGAAATGCCAGGCTTAGACCCCAAAATAGCAGTTCACAAACTCAATCTTCAAGAAGACATCAAGCCTGTCAAGCAAGGCCAAAGAAGATTCCGTCCAGACGTGATGGATAAAATTGAACAAGAAGTTCAAAAACTCAAAAGCGTCGGCTTCATCCGTGAGGAACAACATCCTGAATGGTTGGCCAACATTGTCCCCGTGACAAAGAAAAATGGGCAGATCAGGGTCTGTATTGACTATAGAGACCTGAATGGCGCATGCCCAAAAGATGAATTTCCGCTCCCCATACCAGAGGTAATGATTGATAATACCTGTGGATTCGAGCGAATGACATTTATGGATGGTTTCTCTGGCTACAATCAGATAAAGACGCATCCTGAGGATGAAAAACATACATCCTTTCAAACCATATTTGGTGTGTATTGTTACACTGTCATGCCATTTGGTTTGAAAAATGCTGGTGCCACATATCAGAGGGCTATGATGAAAATATTCCAAGATATGCAGCACAAGACGGTTGAATGTTACGTTGATGACCTCGCCGTCAAAAGCAAAAGAAAAGAAGATCATCTCGAAAACCTTCGAGAAGTCTTCCTCCGGCTTCGCAAACACAAACTGCGAATGAATCCATTGAAATGCTTCTTCGGCGTCTCGTCGGGTAAGTTCCTCGGATTCTTAGTTCGGAAAGCTGGAATAGAGCTTGACCCCATAAAAGTCAAAGCCATTCTAGAAATGCCCTCTCCAAGAACCTTGAGAGAACTCAAAGGGCTTCAAGGGAGATTGGCCTACATCAGATGGTTCATCTCCAATCTTTCGGGGAAATGCCGTCCATTCTCCCGATTGATGAAAAAAGGTGTAAACTTTGTCTGGGATGCTGACTGTGAAACTGCTTTCCAAGACATCAAGTCATACCTGACAAAACCTCCAGTGTTAGCTGCTCCTACCACTGGAAAACCATTCATCTTGTACACAAGAGCCCTTGATCACTCTCTGGGAGCTCTGCTTGCACAAGAAAATGATCAAAGAAAAGAAGCTGCTCTATATTACCTCAGCCGCATGCTAGTAGGTGCAGAGCATCGCTACTCTCCAGTCGAAAAAGAATGTCTTGCAGTGATGTTCGCCGTACAAAAGCTGCGTCACTACTTACTTTCCAACACAGTCTACCTGGTCTCGAGGGTCAACCTCTTGAAGGTCCTTGTCACAAAGGCAGGTTCTCTCAATGCTCGACTGGCAAAATGGTCCATCCTTCTGTCACAATTTGATATTAGGTATGTACCACAAAAAGCAATCAAAGGGCAAGCTCTAGCAGACTTCCTCGCAGAGCATCCATTGCCTAAAGATTCTCCACTCAGAGATGATCTCCCAGACGAACCAGTCTACAATGTGGAGACTTTCTCACAAAGTGCCTCCTGGGACATGTACTTTGACGGTGCAACCAGGACAAATGAAAAAAGACAGCTGATCTCGGGAGTTGGCATCCTCTTCGTTAGCCCCGACAAATACATGATTCCACACGCTTTCTCGCTACTGGAACCATGCACAAACAATGCAGCTGAATATCAAGCTCTGATCTTAGGATTGGAACTCGCCATCGAATCCGGTATCACTATGCTGGAAGTCTTTGGAGACTCTCAACTGATCGTCAACCAGATGAATCAGAAATTTGAAGTCAGGAAGCCAGATTTGCTGCCCTACTACAACAAGGCACAATCACTTCTGCAAAAGTTTGACATCTGTCACATCAAGCTTGCCGCATCCATGGCAATCCAGGAAGGGGAAAACATGCAAATCACAGTGTGCAAAAGAAGAATCCTTCCTCCTCTTAACACACACCAAGCAGTTGCTGAATGCCACCAAGTGGTCGGAAGTCGGATTTCAATCCTTCAAACTTCAATTGGCGACTGGAGGGATCCGTTCATTGATTACATTATGTTCGGAATCCTACCTGAAGATCCAAAAGAACGGGTAAGCATCCAAAGGCGAACCCCAAGCTTCCATTTGGATATTCCTTCAAAAATCCTTTACAGGAAATCCTTCAACGGAGTACTTCTACGCTGCTTGTCACAACAAGAGGCTAAAGAAACACTCAAAGAAGTTCATGCTGGTCTTTGTGGAGCTCATCAGGCTGGACCTAAGCTCTATGATCAGATAAAAAGGTTAGGATATTACTGGCCTACCATGGTAGCTGACGCAATGCAATTTGCTAAGCGCTGCCAACAATGCCAAGTTCATGGAGATTACATTCACATGCCTCCAGAATGGCTACATCCTACAGCGATCTCATGGCCTTTCGAAGCCTGGGGTATGGACATCATAGGTCCTATTTCTCCCCCTTCAAGCAAAGGTCATCGCTTCATCTTCGCCGCTACGGATTATTTCTCCAAGTGGTCAGAAGCATTTGCATTTAACGAAATGAAGACCTCATCAGTCCTTCAGTTCCTGCGCACCAACATCATTTGTCGTTTCGGCATACCCAAAAGATTCGTCCATGATAACGGACCACAGTTCCGGGATCATCGATTCTACAGGTTCTGCGACAAATACAAAATCCAAAGCTGTCCTTCGACTCCATACAATCCGGCAGCAAACGGGTTAGCAGAAGCTTTCAACAAGACACTCTGCAAAATCCTCAAAAAAATGGTCTCTAGTCACAAAAGAGACTGGAGCGACAAAATGTCTGAAGCTTTGTGGGCCTATCGAACCACCGTTCGAGGACCAACCCATAGCACACCATTCTCCTTGGTCTATGGATGCGAAGCTGTCGTACCCTTGGAAGTACAAATTCCTTCCTTGAGGGTATCCTTGCAAAATGACATGACTCAAGAAAGCAATGTCAAATTGCGGCTCCATGAGCTGGACAATCTCGATGAGAGACGGCTCGAAGCTCAACAAAGCATTGAACTTTACCAAGCACGTATGGCAGGATCTTTCGATAAAAAGGTCAGGCAACGCGCCTACAAAAAGAATGACTTGGTTCTTGCGGTAAAAAGACTAATGGTCTTCGCTCACAAGTCCAAAGGCAAATTTGAGCCGAAATGGGAGGGACCCTACGTCATCGACAAAGTTTTCTCCAATGGCGCATACGCACTCCTAAACATGGAAGGTGACAGATGTATGCTGCCCATCAATGGCAAGTTCTTAAAGCGGTACTACCCTTGAAGACTTACCCAACTGGGTAAGAGCAATGCCTGTATGGCCAAAACCGGTTTCCAGGTACACGCTCGCTAAACCTACCCTTTTTTTAGAATTTTCATATCAAATGTTGAAATTTCTAGAAATCTAAAACAATGCTTACTTTCATCGTTTCATTGTTCAAAAAAATATATATATATATCCAAGTTTAGGAACCTTTCCCTAACTTGACCAAAATTTTCAACCCTTGAACCCAAAATTCATGGTTTGAAACAAAATCCGGATTCAGGGATTTCCACCCTAGTCCACCCTGCCTTTTACCGCCAAAATGGTTTTAGGTCAAAATTTATGACCCTCGTGTCTTTAAACAAAAAAAAATGGTTTTTCAAAAAACCCACGAGGAAGCGACGCTTAGTTGATACTCGCACAAATCGGAAGCAAACGAACCACGTTCGACACTTCCAAAATCGCAGGGAAGCGACATTTCGTCGATACTTGCAAAATCCAAAACTGTGGAGATGCAACATTTCAGTTGATATCCACAACCCAAATTTCAAAGGTTCAAAAAAAAAAGAAGAAACCTTAAAAAACTGTGGAGACGCAACATTTCAGTTGATATCCATAACCCAAAGGTTCGAGAAAACCACAAATTTCAAAAATCGTGGGGAAACGACATCAAGTCAGTACCCGCAAAACCAAAATTTTTGAAAAGCAAGGATGCGACATTCCATCGATACTTGCACCCAAATCCGCGAGGATGCGACATTCCATCGATACTCGCAATCGAATGAGCAAGGATGCGACATTCCATCGATACTTGCAAGAACATTCAGCAGGGAGGCGACTTTTAGTCGATACTTGCATTTTTTGAAAACCAAATCGGCTATAAATGCCATCAAAACAGGCTATAAATGCCATCAAAACAGGCTATAAATGCCACAAACAGGCTATAAATGCCACAAATCGGCTATCAATGCCACCAAAAACAAAACCGGCTATCATTGCCACAAAAAAAACTTGGATTTCAAAAAACCCGGCTATCAATGCCACAAAAAAAAAAAAAAACCGGCTATCAATGCCACCAAAACAAAACAGGCTATCAATGCCACAAACCGGCTATCAATGCCACCAAAACTGGCTATAGATGCCACAAAAAAAAACTCGGCTATCAATGCCACAAGAAAAGCTGGCTCTCATGCCAAAATTGGCTTCCATGCCACAAACAAAAACCTGGCTTTCATGCCAAAACAATTACTTGACAAAAGATTTTCACAAAATGACAACCTTTTGATCAAATCCCATTTAGCAATTACTTTTATCACAAAAAGATTCAAGTGAGCGTAGGGATAACAAAAAAAGAGCATCCCATTTAGCAATTACTTTTATCACAAAAAGATTCAAGTGAGCGTAGGGATAACAAAAAAAAAAAAGAAGAGCATCCCATTTAGCAATTACTTTTATCACAAAAAGATTCAAGTGAGCGTAGGGATAACAAAAAAAAAAAAAAAGAAGAGCATCCCATTTAGCAATTACTTTTATCACAAAAAGATTCAAGTGAGCGTAGGGATAACAAAAAAAAAAAAGAAAAGAGTACCAAAAAAATACATGTGGTACCAAAAAAAAAAGAAAGAGAAAGTGTTCACAAGCACTACAAAAAAATAAGTACCAAAAAAATACATGTGGTACCAAAAAAGAAAAGAAAAGAGAGAAGGATGGTTTCTGTAAAAAAAATACAGGAGCTCAATCAAAAATGGTCTCCAGCCAAGAGTTCAGCTCCCCAAGCAAACTTTTAGCCTCAGCCGTCAAGGATTCCAAGGCACGCTTCTTCAGGAACCTGCCATGAGATGCTGGAGTGGGCTGTACCCCTTCTCTCACACCAGGAAGCTTACCTCGAGCAGTTTGCCATTGTTCATCCTCATCAGACTTCCTTTTGAGAACCCGTTCGGCATCTGCAACTTGGTGAATCAGGGCACTCTCCCTGTCGCGAGCCTCTATTATGGCAGTCCACTTGGCAGCGACTTGTGCCTGCAAATGCTCAAGACGTTTCCTGGCCTCATCGACCTCCCTGTCAAGGATCTTAAGGTCATGTGTCAGCCTGATGATGGCTATCTCTTCTAAGTTCCTCTTTCGGACTGCCTGCTTCCTGCTTTCTGTAGCCTCATCCAGGTCAGACTTAGCCTTATCAGCAGGGTCCAGGAACATCTCCTTGAAGAACTGGTCATCAGCCAAACTCACGGTCTCAAACCACTTGTCACCCAGTGCAATGATCCTATCAACGATCGCCCTGGCACCTGTGACATCCAGACCAGCCTCTCCAGCATCACTGAGAATCTCCTGCACATGCTGGATCATGCCAAATCCGACTTCCAAGTGCCCAGAAAAGAGAGTCTCAATCCAAGAGCTCACAACTCGCACCACCACCTTCTTCGCAAAAAGAAGAGATGGCCCAGCTGAAGATTCGCCCAACTCCGTTGGTCGGCTGCTCATGTCATCATCTGTTGAAAGAGTAACAAAAGAACTCTTTCCAGTTGAAGCTGCTCCTGCTCGGGAAGGAATCTCAGCGCGAGGAATCTCCTCAATATTGTCAGAGCTGGTCCCAGGAATCTCTACCTCTGGATCAACCTCTGGCATCTCTTGCTCTGGAAGCGACGGATCCTCCTCTGCCACTTCAAAACCTGCAAAGGAAACACAAAAAGGTATGAATATGACCCTGTTTGAAAATCATTATCAGAGTTATAACTACAAAATACCTTCTTCGACGACTGGTGGAACACTTTCCTCCTCCATGAACTCATCGGAAGCATCATCAACATTTGCATCTATCGATGGTTCAAAGTCATCGGAATCCTGTGGCAAGTCAGCTGACAAAAAAAAAATAATAATAATGTGTTAGCAAGCCAAGTCACAAACAAAAAAAAAAGGGAGCAAAAGAAGTCGTACCAATTGGAGATTCTGGATTTACTCCAGAGTCCCTCGGTTCTTCTTCAGGTGCCTCAACAGGATCTATCACCACCTCATCGGTTGGGACCTCAGGCATCACCAAGTCTTCCTCTGCTAAAAAAAAAAAGAAGAAAAGCAGAAAACAAGAAGCAAATCATAACATGGAAAAAATCCCATGAAAAGAAATGGAAAGAGAAAAAGGAAGAATCATACCTTCACCAACGGTCTCTTCTTCTCGGCTTCTCTTCTCTGGAGGCTCGTCAGCATCCACTGGCACATCCTCATTGATAGTAAGAGGAACTTCCAAGTTAGGAGAGTCCTCATGCTGCCCCTTGCTGCGATGATGACTCCTCCTCCTCTTACTTCTGCGGGCTCGCTTCTTAGAGGAACCTGCCCCGCTGTCAAAGTCAGGTTTGCCACTCGACTCATCACTGGATGGTCTGCTCTTGCCCGTAGACTCCACGGAAGCTTGCCTCTGTGCCGCTTGCATCCAAGCGCCAAGTTCGGCTTCCTCCTGTTCTAGCTGCTCCAAAGCCTCGTCAGGTATTTCTCGAACAGCTTCAGAACCGATGACGCCCTGGTCACCGAGAAAGCCTATCTTGTGCTTCTCTCCAGAAAGGAAGGCCCAAACTTCCTCTCGCCGGATGCCATCCGACTTTCCAAGGCCCTTTCTAGATGCCAACTTCACATCAAGCTCCTTCCTGGAAAGTCCCCGATATGCCGAGAAGCTCTCCGCGAACCACTTCGCAAAGCCGGCAGTACAGGAAGTCAGCAACACAGGATAAGAAATCATGGCTGTAGTGTCTTCAGCACTATAGAAAGCCCATGCATTTCTCCCGTCCTGTAAGCCTCCAAAGCGCTTCACCATGCTTGAAGGCGCTCCAACAACGCCTTGAGAAAAGCCCAGCTGCAAAGCAAAGCGAGAGGGTACATACGGCTGGATGTCGACGAAAAGATGTCTACGGTACACCATCGTGCCGACACGTATGCTGAAAAGCCACTCTCTCTCTGCATTTGTCAAGGAATAATGCCTTCCCGACCCCGCCCTGGTAGAGTCTCGGGAGGCACCAAAATCAAAAGCCTTCTTCCGCAACTCCGGAGAAAACTTTACTGAAGATTGCCCCATCTCGACGTCCCTGAACCGTCGGATCCTCATGCGGGCAAACAAAAGTGATTCGGACACGGCTTTGCCCTTAGCTAGTCGAATCATCAGAGGATCATCATCCTGAGCAGTACCCAGCCGATGGAAGCCAGGACAGTGGTATACATTGTTGGGATTGGTGTATGCCCTAAAGCCCACTAGTTGCATTCTCATTTTTTGTTACTGGATATTTAACTGGTTATTTAATGAAAAGACTCTTTTATGCTTAAACATGTATATATGTATGGTTGTGTAAGGCCCATTGTTTCTAGTAAATGAATTAGGTGTGTAGTGTCTACACACAGATAGGTCTAATTCATGGACAACTGGAAACATCATATTTGTTCATAACTGAAAGATGGAGCTGGGCACTTCATCTTGGTAGAAGTTATAATGAGATACTCTCCTATATAGGGTGACATACCTAAGTCACGGGAGGGCTTTCCCGGATCTATCTCATTAGTGCATGTGTCATGCATTGAACAGGACCATTGTAGGTGTGATCTCTAAAATAGTACTATCACAGAAAAGAGATCAAGTCACCTCATGCTACTAAGTAACCGGTGCTCTTAATCTTGAGCATTTGTGGATGAACTGACGAAGTCAAGTTCTTGAGCTTTGATTCACTATGGGTGAGATTCTTTTCATGGGTCAACAGCTCTGTGTTTTGGGTACTTGGACTTGATCAGTTGGGACGTGCAAATGCAATATAGAATCTATGCCATCTGATGATGGAATAATCGTCCCCTTAGAATTATCCGATTAATCATCAAAATCTAAGATCTTAGTATATGGATGTTCCATATGGATATTGAACTTGTGGGTCGCTCCCTGGATCAAGAGAATGATATTCGAATGATGATTATGTTTAAGGATATGAAGTTCTAAGGTTTAGATGTAATCGGGAAGGTTGATAGTACAATTGATAACCTGACTCGATTATGGATGTTACATAGAGGGGCATTCAGGTCATTACACTTAGTAGGTCGAAGACAAACCGTCATTTTATGACGAGCTTATTATAATATATATTTGTCCTTGGAGTTCAACCATAACTCTCTAGTGGAATGAGTTAAGGTTAAAATGGTCTTTATGTTGCTATGGGTTTAGCATGGACATTTTGATCATTTTGGGAGCCAATGGCAAATATGTCTTTTGGTCCCTTCTCTAGTCACTTACCAAGATTGGCATGGTTTCCTAAGATGTTTATATAACATAAGGATGAATTATTTTAGTGGAAAAATAATTTTGAGTTTAAATTCAAATAGGCCTTTGATGGCATACATGAATTTAACTCTAGATAAATTATATGTGGGCCATGGTGTGCATTGATATGTGGGATGTCCATAATAGGATTTCCATGGGTAAGGTTTCCAACTTTGAGTAGGACTCTACTTGGAAAGTTGGACTCCTCTTTGGATTAGTATTCCTATGAGTTAGTTTCCTTTTTGGATTAGGAACTTAAAATTAGTAAGTGTTCTACAACTAGTATTACTAATTGTATGGAAAGTTCCTTTTAGTTTCCTTTTCTAATTGGAATGTTTCTTAAAGGAAATAAGTCTTTCCTTTTAGGACATCCATGAGAATTAGGAGAGATAAACTTTTAGGAAAGGCTTCCCATAGTTTCTATAAAAGGAGATCCATCCCCCTTTGGACGTCCATAACAAGGAAGCTAAGAAGAATGCCTTTGCAAGTTTCACAACACACTTTGTGAAACAATTTGTGAGCACAAGGAGAGCCCCACACGTCCAGCCTTGGAAAGGTTCTCTTCTTGAGAGAAGAAAGCTTGAGGTCTGAGATTTTCCCTTGGAGAAATAGTTCTTAATTCCTAGATTAAGATCCCACCATCTTAGTCAATCAGATTTGGAAGTGAGATAGAGGAGAAGATCAAAGGCAATACTAGTGCAGGAAAATTCCAGCAACTTGTTTGCAAATTGCAAGTCTGAGTTCGGGCCTTTGGATCTATTTTTTCAGAGATTTGAAGTCTATAAATCTTCGAGGTATGAGTCTTCTTCATTCTCCTTTAATTATACACTTGTTGATCATGATTTAATGGAGTTTCTATGCGATTCTTTATGGCTGATTTCCGCTGCATAGTGCAGAAATCAGATTTTGAAAAATCTGTCATGCTTTGCATCAGCCATAGTAGTCTCTTTATGAGAAGTTTCAGATCTGAATCGCAATTTCTTTCATACATACCACGAATAAAAGACATGGGCTGAAAATACCCTATTCATGGGAAGCCCAAGCCGAACCAAAAAAGCAGCAGCCTGCAGTTCGGTACACAGGTAGGAGTAAAGAGCTGGCACCAAAGCAAGCTGCTCTCCAAACGCCATCTGACAAGCCGGGAAAATACAATGCGGCCTGATGTGCGTTCCATCTCCTCCAGCAAAAACAGCCTCACCAAGCCAATAAGTGAGGTAAACAGCGAGATCTCTCCGCAGTGCAATATCAGGACATATGGCGTTTGTACTTGCACAGAAATCTCTCAACTCTTCTTGCATGGCCAAGATCTTCTTTGAACTTGGATCCTTAGCTCCGGCTTCCTGGGTCACGCTATCAGAAGGCTCCCTGCTATCAAAAAAGTTGGGGAATGAAGAGCTAAAACTCTTCCAACTGCTGGATCTAACTTTCGAACCCCCCTTCTCCTTCAAAAAATCATAGAAGGCGACGAGCTGAAAGTATAGAAGCCTGAACTCCTCAGACTGCCCCTCGAGGACGCTGTCAATCGGCATAAACTCCTCATAGAGCTTGCCGAGGATGGGCAATCCGGTAATGGCGCTCAGCTCCTTCAAAGAAAAACCAATCTCACCATTCGTCACAACGAAGGTATTGGTTTGTGGGAGAAATGACTCCAGCATAGCCATGAAGGCCTCGTCGGAAAAGATCACGGTCTCCCTAAAGGCGCGGACCGCATCAAAAATCCCGGCTTCCTTCAAAACGGCGCTACCAATCAGCAGGACGCGATCAGTCCACGACTTCCACTCGGAGTCAGCATTGAAGCGGCCATGAAGTCGGAAAGGCTTGATCCAATTGCTGCCGTCACCGCTGAAAATACCAAGGCCCACCGGTCTCAAATCGACCGACGGATAATCAGAGCCCTGGTAGCCGCTGGATGGCATCAACAGGTCCATGTCAACAGGCGACCTCTCCGTATATCCAGGAGAACCGCCAACAAAAACCTCGGTCTTGATTACATTTGTCCTTCTCACCCAACTTGGAGGATCTTCCCTCTTAGGGCACGTGGGGGCAAGGCTCAGAATCGAGACGGTGCGATCAAACATCGACCGGGTAGTAACAGTTTTCTTCTCACCATCTGCTGTGAAGGAAAACTGAAAACATCTCCTCTGGTATGTAATGTCATCAGGGACTGCATCACCAAAGAAGAAGGTAGGCTTGGGCAAAACGCTCTGATCTTCCATCACCCATGGACGACTGCTTACCATGATCTTATAGAATTCCTCTCCCTTGAGAGTGATCAGTCGCTGCCTCATCTCATCTCTATTGAGGGAGTCGCACTCTTCCAGATTTCTCTCAACATACTGGACCTTCTCGAAAGCCTGCTGAACGGCCGGATTAGAAGATCTAGAAGATCGACGAGGTACGCTTGTAGCAGGCTCTTTACCCTTGTTCGCTCTGGAGGAACCACCTGAAAAGGATGGAAAAGAAAAAGATCAAACATCAAAATGACAGAATCTCGCTAAAAAAAAAAAAAAAAATCTGGCGAAATTTTGACATGATGACGGGGCAATTCCGAAGAAAAGGAACTATCCCGAAAGAAATAGAAAGCTTGAAGATGGGCTCAACATCGCTGCGAGCTCCGAAACTCCAAACTTTCGAAACCTAAAAGTCTCCGCAAAATCAGGAAGGGCTCAACATCACTGCGAGCTCCAAGTTCCCAAATTTGCGAAAACTTTCAGGTATGCTATCACATCATGCTACAAATTTAATTTACAAATTAAAGGCATGCATGAACATCTTGGTTTGCGAAAAAAAATGCATTATCATGATGAGCAAAAGAAAAAAAAAAGAAAAGAAACTTTCTCTAAAAAAAAAAGAGAAAGAAAAGAAACTCTCTCAAAAAAAAAGGAGGGAAAGAAAAAAAAAAGAAAAAAAAGAGGGCTGGCCCACAGGCCACGTGGCCGTACGGCCAGATCCGTACGGATCTGTCCGTACGGCCCACACAAAAAAAAAAAAACAAAACATGAAAAAAAAAAAAGAAAAGAAAGCAAAAAAAAAAAACCGTGTGAAAAAAAAGGGGAGGCAAACACGTGGAAAAAAAAAAGAAAAGAAAAGAAAGAAACAAAAAAAAAAAGAAAGAACTTTATTTTTCCTACAATGGAGTTTTCTTGAAAAAAAAGGGGAGAAGTTACTTGAAGCCATTGATGGAGAAGAAGAAGAAAATTCTTGAAGATCTTGAAGAAGAAAAGCTCTTGGTCTTGAAACCCTCTTGAGATTATTGCAAAAGAAAGTAATAAGAGCAAGAGATCCAACCTTCTCCTTGCTTTTATAGAGGAGAGCAAACCAAAGAAGGAAAGAAGAAAGAGGTAAGTGTTACTAATTAGTAACCTTACCAAAAGAAAGAAATTAGAAAGATTCCAAAAGAAAGATATCTTGAGGGATTCTCTCCCAAAAAGAAATCAATGAGAGATTTTCTCCTAAAAGATATAATCTATGACGGATTCTTTCCCAAAAGAAAGATATCTTGAGATATTCTATCCCAAAATAAAGGGATCATGAGAGATTCTCTCCAAGTAAAGATATTCTTAGATATTCTCTATCCAAATGAGATATTTTTGGATATTCTTTACAAAAATGACACCATATGAGATCTAAGCCATTTCAAAAGCTTAAGGTCCCATGGGTTAGCCCATATGAGCCAGGTTTGACCACCTAGGCACAAAAAAAAAAAAAAAAAAAATTTTTTGGGCTTTTAGTCAAAGAGAAATCCCTCTTACCAAGAGCATACAAAAATGGTTCCATGCCTCTTTTGAGTTGATTGGACCATACAAAAGAAAATTCCAAGCCCCATGAGCTTCCAAAAATCAAACCATCCAGCCTCATCTACCAAATTGAGCCAAATTCTTGAAATTGACATTCCATCAAACCAAATCCTGGTCCCCTAACTTGCCACATACAGCCTGTTAGGTCACAAGACCAAAACCAAAAACCAAAACCTGATCCCCTAACTTGCCACATACAGCCAGTTAGGTCACAAGATCAAAACCAAAATTGATCCCCCAACATTCCACATACAGCTTGTTGGGTCACACGATCAAAACCAAACCCGACCCCCTAACCTGCCACATATAGCCTGTTAGGTCACAAGGTCAAAACCCAAATCCACATCCCTGATGTCATCTTCAAAACTTTGCCTCGAGATGGTACGTGATCCCTTTCACTACCATAAAATTCCCCTGGAAGCTCAAAAGGCTACAAATACCAAAAAGAAAGACTGCTCAAAGACTCTTGGTCAAGTCACAGGCTCTCCTTCAAAAATCTCTTCGAGGCACATCGACTACAAAAGTTAAGCAACTCGCCGCTGTACCTCGAGGGGGCATTTGTTGACACCAAAAATGTCACTTTGCCTCATCAAGATCCAAAGAGCTACATGAAGTCGCAACCTGCCATAAATAGGCAATGCTACTTCCAAAAATAAAATCTTGTCAGAATCAAACAAAAACTGCAAGATTCTTCCAGATAGCCAAAAGAGGAGTACACAAGAAATTTCGGGCCATTTTAAAATCATTTGGCCTAACTTCGCTTCTCCGACAGCCGAAAAGGAGCTCTCGGCGACAAAAGCTCTCCGGGACCATGGTTTCCAAGACAGAACCTATGGATCATCTTAAAATGACTCCAATAGGTTCCCTGTCAAATTTCAAGTCAATCGGACATCGGTTGACTGCACATCAAACCGCGACATCTTCATCGCGACAAAAAGCAAGTCTACAGGTGATAGGACCCCAAACGGCTTCAAAACTCAAACAAAAGCCTATGGTTGGTCTTATTTATTGCTCAGGAGGCTTCACACCAGATTTCAGGTCATTCCGACATCGTTTGACCCAGTTTCAGCTTCTGACGGAAAATCGGCAGCTCTGCGCGACAAAGTCTTCGGCTTTCTCAGGGAATTGGAAACTTTGCAAAATAAAATGCAAGGATTCTCATCAGGTTTCCTACAAAGAAATCAGGCCAATAAATGGTCAAAATGTCAAGGAAAAGTACAGAAGAAAAAAGAATAAAAAAAAAGCAAAAACGGATGCAAAACGGGACACGAAAGGGGGAAAACCCCCCCAGGGTCGCAGGCCCCTGCGACCCTGGCCCAAGGTCGCAGGCCCCTGCGACCCTGGGCCAGGGTCGCCGGCGACCTTGGACCCCGGGGTCGCCGGGAAAGCCCCGGAAACCCCGGTTTTCACCGTTTTTTCGCGATTCGAGGAGCCCAGCCTCTGGTACTTTCCAAAATTCATGCTTTTGAGACACCAAGTCCTCTGACATCCGTCCAAAACACGGGTAAATCATCAAGAGTATCGAAGACAGTATTGATCGCCACCCGGTCAACCAAAGAAAGTGTGCTTTCCACCCGACCGATCGAGAAATCGACAGGACAGATGGCACCGACCCGCTGTTGGCAACAAACACCTGAAATTACATGATCATCTGATGTCGATCTACATGAAGATCCATCGATGATCATCGACATAAGAATTCCAAAAGACGTGGCACGGCCCGCGACTCTTCAGCTGCTCGGCGACCACTTAATGCGATTAATTGACTAGCTTTATTACAGTCATTAATCCATTTCTTTGGACGGCCCAATCAGAAGCAAGCATTCGGGAGTTACAAGTCAAGAGATTCATGGCATTTAACCCATGAAACTCCTCCCATCATGGCGATTAAAGGCGATTAAATGCCCTCAATCTCCTCCGGCCAATCAGAAGCCAAGAAAAAGAAGTTACAAAATAAACAATTCAATTTTGTAACTCCTCCCATTATGCGGCTTAAATGACAATAAAAGCCCATAAACCCACCTAAAAGGCTACCTAAAAGCCTATAAATAGGAGGGCTCTCCAAGAAGAAAACACAACACAAAACATCAGAAACATCAGAGAAAAAAGCACAAGCACACAGACAGAAATCCAGAGAAAGGAAAAAGAGAGAAAACTCTGCGGAAGTTCTACACCGGCCACCGCAACAAGGTGACAAAAGTCCCTTGGGGGGTACCCCCCCCCCAAGGTCCTGGCCTTCTCCTCCTGCCTCCAATGGCTTAGATATGGCTTTTCAGCCCGTCTACTCGGCTTTTTATTGGACATAGGACCTTCCTTTGGTCTTTGTCCTCTAAAAACCCGAGGTTATAGCCAAACCAAGCGAATCGATAGCATCCTCTGTTCTCATCTGCATGGATGATGGCGAAGCCCACATATGGCTTGCGACCGTCAATCTAAACGAGTCCCCCACAATCTCCTGAGAAGTTAGATCCTCCTTTTCTTGCTTTTCATTGTAGTTTGTATTTTTTTTAAAGAGACAAAAATCACAATTCTTGTCTTTCATTGTTGATAAGGATTGTAAATCGGCTATAAATGCCAAAATCGGCTATAAACGCCAAAAATCGGCTATAAACGCCAAAAATCGGCTATAAACGCCAAGATCGGCTATAAATGCCAAAAAAAATCGCCTTTCACGGCAAACCAAAAAAATGTCTCTTTTCTTAAATATATGTGCAATGGAAAACTTGAAAGAAGTTGATTTCCCTTTTACTTGCGAAGGTTGATCCCCGGATCACCACTTGCAATTCCAAGTAAAATAGAAAATCTGGCACACCCACAAAAAAGAAATGTTGATGCACGCCCTTGCCCCCCGGTTACGAAAGGGTCGGACCCGACGGACTCCCACGTCCGCCGACCTCGGTAGAACCAAGCAGGAGCGCGGTCCATCAAAGATCATGGTAAGCAGTCGTCCATGGGTGATGGAAGATCAGAGCATTTTGCCCAAGCCTACCTTCTTCTTTGGTGATGCAGTCCCTGATGACATTACATACCAGAGGAGATGTTTTCAGTTTTCCTTCACAGCAGATGGTGAGAAGAAGACTGTTACTACCCGGTCGATATTTGATCGCCCCGTCTCGATTCTGAGCCTTGCCCCCACGTGCCCTAAGAGGGAAGATCCTCCAAGCTGGGTGAGAAGGACAAATGTAATCAAGACCGGGGTTTTTGTTGGCGGTTCTCCTGGATATACGGAGAGGTTGCCTGTTGACATGGACTTGTTGATGCCATCCAGCGGCTACCAGGGCTCTGATTATCCATCGGTCGATTTGAGACCGGTGGGCCTTGGTATTTTCAGCGGTGACGGTAACAATTGGATCAAGCCTTTCCGACTTCGAGGTCGTTTCAATGCTGACTCTGAGTGGAAGTCGTGGACTGATCGCGTCCTGCTGATTGGTGGCGCCGTTTTGAAGGAAGCCGGGATTTTTGATGCGGTCCGCGCCTTTAGGGAGACCGTGATCTTTTCCGACGAGGCCTTCATGGCTATGCTGGAGTCATTCCTCCCACAAACCAATACCTTCGTTGTGACGAATGGTGAGATTGGTTTTTCTTTGAAGGAGTTGAGCGCTATTACCGGATTGCCCATCCTCGGCAAACTCTATGAGGAGTTTATGCCGATTGACAGCGTCCTCGAGGGGCAGTCTGAGGAGTTCAGGCTTTTATACTTTCAGCTCGTCGCCTTCTATGATTTTTTGAAGGAGAAGGGGGGTTCGAAAGTTAGATCCAGCAGTTGGAAGAGTTTTTGCTCTTCATTCCCCAACTTTTTTGATAGTAGGGAGTCTTCTGATAGCGTGACCCAGGAAGCTGGAGCTCAGGATCCAAAGAAGATCTTGGCCATGCAAGAAGAGTTGAGAGATTTCTGTGCAAGTACAAACGCCATATGTCCTGGCATTGCATTGCGGAGAGATCTCGCTGTTTACCTCACTTATTGGCTTGGTGAGGCTGTTTTTGCTGGAGGAGATGGAACGCACATCAGGCCGCATTGTATTTTCCCGGCTTGTCAGATGGCGTTTGGAGAGCAGCTTGCTTTGGTGCCAGCTCTTTAGTCCTACCTGTGTACCGAACTGCAGGTTGCTGCTTTTTTGATTCGGCTTGGGCTTCCCATGAATAGGGTATTTTCAGCCCATATCTTTTATTCGTGGTATGTATACCACTGTCCTGGCTTCCATCGGCTGGGTGCTGCACAGGATGATGATCCTCTGATGATTCGACTGGCTAAGGGCAAAGCCGTGTCCGAATCACTTTTGTTTGCCTGCATGAGGATCCGACGGTTCAGGGACGTCGAGATGGGGCAATCTTCAGTAAAGCTTTCTCCGGAGTTGCGGAAGAAGGCTTTTGATTTTGGTGCCTCCCGAGACTCTACCAGGGTGGGGTCGGGAAGGCATTATTCCTTGACAAATGCAGAGAGAGAGTGGCTTTTCAGCATACGTGTCGGCACGATGGTGTACCGCAGACATCTTTTCGTCGACATCCAGCCGTATGTACCCTCTCGCTTTGCTTTGCAGCTGGGCTTTTCTCAAGGCGTTGTTGGAGCGCCTTCAAGCATGGTGAAGCGCTTTGGAGGCTTACAGGACGGGAGAAATGCATGGGCTTTCTATAGTGCTGAAGACACTACAGCCATGATTTCTTATCCTGTGTTGCTGACTTCCCGGACTGCCGGCTTTGCGAAGTGGTTCGCAGAGAGCTTCTCGGCATATCGGGGGCTTTCCAAGAAGGAGCTTGATGTGAAGCTGGCATCTGGAAAGGGCCTTGGAAAGTCGGATGGCATCCGGCGAGAGGAAGTTTGGGCCTTCCTTTCTGGGGAGAAGCTCAAGATAGGCTTTCTCGGTGACCAGGGCGTCATCGGTTCTGAAGCTGTTCGAGAGATACCTGATGAGGCTTTGGAGCAGCTAGAACAGGAGGAAGCCGAACTTGGCGCTTGGATGCAAGCGGCACAGAGGCAAGCTTCCGTGGAGTCTACTGGCAAGAGCAGACCATCCAGTGAGGAGTCGAGTGGCAAACCTGACTCTGACAGCGGGGCAGGTTCCTCTAAGAAGCGAGCCCGCAGAGGTAAGAGGAGGAGGAGTCATCATCACAGCAAGGGGCAGCATGAGGATTCTCCTGACTTGGAAGTTCCTCTTACTATCAATGAGGATGTGCCAGTGGATGCTGACGAGCCTCCAGAGAAGAGAAGCCGAGAAGAAGAGACCGTTGGTGAAGGTATGATTCTTCCTTTTTCTATTTCCATTTCTTTTCATGGGATTTTTTTTTCTATGTTATGATTTGCTTCTTGTTTCTGCTTTTCTTCTTTTTTTTTTTAGCAGAGGAAGACTTGGTGATGCCAGAGGTCCCAACCGATGAGGTGGTGATGGATCCTGTTGAGGCACCTGAAGAAGAACCGAGGGACTCTGGAGTAAATCCAGAATCTCCAATTGGTACGACTTCTTTTGCTCTTTTTTTTTTTTGAGTTTGTGACTTGGCTTGCTAACACATTATTATTATTATTTTTTTGTCAGCTGACTTGCCACAGGATTCCGATGACTTCGAACCATCGATAGATGCAAATGTTGTTGATGCTTCTGATGAGTTTATGGAGGAGGAAAGTGTTCCACCAGTCGTCGAAGAAGGTATTTTGTAGTTATAACTCTGATAATGATTTTCAAACAGGGTCATATTCATACCTTTTTGTGTTTCCTTTGCAGGTTTTGAAGTGGCAGAGGAGGATCCGTCGCTTCCAGAGCAAGAGATGCCAGAGGTTGATCCAGAGGTAGAGATTCCTGGGACCAGTTCTGACAATATTGAGGAGATTCCTCGCGCTGAGATTCCTTCCCGAGCAGGAGTAGATTCAGCTGGAAAGAGTTCTTTTGTTACTCTTTCAACAGATGATGACATGAGCAGTCGACCAACGGAGTTGGGCGAATCCTCAGCTGGGCCATCTCTTCTTTTTGCGAAGAAGGTGGTGATGCGAGTTCTGAGCTCTTGGATTGAGACTCTCTTTTCTGGGCACTTGGAAGCCGGATTTGGCATGATCCAGCATGTGCAGGAGATTCACAGTGATGCTGAAGAGGCTGGTCTGGATGTCACAGGTGCCAGGGCGATCGTTGATAGGATCATTGCACTGGGTGACAAGTGGTTTGAGACCGTGAGTTTGGCTGATGACCAGTTCTTCAAGGAGATGTTCCTGGACCCTGCTGATAAGGCTAAGTCTGACCTGGATGAGGCTACAGAAAGCAAGAAGCAGGCAGTCCGGAAGAGGAACTTAGAAGAGATAGCCATCATCAGGCTGACGCATGACCTTAAGATCCTTGACAGGGAGGTCGATGAGGCCAGGAAACGTCTTGAGCATTTGCAGGCACAAGTCGCTGCCAAGTGGACTGCCATAGTAGAGGCTCGCGACAGGGAGAGTGCCCTGATTCATCAGGTTGCAGATGCCGAACGGGTTCTCAAAAAGAAGTCTGATGAGGAGGAACAATGGCAAACTGCTCGAGGTAAGCTTCCTGGTGTGAGAGAAGGGGTACAGCCCACTCCAGCATCTCATGGCAGGTTCCTGAAGAAGCGTGCCTTGGAATCCTTGACGGCTGAGGCTAAAAGTTTGCTTGGGGAGCTGAACTCTTGGCTGGAGACCATTTTTGATTGAGCTCCTGTATATTTTTTTTTACAGAAACCATCCTTCTCTCTTTTCTCTTTTTTTTTTGGTACCACTTGTATTTTTTTTTTGGTACTTATTTTTTGTAGTGCTTGTGAACACTTTCTTTTTTTTTGGTACCACATGTATTTTTTGGTACTCTTTTCTTTTTTTTTCTTTTTTTTGTTATCCCTACGCTCACTTGAATCTTTTTGTGATAAAAGTAATTGCTAAATGGGATTCTCTTCTCTTTTTTTTTCTATCCCTATGCTCACTTGAATCTTTTTGTGATAAAAGTAATTGCTAAATGGGATGCTCTTCTCTTTTTTTTTCTATCCCTATGCTCACTTGAATCTTTTTGTGATAAAAGTAATTGCTAAATGGGATGCTCTTCTCTTTTTTTTGTTATCCCTACGCTCACTTGAATCTTTTTGTGATAAAAGTAATTGCTAAATGGGATTTGATCAAAAGGTTGTCATTTTGTGAAAATCTTTTGTCAAGTGATTGTTTTGGCATGAAAGCCAGGTTTTTGTTTGTGGCATGGAAGCCAATTTTGGCATGAGAGCCAGCTTTTCTTGTGGCATTGATAGCCGAGTTTTTTTTTTTTTTTTTTTTTTTTTTTTTTTTTTTTTTGTGTGTGGCATCTATAGCCAGTTTTGGTGGCATTGATAGCCGGTTTGTTTTGTTGGCATCTATAGCCGGTTTGTTTTGGTGGCATTGATAGCCGTTTTTGAAATCCAAGTTTTTTTTTTTTTTGTTTGTGGCATTGATAGCCGGTTTTGTTTTAGTGGCATTGATAGCCGGTTTGTGGCATTTATAGCCTGTTTTGATGGCATTTATAGCCGATTTGGTTTTCAAAAAATGCAAGTATCGACTAAAAGTCGCCTCCCTGCTGAATGTTCTTGCAAGTATCGATGGAATGTCGCATCCTTGCTCATTCGGTTGCGAGTATCGATGGAATGTCGCATCCTCGCGGATTTGGGTGCAAGTATCGATGGAATGTCGCATCCTTGCTTTTCAAAAATTTTGGTTTTGCGGGTACTGACTTGATGTCGTTTCCCCATGATTTTTGAAATTTGTGGTTTTCTCGAACCTTTGGGTTATGGATATCAACTGAAATGTTGCGTCTCCACAGTTTTTTAGGTTTTTTCGAACCTTTGAAATTTGGGTTGTGGATATCAACTGAAATGTTGCATCTCCACAGTTTTGGATTTTGCAAGTATCGACGAAATGTCGCTTCCCTGCGATTTTGGAAGTGTCGAACGTGGTTCGCTTGCTTCCGATTTGTGCGAGTATCGACTAAGCGTCGCTTCCCCGCGGTTTTTGAAAAACCATTTTTTTTTTGTTTAAAGACACGAGGGTCATAAATTTTGACCTAAAACCATTTTGGCGGTAAAAGGCAGGGTGGACTAGGGTGGAAATCCCTGAATCCGGATTTTGTTTCAAACCATGAGTTTTGGGTTCAAGGGTTGAAAATTTTTTTTTTTGAACAATGAAACGATGAAAGTAAGCATTGTTTTAGATTTCTAGAAATTTCAACATTTGATATGAAAATTCTAAAAAAGGGTGGGTTTAGCGAGCGTGTACCTGGAAACCGGTTTTGGCCATACAGGCATTGCTCTTACCCAGTTGGGTAAGTCTTCAAGGGTAGTACCGCTTTAAGAACTTGCCATTAATGGGCAGCATACATCTGTCACCTTCCATGTTTAGGAGTGCGTATGCGCCGTTAGAGAAAACCTTGTCGATGACGTAGGGTCCCTCCCATTTTGGCTCAAATTTGCCTTTGGACTTGTGAGCGAAGACCATTGGTCTTTTTACCGCAAGAACCAAGTCATTCTTTTTGTAGGCGCGTTGCCTGACCTTTTTATCGAAATATCCTGCCATGCGTGCTTGGTAAAGTTCAATGCTTTGTTGAGCTTCGAGCCGTCTCTCATCGAGATTGTCCCGCTCATGGAGCCGCAATTTGACATTGCTTTCTTGAGTCATGTCATTTTGCAAGGATACCCTCAAGGAAGGAATTTGTACTTCCAAGGGCACGACAGCTTCGCATCCATAGACCAAGGAGAATGGTGTGCTATGGGTTGGTCCTCGAACGGTAGTTCGATAGGCCCACAAAGCTTCAGACATTTTGTCGCTCCAGTCTCTTTTGTGATTAGAGACCATTTTTTTGAGGATTTTGCAGAGTGTCTTGTTGAAAGCTTCTGCTAACCCGTTCGCTGCCGGATTGTATGGAGTCGAAGGACAGCTTTGGATTTTGTATTTGTCGCAGAACCTGTAGAATCGATGATCCCGGAACTGTGGTCCGTTATCATGGACGAATCTTTTGGGTATGCCGAAACGACAAATGATGTTGGTGCGCAGGAACTGAATGACTGATGAGGTCTTCATTTCGTTAAACGCAAATGCTTCCGACCACTTGGAGAAATAATCCGTAGCGGCGAAGATGAAGCGATGACCTTTGCTTGAAGGGGGAGAAATAGGACCTATAATGTCCATACCCCAGGCTTCGAAAGGCCATGAGATCGCTGTAGGATGCAGCCATTCTGGAGGCATGTGAATGTAATCTCCATGAACTTGGCATTGTTGGCAGCGCTTAGCAAATTGTATTGCGTCAGCTACCATGGTAGGCCAGTAATATCCTAACCTTTTATCTGATCATAGAGCTTAGGTCCAGCCTGATGAGCTCCACAAAGACCAGCATGAACTTCTTTGAGTGTTTCTTCAGCCTCTTGTTGTGACAAGCAGCGTAGAAGTACTCCGTTGAAGGATTTCCTGTAAAGGATTTTTGAAGGAATATCCAAATGGAAGCTTGGGGTTCGCCTTTGGATGCTTACCCGTTCTTTTGGATCTTCAGGTAGGATTCCGAACATAATGTAATCAATGAACGGATCCATCCAGTCGCCAATTGAAGTTTGAAGGATTGAAATCCGACTTCCGACCACTTGGTGGCATTCAGCAACTGCTTGGTGTGTGTTAAGAGGAGGAAGGATTCTTCTTTCGCACACTGTGATTTGCATGTTTTCCCCTTCCTGGATTGCCATGGATGCGGCAAGTCCGGCTAGGGCATCCGCACGTATGTTTTCAACCTCTACGAATGTGGGTGATGTGACAGATGTCAAACTTTTGCAAAGTGATTGTGCCTTGTTGTAGTAGGGCAACAAATCTGGCTTCCTGACTTCAAATTTCTGATTCATCTGGTTGACGATCAGTTGAGAGTCTCCAAAGACTTCTAGCATGGTGATACCGGATTCGATGGCGAGTTCCAATCCTAAGATCAGAGCTTGATATTCAGCTGCATTGTTTGTGCATGGTTCCAGTAGCGAGAAAGCGTGTGGAATCATGTATTTGTCGGGGCTAACAAAGAGGATGCCAACTCCCGAGATCAGCTGTCTTTTTTCATTTGTCCTGGTTGCACCGTCAAAGTACATGTCCCAGGAGGCACTTTGTGAGAAAGTCTCCACATTGTAGACTGGTTCGTCTGGGAGATCATCTCTTAGTGGAGAATCTTTAGGCAATGGATGCTCTGCGAGGAAGTCCGCTAGAGCTTGTCCTTTGATTGCTTTTTGTGGTACATACCTAATATCAAATTGTGACAGAAGGATAGACCATTTTGCCAGTCGAGCATTGAGAGAACCTGCCTTTGTGACAAGGACCTTCAAGAGGTTGACCCTCGAGACCAGGTAGACTGTGTTGGAAAGCAAGTAGTGACGCAGCTTTTGTACGGCGAACATCACTGCAAGACATTCTTTTTCGACTGGAGAGTAGCGATGCTCTGCACCTACTAGCATGTGGCTGAGGGTAATATAGAGCAGCTTCTTTTCTCTGATCATTTTCTTGCGCAAGTAGAGCTCCCAAAGAGTGATCAAGGGCTCTTGTGTACAAGATGAATGGTTTTCCAGTGGTAGGAGCAGCTAACACTGGAGGTTTTGTCAGGTATGACTTGATGTCTTGGAAAGCAGCTTCACAGTCAGCATCCCAGACAAAGTTTACACCTTTTTTCATCAACCGGGAGAATGGACGGCATTTCCCCGAAAGATTGGAGATGAACCGTCTGATGTAGGCTAAACTCCCTTGAAGCCCTTTGAGTTCTCTCAAGGTTCTTGGAGAGGGCATTTCTAGAATGGCTTTGACTTTTATGGGGTTAAGCTCTATTCCAGCTTTCCGAACTAAGAATCCGAGGAACTTACCCGACGAGACGCCGAAGAGAAGCATTTCAATGGATTCATTCGCAGTTTGTGTTTGCGAAGCCGGAGTGTAAGTGCTCTCATCAGACGATGCTTCGGAAGAGCTATAATCCCGAATTATCACATTACAGGAAGCTCTGACGGGAGACGTTGCCTGATCGGAGTCAGACTCATCCTCGGATGTGAGAGGATCGTCTATCCAGCAATTTTCTCCATTTTCAGGAGTTAAGGGAGGATGTACCTGGTGGTCTTCAGGGACTTCAGGCTCTGGATTGCGAGGAGGCTCGTTGACGCGTTCTTGCTCTTGTTCTAGAGCGAGTCGCTGCAAGATCCTTGCATATTCTTCAAGATCAGGTATGGGAGCCGGATCTTCTTCTTCATCATCTCTTTGTGGCTCAACATTGTTGATTTCCACTGGGGTAATGAGAGGTGCTGGTTCAGCAGCATTTTCTTGTACAGCCTCTTGGTCTTCTTCATCATCAGACCAGGATCCTTGTGGCTGTAGGGGGTTATACCAGATTACTGGCATAAGATGAGACTCAGGAACCCATTCTTCATCGGAGAGATATTCTCCTGTTTCAAGGGACTCTTCCCACTCATCTGTGTAGTTGGATTCGAATCCATCATCGGTGTCGCTGGACTCGTATCCATCAATGGAGAATCCAACTACTGAATTGCAAGAGTATGATGCCTCCTGCATGGCTTCTTTAAATTGAGGTGGCATGAAATCACTGAGAGTGAATTTCCTTACCCCCTTTGAAGTCTCTGGAAGGGATGTTTTTGTTACCTCCAGTGAAGCGGTAGAGGAAGCCTCTGCCTTTTCTTTGACCTCTAGTTTTGGCTGGGTCTTCTCTTGCCGTTTGAGCTTGAGGAGATGTTTCCTAGCCTGCCTTCGCTGTTGAGCTGTAGGCTTTGTTTTCACGACCTCCCAATTTTCATCTTCCAGGAGATCGGGATGTACCCATATCGGTTGTCCGTCTGGTGTCGGGTAAGGAACCAGTTGCTCGGACGCTTGGATTGAGTTTATCACCTTGAAGGAAGTAGTGATCTTCTTCTTCGGTGATCTTGATGTTTGTCCACATGTCACCATGTTGACGGAGGCAGACCCATAGTTTTTGTCAAAGGTGATGACTCCGTTTTTCCACATCTCATTTATTTTCTCTCTCACAACGAAGCATTGATTGAGAGGATGCGAGATCATCTGGTGGTATGGACAGTACCGAGGATCGTTGGTTTTGCCAACATCACCAGGTCTTTTTGGTTCAGGCAAGGTGAGCTTGCCGTTTGCCACAAGAGCCCCAAAGATTTCATCAACATCTTCATCAAACGGGTATTTCTTCTCTACTCGTTCTTTGAAGGCATCAGAGAGTTCAGGTCTCTTACCAATAGCTTTGTTTTCAGCTTTCTTTGATGGCTGAGGAGCTGACTTGGTCTGC
The DNA here is from genome assembly GCA_012931725.1 of Litsea cubeba. Lineage (NCBI taxonomy): Eukaryota > Viridiplantae > Streptophyta > Magnoliopsida > Laurales > Lauraceae > Litsea > Litsea cubeba. The sequence continues at coordinate 29,826,249 of CM022952.1, read as the reverse complement.
ACATTGAGGACCTCTTTCTTCTTTGGTTTAGAGGTTGCAATGGCGGTTGGCTCTTTTCTTGATGATTTCTGACTGTTGAGGTCTTTAATCACCGTTTCAGCTTCCATGGAAGCTTCTAGGAGTTCTCCCAGGTTTTTTTGATTTGTTGCCGATGATCATGGAGCGGATTCTGGCTCTCATGTTGTTTCGGCAGATGTCGACTAGCGACGCTTGTGGCAATACATCAGAGCATTTGTATGCCATTGCTTTCCACTTATGAATGAAGTCATATGTTGATTCATTCTCCCCCTGTTTCAGGCTGCACAGCTGAGCCATAGTAGCGGGATGATCCTCACCTTTGAAGTGAGTCAGGAAGCGTGTCTCTAACATGGCCCAATTTTGGATTGAGTCCTCCGGCAGAGTGGAGTACCAATCGAAGGCCGTACCTTTTAGGGTACTTGCAAAGAGGCGGATCTTGAGCGCATCTTGATCTGCGATAGCTCCCGTCAGGATCTTGAAGTGGATGACGTGCTGTCTGGCTGATCCTTTCCCCGTATATGTTTGGAGAGTAGGATGCTTGAATTTGGTGGGGAACGGGACCGAGTCCATCCATAAGGGATATGGTGGCTTGATCCCATGCTCTTTGAGTATATCCTCTTCTTTTGCTTTGGCGAGGATACCGTCTACGTCCTTTTTGGTAAGGGCGCGTGACTCATTTTCTTCTCTATTTACCTCGTCGTCTTGATGATTCGGAGGAGGTTCATTGTTCGCCTGATTTTGGAAGGCGAGGAGAAGGTTTTCCATCAGAGTTTCAATCCTCTGCTGGCCTTATTCCAACTGCTGGATGCGGGTGATCGCATCTTCTGGAGGTGGATTGCGGGGTGGTGGCTCAGAATTTGTAGCCAAGACATTCATCCTTCGTGATTCGAACGAAGAAACTGTCCTGGTGACTGAGCTGGGGCTCATTCTTTTTGAAGAGGAGCTTGAGGAAGGATCACTCTGCTGTCCTTTGCTTGAAGGAGCAGGGGATTCTTCTGAATGTCTTCTTGTCCTGGAGACGCTGTGGGTCATTGGACGTCGGACATGGATTTTTGTTGCTGATTTTTGGCGCCTTCTGGTTTTTCCAACCATATGGACGGCAGCAACTTGGTTGGGTCTTTCTTTTTCGACCCATTTGGGAGAGACTTGAAGTGTGGGAGGCTGGGTCCTTTGCTTCTCTAGTCTCTTTTGTCGGTACGACGCGCGGTGGTGTATACGACGAGCAATTTGAGCTTCGGTCAGCTCTGACTGGGCTTTGACGATGAAGGATGTGCTCCCTCGGGCGCAGCAGCCGAGCCTGTCTTCTTTGTAGCTGGGCAAGGACAGGATGCGAACCCTATCCTTCGCCAGTTGCAGCGAAGCTTTGAATTTTTGAAGTTCGGCCCCTGTAGAGATGAAGGGTCGAACTGCAGGTTTGTAGGCCTTAGCAGGTGCTTGTAGAGGCCTTATGATGCATGACTTGATTTTGGGCTTGTAGGAACAAGCCGGCTCATGCTGGGATGACTTGGGAGTCAGGTTTGAGATGGGTCTCTCCTCTTTCATGTAAGCAAGAGGATAGAACTGGTTCTCTTTGAGTGGGGCCAGGAATGCTGGCTTGGTGGATATTTGGGACCTTCTCTGTTTTGGTGAAGGTCTTGGGGACCAAGTCTTGGAGTAGACCTGGTTATTTGCAGGTTGAGGCCTCGTGGGGCTGCCACGGGCTTCAGGCCTTCTGGTGCTCGCCTTTGGTGTCACGGTAGTGACACGTTGAGAGGCGAGTTTCTGCTTCTTAGAAGGAGCAGTTTGTTCCTCAGGAAGTGGGAATGGTCCCAGCGTCCCGAAGACGATAGTCCGGGGAGTCGAGGTCGACCCGGAGTTCAGAGAGTTGCCGAGGGAGTTGACGCTTCGGCAGCTGATTGGGCGCTTGTAGGTGCGCGTGGTTTGCTTCTGTTGAGGCATGAGTTGGTGCTTGTTCTCATCGAAGGTAATGGTAAGCGATGCTGCCATTGTTAGTTTTTTTGAAAATTTCTGAAACAAGACCACATCCATTAGTAATCACAAGAATATAATGATCATAAATGGGAAGTTCTATGGTTTCGTCTTTTCAAATTGCTCGAGGTAGATGACCCAAACAATATGAGGAAGGCAAAATGCCATAGAAGGTACAATTGTTCTGATCGCAGGTATGGTAAGCCCAGAATGGGCATCCCAGTGACTGCTAGAAGCAATTGTGAACTTAAATTCGACTTATCGAGAAGCAGAGCTTGCTCGAGGTAAGAAGAATATAAAGTTGGAGTTACAGATGTGCCGGTCGCAATACAGTAGACCCTGAAAGGGCGTACTAGTACCGCTAGACACAAATGTTTTGAGACCGCATCTATGAGATGAGATTCTCTGTTTTGAAAGGTCAAGATTGGATTCATCAAAGAGAGCAGATGGTATTCCAATCTGAACACGGGCTCAGCGATTTCCGCGAGCGCCAGTGCTCAGAAAGAAATGAACCATGATTTCTCGGATCTGAATCTAAAAATGACGAGTTTTTTTTTTTTTGAAAGGCCAATATCGGGTTCATCAAAGAGAGCAAAAGGCACTCCAATCTGAACACGGGCTCAGCGATTTCCGCGAGCGCCAGTGCTCAGAAAGAAGAAGACCAAGATTTCTCCTAATCTAAACCCAAAATGACGGAAGTTTTTTTTTTTTTTTGAAGATTTTTGAAGATTTTTTTTTAAAAAAATTCTTTTTTTTATATATATATTTTTTATTTTATTTTTAATATTTTTTTTTTTTAAAAAATGTATTTTTTTATTTTTTATTTTAAATTTTTAAATTTTTTACTTTTTTTTTTTAAAATTATTATTTCTTTTTATTTATTTTCAAAGACGAGAGAGTACACATAGGCCTCCTAACCCGGTCTTATGAAATCTTGATTGATAGAATTGCCCCCAGGTAAGGGTCGGGTTACTTAATGAAACCCGTTTTGGAGGACCCTGCCTAAAACAGTCAAGCTGTCTCCACACTCTGGACAAGGCGTTTCTTTGAATCAACCATGATCAAAGAACACAGTTGGTTAACCTTAGTGGTCTATGTCTTTTTTTTTTATATATTTTTTATTTGTATTTTTATGAATTCATCGAAGAGAAACAATGGCCCAAAACCTTAGTCGAACAGGCTCAACATTTCTGCAAGCGCGATGAACGATAGGAACGGATCAAGGTTTCTCAATTTTGAATCCAAATTGAGAAATCTAAAATTTTTTTTTTATATATATATATATTTTTTTTATGAACTCATCGAAGAGAAACCATGGCCCAAAACCTTAGTCGAACAGGCTCAACATTTCTGCAAGCGCAATGAACGATAGGAATGGATCAAGGTTTCTCAATTTTGAATCCAAATTAGAAATCTAAAATTTTTTTTATATATATATATATTTTTTTATGAACTCATCGAAGAGAAACCATGGCCCAAAACCTTAGTCGAACAGGCTCAACATTCTGCAAGCGCGATGAACGATAGGAATGGATCAAGGTTTCTCAATTTTGAATCCAAAAATGACAAATCTGATTTTTTTTGTTTTTTTTTTTTTTTTTGAAAAGAGAAAGAGTGGAAATAAATTCAAAGAATTAGAAATTTCCAAACAAAAAATCTCATCTCATTTTTTTTTTGCGGAATTCAACATAGGCCACCAATTATAAAGTAGCCAAGGAATCGAGAAAAGAAATATAAGCATAGAGCAAAATATATGATATGCAAATATTTCATTTCTAGCATCGTGTTCTCTAATAAACGAGTCCCACCGGGTGTGCCAGCTTGATGGACCGCGCTCCGGGATGCCCCGGGGTTCCTACCGAGGTCGGCGGACGTGGGAGTCCGTTTGGTTCCGACCCTTTCGTAACCGGGGGGCAAAGGGGGGCGTGCATCAACATTTCTTTTTTTGTGGGTGTGCCAGATTTTCTATTTTTACTTGGAATTGCAAGTGGTGATCCGGAGATCAACCTTCGCAAGTAAAAAGGAAATCAACTTCTTTCAAGTTTCCATTGCACATATATTTAAGAAAAGAGACATTTTTCTTAGTTTGCCGTGAAAGGCGATTTTTTTGGCATTTATAGCCGATTTTGGCGTTTATAGCCGATTTTGGCGTTTATAGCCGATTTTGGCGTTTATAGCCGATTTTGGCATTTATAGCCGATTTACAATCCTTATCAACAATGAAAGACAAGAATTGTGATTTTTGTCTCTTTTAAAAAAATACAAACTACAATGAAAAGCAAGAAAAGGAGGATCTAACTTCTCAGGAGATTGTGGGGGACTCGTTTAGATTGACGGTCGCAAGCCATATGTGGGCTTCGCCATCATCCATGCAGATGAGAACAGAGGATGCTATTGATTCGCTTGGCTTGGCTATAACCTCAGGTTTTTAGAGGACAAAGACCAAAAGGAGGTCCTATATCCAATAAAAAGCCGAGTAGACGGGCTGAATAGCCACATCTAAGCCATTGGAGGCAGGAGGAGAAGGCAAGGACCTTGGGGGGGGGGTACCCCCAAGGGACTTTTGTCACCTTGTTGCGGTGGCCGGTGTAAAACTTCCGCAGAGTTTTCTGTCTTTTTCCTTTCTCTGGATTTCTGTCTGTGTGTTTGTGCTTTTTTCTCTGATGTTTCTGATGTCTGTCTGCTGTCTGATGATGTCCTTTCTTCGTGGAGAGCCCTCCTATTTATAGGCTTTTAGGTAGCCTTTTAGGAGGGTTTATGGGCTTTTATTGTCATTAAGCCGCATAATGGGAGGAGTTACAAAATTGAATTGTTTATTTTGTAACTCCTTTTTCTTGGCTTCTGATTGGCCGGAGGAGATTGAGGGCATTTAATCGCCTTTAATCGCCATGATGGGAGGAGTTTCATGGATTAAATGCCATGAATCTCTTGACTTGTAACTCCCAAATGCTTGCTTCTGATTGGGCCGTCCAAAGAAATGGATTAATGACTGTAATAAAGCTAGTCAATTAATCGCATTAAGTGGTCGCCGAGCAGCTGAAGAGTCGCGGGCCGTGCCACGTCTTTTGGGATTCTTCTGTTGATGATCATCGATGGATCTTCATGTAGATCGACATCAGATGATCATGTAATTTCAGGTGTTTGTTGCCAACAGCGGGTCGGTGCCATCTGTCCTGTCGATTTCTCGATCGGTCGGGTAGAAAGCACACCTTTTTTGGTTGACCGGGTGGCGATCAATATTGTTTTCGATACTCTTGATGATTTACCCGTGTTTTGGATGGATGTCAGAGGACTTGGTGTCTCAAAAGCATGAATTTTGGAAAGTACCAGAGGCTGGGCTCCTCGAATCGCGAAAAAAACGGCGAAAACCGGGGTTTCCGGGGCTTTCCCGGCGACCCCGGGTTCCAAGGTCGCCGGCGACCCTGGCCCAGGGTCGCAGGGGTCTGCGACCCTGGGGGGGTTTTCCCCCTTTCGTGTCCCGTTTTGCGTCCGTTTTTGCTGTTTTTCGATTCTTTTTTCTTCTGTACTTTTCCTTGACATTTTGACCATTTATTGGCCTGATTTCTCTGTAGGAAACCTGATGAGAATCCTTGCATTTTGTTTTGCAAAGTTTCCAATTTCCTGAGAAAGCTGAAGACTTTGTCGCGCAGAGCTGCCGATTTTCCGTCAGAAGCTGAAACTGGGTCAAACGATGTCGGAATGACCTGAAATTTGGTGTGAAGCCTCCTGAGCAATAAATAAGACCAACCATAGGCTTTTGTTTGAGTTTTGAAGCCGTTTGGGGTCCTATCACCTGTAGACTTGCTTTTTGTCGCAATGAAGACGTCGCGGTTTGATGTGCGGTCAACCGATGTCCGATTGACTTGAAATTTGACAGGGAACCTATTGGAGTCATTTTAAGATGATCCATAGGCTCTGTCTTGGAAACCATGGTCCCGGAGAGCTTTGCCGCCGAGAGGCCTGATTTGGCTGTCGGAGAAGCGAAGTTAGGCCAAATGATTTTGAAATGGCCTGAAACTTCTTGTGTACTCCTCTTTTGGCTGTCTGGAAGAATCTTGCAGTTTTTGTTTGATTCTGACAAGATTTGATTTTTGGAAGCAGCATTGCCTATTTATGGCAGGTTGCGACTTCATGTAGCTCTTTGGATCTTGAAGAGGCAAAGTGACATTTTTGGTGTCAACAGTGATTGCATATGGCTCGAGGCAATTGAAGGAACATGAAAAGAAGTATGCAACGCACGATTTGGAGTTAGCAGCCATAGTTTTCGCGTTGAAGATGTGGAGACACTACTTGTACGGAGAGAAATTTGAAGTTCATTCGGATCACCGTAGTCTCCAGTACTTATTCTCCCAAAAGGAATTAAATATGAGGCAGAGAAGGTGGATGGAGTACATCAAGGACTACGATTTTCCGATTATCTATCATCCGGGGAAAGTTAACGTAGTGGCTGATGCGTTGAGTAGGAAGTCAGTTTGTTTGGCTAGTTTGCATGGGTTTTGCAATTTTCAGCAATTTGAGGATTTGGGAGTAGAGTTCGAACCTTTGAGAGAAGGAGTTGTGTTGGCAAATATGACAGTGTCCGAGCCAGTCTTCATTCAGAAAATTAAGGACAATCAGATGCAAGATCCAGACTTGGTTAAAATTGTGGAGCATATCTCGGAGAGGCCAGATTTTCAGATGTTGGATGGAGTTTTGTACTTCCGTGGCGGACTTTGTGTTCCTAAAGTAGACAGTTTAAAAGATGACATTATGGTAGAGGCTCACAATACGAGGTATTCAGTGCACCCAGGGAGTACGAAGATGTACCAAAATTTGAAGAGTCATTTTTGGTGGAACAATATGAAGAGAGAGATAGCAGCCTTTGTGTCTAGATGTATGACTTGTCAATTAGTGAAGGCGGAACATCAGAAACCACCTGGTCTTTTGCAACCGTTAGAAATCCCAGAGTGGAAATGGGAGCACCTGACCATGGATTTTGTATCAGGTTTACCGACTACAAGCAAGGGGAACAATGCCATTTGGATCATAGTTGATCGGTTAACGAAGTCGGCACACTTTATTCCTTTGAAGACCGGTAAGAAGATGCACATGTTGGCTTTAGCACAAACTTTTATGAAAGAGATCGTTAGTCGTCATGGTCAGCCGGTTTCCATCACTTCAGATCGGGATAGTAGATTTGTTTCGAGGTTTTGGAAGACTTTGCATGAATCGATGGGAACGAAGCTTCAATTCAGTACAGCGTACCACCCGCAGACGGATGGTCAGTCAGAAAGGACCATTCAGACCTCGAAGACATGCTTAGGGCTTGTGTCCTTGATTTCAAGAATCAGTGGATGAGAATCTACCGCTTTGTGAATTTGCCTACAACAATAGTTACCATTCAAGCATAGGAATGGCCCCTTTTGAAGCGCTTTATGGCAGGAAGGGTAGAACCCCGTGTGTTGGGAAGAAGTCGGAGAACGCAGTTTTCATGGTCCATCTTTGGTTGAGGAAACAAGTGATAAGTCAGAATATCCATGAAAGATTGAAGATTGCGAGGAGCCGACAGAAGAGCTATGCTGATGTTCGAAGAAAGGATCTCCAATTCCAAGTTGGAGACAAGGTATTCTTAAAGGTATCTCCGGTCAGAGGGACGCTGAGATTTGGGCAGAAAGGCAAATTGTCTAAGAGATTTATTGGACCGTATGAGATCTTGAGTCGAATCGGGGAAGTGGCGTACAGATTAGCTTTGCCTCCAGAACTGTCGGGTGTGCATAACGTGTTTCACGTGTCAATGTTAAGGAAGTATGTTTTGGACCCTTCACATGTGCTACATCATGAGCCGTTGGATGTCAGAGAGGATGCCACATACATCGAAAAACCGGCAGAGATTGTTGACACCAAAGATCAAGAACTGAGGAATAGGACAATTCAGTGGGTAAAGATTCGTTGGGAGAATCATGGACCAGAAGAAGCCACTTGGGAGCTTCGTGAGCAAGTTCAAAAGATGTACCCTCAGCTATTCCCAGAGGTTAGTGATCATTTGGAGGACCAAATGTGATTCTTAGGGGTGGAGGATGTCAGACCCCGACCCAGGTTTGAAGTATTTAATTATGTTTTAACCGTGATTAGTGAATAAGTGGGGTTAGTGGACGATTAGCTTATTTTATTAAGCTAGACTAGAATGTTTGATTAGCTTTGAGAACTTTTGATTAGTCTTTGACTTAAGTTTGACACGGGCCGGGGCGCCCGTGGATTGTGTGTGAAATTGTTGAGTTTATTCATGATGCTTGAAAAATCCCAATTTATGTGTATTTTGACTTATTTCCTCTAGATCATCAACTTTCATGTTTTGGCCAACTTGACTTTGTGATCAGAAATCGCGTTTTTCGAGAAAAAGGGCAAAAATGACATTTCACACAAAACCTGTACCCAAATTTCGAAAATTCCAGAAATTGTCAAAAATATACTTTTTGGAAAGTAGAAATTTCGCCGATCATTTTTGTCTTCTTCGTCGTTTTCGTCCGGGGCCCGCAAGTGCCATTTCTAGCCTTGTGAAGATCGGGGCCCACAATGGCTTATCTCTTAAGAAGGGGACTCTTCCTTCTCCTTCTTCATTCCATTCCAGCAACTTTCCTTTGCTAGGGCTTTTCCTTTCCTCTCTTCTCACTCTCTCTCATCTGAAACTCTCACTTGGTGAGGTGTTCTTGGAGGATTGATCTCCTCAAACTCTTCCTCCCTCTTCAAGCTTCCCAAAGATGCTCTTCTTGAGGAGTTTGAGCTAAGAGAAGCCCCTTATTCAAGCCTCTCTTCCTTGTTTGGGTTCCTCAAGGTTAGCATTGGCTTTCTAAACTCAAGATCCTTGTTTTCCTCTCCATTTGGAGTGTTTTAGTCCCATTTGCTAAGGTTTTCATGGAAGATTTACAAATATTGACTTTTTAGGGTTTCTTGGGAAAATCTTGGGGTTTTTGTAGATTTGGAGCTTGAGGCTCTAAGGCTTGGTTTGAAGAGTGATTTTGATCATATCTTGGCTAGAGGCAAGTATATTTCAACAATTATGTGATGATTTCTCTCATTGGTCCTATTTCTTGATTTTTCCTTTTTTGTTAATCTTCTTTAGTTTATGGTTTATGTTGATTTAATGGACCATTGTAATAGCTATCTTAATTTATGTTGTTGTTCTGCCATGCATTGGAAGTTTGTTATCATTTTGGTTTCTTGGAGAATTTGGTTTCCTAGTGTTCAAATGGGTGTTCAAAGAAATGGAAAAGAACTTGGATTCTTTTAAAAAGTGTTAAGTTTGTGTTAATTAGATGATTATGGATGATGGTTTAATAATTTGTGGAGGTTGAGAAGAGGCCCAAGATGTTGTAGAATTGTGTATGGAAGAAAGGATTGAAAGGGAATGGGAATGAGCAAGAAAGGAGGAAGAAAAACAAAAAAAAAAGAGTGATTTTCTGCACTCGGGCTGGACTGGGCAGGCCCAGTCCGCTCGAGCGACCCACTGGGTCGCTCGAGCGGACCAGGCACTGTCTGGGTCCGCTCGAGCGACCCACTGGGCCGCTCGAGCGACCCAGCTACTGTCTGGGTCCGCTCGAGCGAGCCCAGCTCAGTCTGGGCTCGGGTTTGGGCCTGTTTTCAGGCAGTTTTGGGCCTGTTCTCAGGGCTCCTTTGGGCCTGTTTTAAGGACAGTTCTTGGACCATTTTAAGACCTATTAATGGGCTATTTCAAGACCTGACATTGGACTGTTTTATGGCCTGAATCCTGGGCTACTTTCAGGACTGAATTGGGCCTGATTAGTGGACTGTTTGAGCTTGGGGAAGGACAGTTGTGGGCCTGATTAAGAAGGGATTTAAACCCACACTTTTAAGGACTAATTCTATATAATTTCAAGTCCACTTCGGGCCTATGTCCAAGCTCAATTCAGCCCCAAACTCTCTCCTATAAGTGAAGCCCATTCAACCTTTTCAAGCCTATAACTCATGGTAAGATGTGTCTTGGACTATGACCAATACCGCTGGGGAAAACCCTCAAGTCTAAATGTACAATTAATCCCTTATGATTGTCAATGATCTTCGGTGGCACCAAATCACTTTCTTTTAATGACAATAAAGGGGTCAAATGTATATCGAGACTACCCGTTTAGTCGACTGAACCGTCATACATTCTTTTGTATAAAAAGACTTTTGTTTTGGGTTCTTTCTCCAATTCTTTTTAATGTTTTGAAGTGGGTTACCCCATGTTTTAGTAATGAGGAAACTACTCACCTATTTTGCTCGGATCCGCCAATATGCATTGTTTGGAGTAGTTTACTTATCGATTTTGGAAATGTATCTTATAAATAGAATTGCATTTCTTCGAGGTTTCGGATTTCACTATAATGGCACCACTAGGCTTAGGTCACCTTGTTGGACTGATCATCCGGCTTGGGGTCTTTATTTTGTTTGCCAGCTGCAGTTTGGATTCCGTCTGTATCGACCATGGCAACGGTAATTATCCGGTCCCACGAGTAGTGGCTACGGTTCTGTTTGATAACGACTATGTCGTTCCGGTTCCACGATTAGTGGCTACGGTTTGTCTGCTCCGGTTACTTCGGTAACAGGAGAATATAGCTTTATGTGGGTTGCCAATGTTTTTATGCATTAATATTCATCTCATGGTATTTGTTTATGTTACTCATCATGACATTGGATTTGTAAACCATCGAGATGTATCTTCTATCTTTACTTTGACATTGTTATCACTCGTGATTTCATCGTAGCTCTTACTTATCATGTTTTGTTTTACTTTCATCCTATTATTGTTGTAATTGCTTGCCAGACCGTCGTGTCTGACTCTCTTTTGTTTGGTGCCAGATGTCGAGCCCCTCGCGGTTGAGGCGCACTTCGAGGCGGAACCTATAGTTCCAGTGGAGGGCGAGTGGCGGCCCGATGATGTCAATTAGACGTCGGGTTGCCTTGGAGCTGCGATCACATTTTGGGGATTTCATGATATTCATTTTGGGTTTTTGTTATGGCCATTGTTGGCTTATTTTCTTTTGGGAAAGATTTGTAATTAATGATTAACTTTACTTTTGTATCAACGTTAAACTAACTTTGGGGCCTACAGTAAATGTTTCTCTTTTGATGCTAGTCTCTTGCGTTCTCATTTTATACCCGTTTGAGAGACTTTTATGTTTGCTACAATGCTTCCGCGTAAGTCATTTGTACGAAAGTGATGTTTATTTATCACTAGTGGATCGGATTCCGTGAATCCTTACCGCGGAAACCTGTGGGAAACTAGCGTGTGCGGGCAGAATTTTCCGGCCCGTCGCGCCGCGTCCCCGGATTAAGGCCTCATTTAGCGGGACCTCGGTCCGGGGGCGTGACAATAACATTGCAATTGAGAAGGTTTATCAGCATGGGCAAAGTAACAAACTCAATGGGCAGCATATTATGTTTGTAGAATTTGAAATTCAGAATATTAGATTCAATTGATTACTGGGTTTCAGTAGTTTGTTCTTTTCTATATTTGTATATTGTGTCTCCAATTTGACTTTTACATATCTACCAGGAGAGAGAGATTTCACTCCCTTTACTCCCTTGACTCCCTTGAACCCTATCTGGTAGTTAAAAATTCCTGACCGTAGATCTTATTATATCAAGCCTTTTAAGTTGACCCCATGATGGTGGAACAAAGCTAAGACCAAGTCTCCCTTTTGGATCTTAGACACTCAATGTAGACATCCTTCCAAAGGATGCCGATCTTGACCCTTTTTAATATTATAAAGGCACTAATAGATGGGCTTCATTTTGGATGAAATTGGGAGATGGTATAAATGTCTCTCTTCTTACCAAACCCACTTCCTCTTCACCCCACACCCCATCACAAAAGAAAAGTGTTTTGTTTTCCAGTCACTGCCACAAAAGAAAAAAGGAAAATTGCAAGAAAGATGCTGGGGGGGTATTGAGAGCTTGAAACTAAAGCGAGCCAGAAGAAGGAAAATTGAAAAGACCATTTTGCTATGTGCTTTCTTTCTCACTAACCATTAAATTTCTTATATTCCTCACCCAGAACTACCACTTCAATATGAAACCAGATTGTTGACATTCACAAAAGTTTAACTTTGATTTTACTTTTACTAGCAAAAAAAAAAAAAAAAACTTTGATTAGATTTCTCTTCGGTTCTCTCTCTGCAGTCTTATGTGGTGTACATGGGGTGCACATTCTCATGATGCATCGTCTAATTTGGTAGATTATGAGAAAGTGACAGATTCCCACCATGATTTCTTGGGAAGGTTAGGAACTGAAATCAATTGTTTTCTTCTTGTCCATGCATGACCATGGTTTTTTTTATTTCGTTTGGAGTCCACTGAATCTGTTCTCATTATGAATTTTCTTTGATTATATTTGCATTAAGGAGAAGGCAAAAGATGCCATCTTCTACTCATACACAAGATCTATTAATGGCTTTGCAGCGAATTTAGATATGGAAGAAGCTCAACCAATATCAAGTAACAATCTGTCATATACTGACGTCTAGTTTCCATTCATTTGCTTTCCTCTGTTCCAACTAGTTAACTTGTAATGCTTGTTTTCACTTTGCTTTCCAATGTAGGACATCCCAATGTGATTTCAGTATTCTTAAGCAAGAGAAAGAAATTACAAATACGGTCAAGGTGTAATAATAGCAAATTTTGACACTGGTAATATTTTGAATCTCTCAGTTAGCCTCCCTACACATGAATTAATGTCTCTTGCTCTCTTTCTTTTTGTCAGAAAATTTAGATATGAACCTTTTATTTGTTGGCTGACACCAATGAGACCATTTCACTCCATTGGATTCCAAGTCATTTGAATATTTATACCTTTACTACTCAATGTGTACGTTTGCTACCTAGTTTGAAATGGGCGGTAAGACTGCAATACTCAAGTTGTTATAAGAAAAAAAAACCCGCAATACTCAAGTGATTAGCTTTCTGTTTTGTTGGTTGGTCAGGTGTGTGGCCAGAATCTCAGAGCTTCAAATGCAACAAATCTCTTTCTATCCCTTTCAAAGTCAACAGCTTACTTTACTTTGATATTGTTGTGTATGTTGTAGCTTCCCATCTCATTATAAATATAGAACCATGAGGCCCAATTGAATTTTGTTCTGTATCAAGTGTACACTTTAATTTTCTTTAATTAAATTTGAAAGAGGAATGAGAATGGAATGGAAGTTGCGGCTACCAGGTGACAAATCTCGCTGCTCTTCTGGCTATTTTCTAGTGAGGCAAATTTTTAACCAACACACTAGGTTTTTTTTTTTTTTTTTTTGGTAAAAGATCCAACACACTAGTTGTGTTTCACGTAAGCTGCATTGTGGAATGCATCATTTTTTTATTGTAATAAAACATTTTATTAATCTTTTGTCAGTGAGTGAAAATGAAAGTTTTGGTTCCATCTATTTTGCTTCTGTGCTTCAATTTTCATCAATACACAGATGTACCCACAAGGAAGGATGTCCCACCATTTCCGTGAAATGCGCGTTGGTGATTTTTTCATCTGTTCATGATCCGAGCTTTCATTTGTACCCTTTGGTTTTGCTTGATATAGGTTTGGTGTTGGGAAGTAAATTTTTGCAACCTTGGATGGGTACTAAGTTGTTTTTGACTGCTCCCATTTTGGCTATTTAAATGATCAGATAATGGTGCCTTTTTTCCCTCTTACTTTCTGATATTGTGAAAGAAGCTGTTCTCTTTTGATTTGCATGCAAAATTAATAGTCCTCGATGTAGATGTTTCCATTTTGATGATATGGGTTCAAATTATGGAAGCATTGGATGTCAGAATAGATATTTCCATTATACCTACTACCTAGTGTTTGGTCAGCACTCTAGCTGTTATGAAGAAGTCTTCAAAATTCCTCCCGGTGAGTATATTGAGACATACCATTATACTGATGCTCTTCGGATAAAATGAAGCATTACACTTGGGTCAGTTGTAAAGCTTGATACTTGGATGCATCTCTGTTTTTTTACATGTTGCTGATATCTAACTTGATTTACATGCATGCTTGTCATGACATACCTTAAATTTTGTGCTGATTGGAAATCCTAGTTGTCCAGTAAACAAATGTCTTTCATTGAATGTAGACTATTAACCTATTTTTTCCATTTAGCTGCCCTTTGATATTTACAAAAAATTCTCCTCTCTTTATCCAAAATGTAGTTGCGCTGTTGATGGTGAGTCTCTCTCTCTCTCTCTCTCTCTCTCTCTCTCTCTCTCTAATTTTTATTACTTGTTGTGGACAGTTAGGGCCTCCGATGCAACCTTCATCCACATCAGGGCCATGGAGAAAGGTGATCCTTGAATTCTCGTTTCTATTATAAATTATTCGCAATATGGGCACAAACCAATCCATTAAATGTTTGTGGCGACTAGAGGCCTGTTTGTTTGTTGGGTTTTCAATTCCTTTCATTTGTTAGAGATATCTTCTTTTTTCTCTTTTTAGATTTCAAAATCTGATTTTGCAAACTGGAGGATATAGAAATTGTGATGACACAAGATGTGATTTTTGTTTCACCATGTGGTATAACCAATTTAATTCATGTCTTGTGAAAATTGAACTTGTGGCCCAGCTCAAATGGAAACATTTCAATGGTCAGGAAGCACTTGGAACTTAGGTCTCTTATACGATGAATAAAGTTGTGTTTGACTCCCCCTCTTAGGCAGAGTTCTTTTCTCGGTTTATTCCTCATGATTTGCGTAACCAGAAGTGGATACGCATGGCAGCCCTCTGCTAGTGCTCATAGAAGTGGTGCCAAGGAGAAAGTTTACTTAAATATATATATTTTATGCTGGATCAGGCTTCACTCAATTGCTATTTGATATGCTTAATTAAACCAAGCTAATTAAGACTGGCATAGTTGGTCTTGTATTCTGATCATATTTGTTCTCAAGCTTGAAGCTCGGTTTAGTACTATGAAGCCCAACTCTAATTAATCCGATTCAAGCTCAAGCTGGGAAAAACTTGGGTAATAGGCACACATTTTCTCATGTAAACTTGTGTTTGTACTTAGGAGAAAATAATAACAGTTCTTTAGTGGTGGCTGCAGATTGATCACTTTTGGTGTTGTGCGATTCTTTCTAAGTAAACCAAGTTATGGAGCTCTCTCATGCGGTATTTGTAAATAATCTTGTGCATAATTAGCTTTCATGTCTTGATCTTTTGTTTCTGTAAGCTATTGATTGTGATGAGAGGCATGAATTCCAGCGAATAATCTCCTTTTTTTGAACATTGGGTTTCTTGGAACAAGGGTTCTAATTTTTGCAAGGAAATTACCTAGAAATGAAGTGTGTTGTGATTGGTTGAGGAATTTTTCATGTGTTGTGGGTTTTGATGGTTTGTGGAATTGGGATTTGTAATTGATGTTGAATGGGTGGTTTGAAAATGTTTCATCTCTATAATCTACCAGTTTTTTGCAAGTACATATATGTGTTTGATGTAACAAAAGGAAGAAGTCATTATGGTCCAGGAGGGGTTTACAATCACTTTGCTGGCAGGTTTGGTACTTTTGACACCCATTACATCTGATTAGATTATCTACTTCGTATGAATGATGCAGCCCCCTTGTGTGGCTTGTTAAGTTAGTTCATGGACACTTGAAGTAAGTTCTGCGATTTACACACTCTGAGGTCCTTGTGTCATCTACTTTCTTGAAATATGAAGATTTCCATTTTAGTGAATTGGGGTGACTATATCACTTAGTAATGTCAGTATTACTTAATTCTTTCCAATCAGTTTGTTGTTTCCTCCATTTTGTATATATTTATTTTTGTTTTTCCTTTTGGTAGGAACCAATTTTTGATGAATCCAAGAACATAGTAACTAAGCGAATCTATAAGAAATATAAGCAGGTATGTTGGGCACTTTACAATGGTTCAATGTTCATTCATGGGATATGCAATTCAAATTTATATGTAAATTTCATGTATATAAACTTTGATTAAGTTGGGCATAATATTTTAGTTGTATCAGTATTTAATATGATGTAGGTTTTTTTTTTTTTTTTGTGGGTGTGTTTTACTTTTACATGTGTTTAATATGATGTAGGTTTAATATGAATTGTTGATTTTGATTAGCAAATTGGATGGTTATGATTTATTTAATTGCTTGAAAGACTTCTTGACGGTGTTAAAACATGTGCTTTACGAAGGGGGTCCGGGGGTATCCCCCGGCGGGGGTCGAGCTGAGTTTATTTAATTGCCATTGGCGGTCGCTAATACTATTTTTAAAAAATTTTGGTCTAGTATTAGCGACCGCCATTGTTTTTTTTTTGAAAGTTTGGTGAGTATTAGCGACCGCCAATGGCGGTCGCTAGTAGCGGTCGCTAATACCTAGCGACCGCCAATGGCGGTCGCTAATAACCTTCTGCGACGAGCTTCCCGCGGCGGCTACTAGGCGGTCGCTAGGCGGTCGCTAAAGAGTATTAGCGACCGCCAGGGGACTTTTAGCGACGGCTAATGGCGGCCGCTTAAAGTGATTTTTCTAGTAGTGAAGGCAAAAATATAAATATTCCATAGTAGCTGAACATAGCCTTGTTTAACACAGTAGAGAAGATTCATTGAGGCCGTCATATCCAAAATTATTCGATGGAAGATTGCACTTTAATGCCTTGCTTAATCTTATAGTTATTGAAATTCATGCTGTATTGTTTTACCTCAAGACATGCCTCTCATAAGCTAAAATATGTTGCCTCAGTTAATTGTCCAGACTACGAGTAGATGGGTTATAAAATCACCCAAGATATAGAAACTGAAAGAAGATAAAGCTCAATAAGGTCAACAATTAGATTTTCATAACTTTCCTTGACAGCTCATTGAAAAAGAAATTACCTTGTAATTATAGGTTGCAATCGCATGGGGATCTTTATTTAGGAAAATTATCATTTGATATAGTAGATTCTTGGGTGCGTAATTTTATTTCATGCAACGCAAACCACAGGTGGTATAAGCTTATAAAACATACATCTTACCAAGCCAAGAGCAAAGTGAGGACGACTATGGCATAGTTCGCATAGATTTGGTGAATTTTTATAACTAATACTATTCAGAAGAATACACAATAAGATGATATATTATAAAATGTACCCTCATAAAATAAGACATTCACATGGTGAAATTAAACATTCATATGTCTCACATAAATGTAGATAGTTGTTACGTATGAAATTAACATCATAGTGAAGTATTGACAAATTTAGGGTACTAAATACTTGGACAAATTTATGGGCACTAATTATTAGAAATTCTTAAGGAGTCCAAGTTAGATATCAATGATAGTAATCTTCTGGACTCAGCTCCACAATTGATGTCGCATATTCTAGTGACCAGATAAGGCTAGTTGACATCTTTTATCTAAGAAGCCTTGATGTGAAAAATGTATGACTTCCAGAGCTCCCGTTGAACCTTTTGTTCGATCACCTCATTTCCAATTTCCTGTTTAGCATAGATTACAACTACGAAATTTCAGCAATTTGTATTTGTGTCATAATTAAAATTTTAAGATAGTAGTATATACACTTACACTTGTTATGAGTAGAGATAAACATGCGCACTCGTGTCAAGTATTTTCTCCACGTCTCTATAAAAAATGACAACATTTAAGGTATCTGTGTGATCTATCACTACGAGGCACATGACGTACCTGTAGCAGCATAATTAGAAATAATAATAGAGCATATTGATATAAGTAATACAGAATTAGATTAGTGTTATGGATTGAGATATAAGATGTTTCAATTACCTTGGATGAGTTCTTGGGTTCGAGATTCCTCATAATTGGCAATAGTTATCTGAATTATGAGTTCTTGCCTTTTTACCACATCTATTACATGCATTGTACTAGATTTTTTGATCAATTTACATTCTAAATATGGTGGCCTTTACAATATCCTGTAAAAAATTTTAATTAAAAAAATACAGCATGAGCATAATATAAAAATATATATTTAACAGGAATGGTTGTCTAATGTACCCTTGTTCCTGAATCCTTTTTTGTGTCCAAGCACTCCACTACAGTCATTCTACTTGCATCTGTGGAAGTTGTTTGGCCTTTCACTTGTAGAATGAGATTCATGCATTTTGACTCATTTTCAACATACCTAAGAAAATTTAGTTAAATGAAGAAAGTTCATCCATTTGTAGATATAATAAGTTAGATTTAGCAATTGAATTCACCATATATATATATTATATTACCAAGATCTTAGTTGTTCAGATTCGCGTATTTCTGAATTTACCAATAACTTGATGGAACATGACGATGAAAGATACAATTTGCCTAAAAAGGAAAACAAATGAGAAAAGACAGTCATGGGCAAATAATAGTACAGATGATAGTAAATGCAACAACTACCATCATATTCTCTAGCCAAGACGGAGGTTGCAATGATTATATTTCCATTTTGTGACATGCCCGACAACTTCTCCTCATGTGTTGCTATAATGCCTCCCCATAATGTTAAAGAGAGAACACTTTCACTGTATATAACAAATCAAACGTGAGTTTAGTTATTTCTAGCTAAGGACATATTACATCACAGTATAAAGATCGAGATAGTAGGCACCTTGCATCGAACATAATAATATCCATTTTTTTGGAATGTTGTGCATCCTTTTTTCGTATTGTCGAAACTCCTCCTACATCAGCGACTATTCCAATAAGATCTAAAAATTTTTTTTAATGAAATATTAAATCATGCAGCAAGAACATTAAGAAACTCATAATTAACGTATGTTTGTTATAATCTTAAAATATTTCAGGGCAGGAAACATGCATCAGATTTAATAACTATAAGATACTTGTTCCGACTGATAACGGATGATAGTTGATCCAAATGCTTGAAGTAGTATCTATCAATTGGTATCTCAGTGCATTCATCATTTATCTTCTCCACTTTTGAATTTTTCTTTAGAAACAACTGCCACTCACTGGGCACTACTCGATATGTATATGGAGCATCCGTTACCTTTACATTGTTGATTGAAAATACTTGACCTTCCCTTAAGCTATCTCCAAACATTTCAATCTCATTATTTTTCAAAGTAAGCTACCTTTGATCTCCCTGTAGAGATAAAGAAAGCAAGAATCAGTAGAATTTTACAACTGTTTGTGGTCTAATGCACAATCACATGGATAATTTGTTAAAACTCACATTTCGATCAATGAGCAGTAGCTTTAGTATTCTTCTTGTGGTTGAGTATTTCTTTACTTCATATTATTGCCATATACGACAAACTCTCCCTTTAATCTTCCAATAAAGACTGTATGGGTCAAGTCTCTCAAATGTGTGGTGATCAAGATATTGCATTTTGTAGTGAGCTATGCATGGACAAAAGAAGGTATGACTAAATTAATTTGTAACCCATTCAAGAAATAAAAATATGATTAGTTTGCAGCACAAAATAAATTTCTAAAAATAGTACCCGTTGTTGTTAATGTTAAAGTATAAACTTGTATGATATTTGGCCCAACACACTTGTATGATATTAGGCCCAGCCCAAGTGTAAATAGGAGACCTAGTCATAATGTGTACAGTAAGATAGATTGTAATAGCTCGATAGATTTATTGTCTTTCCATTCTTAGAGATCTAATTGATCTAATTAGGTTTTAATTCCTTGATTTGTAGCCTAATCTTAGGCATTGTAAAGTTTATTTAAAGAACAGAAATCCAAGATGACAGGATCATCGAATGTGAGGTTTTCACAGAACTCTCTCTCTTTCATTCTGGCATATGCTTATGAATGTCAGTTAAGAACTGCATGAAGAACTTCTTTGTAAACAACATTTCTTACATAACCGCGAGGTTCATTTTCCTTATTTAATGTTAAGATCTTTAGACCCGTTCTTGATGTAACTCGCGATATTGCAACATATAGTTGTCCATGTGTGAAAACAGGCCTTGGAAGGTATAATCCAACCATTTTTAGTGTTTGTCCCTGGCTCTTATTGATAGTTATTGCATATGCTAGTCGTACAAGAAATTGTCTCCGTTTAAATGTGAAAGGTCATTCTGTATCTGTTGGTGACATTATAATTTGTGGGATGTAAACTCTTTCGCCAATACATGTGCCTGTAATGATTTCAGCATGAATGACTTGTTGGCTAAGTTCTCTAACAATCAGTCTTGTCCCGTTGCATAGTCCGAGCGATTGATTTAAATTCCTCAATAAAATTATTGGTGCACCTACTTTTAATTCAAGACAATGATTCGGAATACCACTAAACCTCAATGTGTGTAGAAATTCTGGTGTGTATAATAGATTCTGCTCATCATCTTGAATGTTTGTTATACTGTCTGCACTGAAGAATTCATGTTTCATACCCGGTAGCATGTCAAGCATTATTTCATTTATTTTATCAACGTCATCATTTCTTGGTGCAAGAATTGCACGCTCTTCAAGATAACTCAGGTTCACATTGTTATCCAAAAAAACGTTGTATATACTTCGTATTAGTTCCTTTACTTCTTCATTCTCATTGGGCATATCTGGCAATTGAAAATCAGATGGGATTTTTATCCAACTGTTTTCTTCATCATTGTTAACAGAAATGGAATCAGCAGTTCCCTTGCCAATATCTAAAACCCATTTGGCAAAATCTATTGAGTCACCACATGAGTTATCATTGTTTGTAGATCGCAGTAGACGCATAATAACAGTTAAGTTAAAAACTTGACAATGTTTCCATACTCCTGCATGTATTAGTGTTGCATCTACTATCTGTTCTCTTCTTCCCTTATAAACTATCGGTAAAATTTACCTAAAGTCTCCTCCAAGCGCAACGGTGAGGCCACCAAAAACTTTATCCTCAGCGTGTGGATCAATAGTAACCAATATATCTCTAAGTGTTCTATCCAGTGCATCATAAGCATGTTTATGGGTCATTGGTGCCTCATCCCAAATTATAAGGTCGGTCTTCTCCAATAGCTTAGCCAAGTGCGAACGTTTGTTTATCGAACAACAAGAATGCTCATGATGCTGTAACGGTAGTTTGAATCTAGAGTGTGCCGTTCTTCCACCAGGTAATAGAAGTGATGCTATTCCAGATGATGCCACTGCTAAGCAAATTTTCTTTTCAATTCGTAGCTTACAAATTATGGTCTTCCATACAAATGTCTTTCCTGTTCCGCCACTTCCATTAACAAAAAAAAAATCCTCCTATCCTATTTGTTGATGATTCAATGACCTTTTGAAATATCAGTTTTTGTTCGTCATTTAGCGAAGGATACAGCGAATCAAATTCAACTATCAAGGCATCGACGTCATATGATAATTCTTCTCTTAAAATTCCGTTTTCAATTGAGTATGATTGGTTAACATTATAGAAAGGGATCGTACAAAATTCTGTTAAAGATCGACCATTCTTCATAAGTATTGAATCAATTTCAGAAAGTGAAAAGATTTTCAACTCATTTTCTGATAGTGTTAACCCATCATCTTGGATAATTCTTCTAGTTCTTGCCTCTAAGTCGTCTGAAAGAGGCTGCCAATGCCTATTCCATAACTCATTAGGATCTCTTACTTCACAGAACATTATTATTTCGCAGAACAAGTGTCTTAATTGATTTTCTGTGGCCCAAGATGAAGCTTCTGACAAAGCTTTATCCCATTCACTATCATCCTCTAATAATCCAAGTGCAGCACATGCATCTTTGAAGGTATCACATGTGACACCATTTACTAATTTCAAATCTTCATAGCACGTCGGTCCATGCATTATATGCAAAAGCATTCACAGATAATATCTTTCACCTGATAATGGATGTGCATAATAAAGTCTTCCTATTGTCTTTCCACATTTTTTTTACTTCCATCCCATGTCCACTTTGTTGGGAATTCTACATAAGTGAGATCTCTAGCATTTTGGTAAATTTTATTAGTTTCAAACCATTCTGTAAACATTGTCTTTCTCATTTCTTGATTGTTCACAATTGAATGTAAGTCGATGTCGTCTCTAAAGAGGACAAGATGTTGGTCTTTTAAATGAAATTGCATTCTTTCAACAGACGGATGCCTATCTTGTATTTTGAAATCAAATATCCTCCATGATGATTATGGGGCAGATATGTACCAACAATCCAAATATTGTTTGATTTCATCTACAACATAGTTTTCATCACGTACTTGTCCACCTGTTATTTGTTTATTTCTTTCAATAACCATTGTTGCTCGATCCTCTCCTTTGTGGATATATTTGTATAAATACTTTACAACTCTAACACGGTTACATATTTCTACATTTATATGTGCATTGAACTTTCTAAGTAATGCAAGATTATATGGAATCACCCAACGGTTATCTAGGATTGCATTTCCAATCTTAACAGTTCTTCCATCATTTCGTCTTCTATAAGTAAAATAACCATCTGAATTGATCATTGTGTCATTAGTAAAAGCTTTTGGATAGTTCTTCGAACACTTTCCATTTACCATGCACACACATTTAGGGTTTAAATATCCACAAGGACCATGCATCATGCATCTTATTACAGTTTCATATGCTTCTGGTTCATTATTTGAATCAGGTATCTCGGCCCATATAATGTCATCTGTCATATGGTGTCACTGGTTTATTGTCAGCAGCTAAGGTCAGAAGGATATGCGCATGAGGTAGCCCTCTTTTTAGAAACTCAACTGTATATATATCTGCAAGAAAATAATAAAAGCAATTTATTACTAAAATGTAACCAAGCCAATAACATATTCGACGTTAAGGAATATGATCAAATCGATAAGATAATGTGTGAGGTGCCTATGTACCTGCAACGACAACTCCAAATTGCATACCATTTTTAAGATCATCAAGTAGCTCCCTTAACTTCAACTTAAAAACCCTAGCTATAATGTCTGGTCTGTCCTCAACTCTTTGCCTAGGTTTCTTTCAACCATATATTTTACTTCATTCCAATTAGGATTGCAGGTAATTGTAATAAATAAGTCCGGAGGTCTGCCCACCTACAGATTGCCATTGCATCTTGATATTGTCGGTCCATATATTGGGTCCGCCAATAAAAGAAGGCAATATGAATCGATGACCCACTGATGTAGCGTCACAATCACCTTCAGAGATGGCATCTTGTAAACCATGGTAGAGATTAGAACGGAGTTTCTTTTGGTCAAGGTGTAACCAACCAAGCCAAAACTCAATGCATGCATAAGCGTCAACAATAAACTGATGGAGCAGACGGCCTCTGAGCAAAATCATTTTTGCCTCCAAATCTCTTTCCTGTAGTCTATAACAATAATACTTTCTAATTGACACTGACCCCTTTATCCTATGGGAAGTAGATTCTTCAATATTGTGTGGGATATTTAATCTCCAACCATCTTCTCCCTAAGGAAAAAGCAATGGATATTGAAGTGCCATATAGCTTGGATGAGTTTCACTGATTCTACGTAGTTGTCCTCCAAAAGTACATAAAACTATGTCACGATGAGATCCTTGATTTTCTCCTCAACCAACCAACAAAGCTGCAACTTCACTTGTGGCAAGGCGATTATATTGCCTTCCATTTGACACTCTTGTATCCGGTATTCTCATAGTTAGCTCTGCCGGGGGAGTTGGACCATAGGTATCCCTTACCGTACAAAAAATTCTTGCATATGGATTGAACTGATCAAGCATTGCTTGCAACTCTTTTAATAGTAATTCATCAATACCTCTATCAGCATGTCTAGAATTTAGAACTGCAAGTCTATTTTCTATCTCATGATCCGTGTCATAGATATATAATTTAATGAATTGTGGACGCTGTCCCATTTCCTGTAGAAGCGATCCAATTAAATGATGATTTTGTCCATGTATTCGAAATGTATATGGGCCTCCTCCACCCCGTAATAGTCCATAGTCCACATTGGCTCCCATTGATGTGAAGGACATCATTGAATTATATGCCCTTATTGACTTTTTAAAATGAAGTGCACGATCATCATTATTTCCCTCGAGTAATGCCTTTAAAGGAGGTGGTGGTGGTTCGCACAACAATCGCAATGATACCAATCCATCCCTACAACATTGGTTGAAGCTGTAGCGTCCATGAAATTTTCATTTGTTGGATTCCTCTTCCCGCCACATAATTGCACCACATTTTTGACATTCATGATTTGGAGGACCAAAGTCTTGTCGCCTATCCAATTGTCCTATTGATGGTCATAATAAAATGTTAGCATATATTGAGAACTTATTATACAAGAGATTAGAATTTTGTTTTTATAATGATGAAACTAACTTGTGCGGAGAGATCTATGTTGCATATTTGAAGGATCTCTTAAATTGTCACCTACAGTGGATCCCTCCTCGATATGCACATTTATCAGAACGTTCTCTACCATTGTAACACTATTAGATGTTGTCACAGCACTGTTGTGACTTGTATGATTGATGGGCCTGGTAAAGCTGGTTTCTAGAATTCCAACATTAATCTGCACATCCACAAGATTCTCCATAGCGAGATCAATTGTAGTGAAGCTGGTTCCAGTGTATTACGTTGATTTGCGAAGTCAATAATTTGTTAGCATTTTTATCACAAGTTTTTGTGGTTATATATGTTGTTAGTAAGAACATGCTTACTTCTTTGATTTTGAAAGCTGGCTATTGGACAACTTTCGAACGGTCTCTTTCCATTATTCCTCATTTATGACCCTATTAAAATCGAGGTAGACAGAAAATATCTGGTTTAGAGTTATTTAAATTATTGCTTAAAATTAAATTATTTACAGTATCCTTATTGTTGGAATTTGAGATGCATTGAGTTGAATCTTGAAGCATTGGTGTGTTTGGTGTCTCAAGCATCAAATTGTATTGGAATTATTGTCAACACTATGTCTCAATCATGTGTTGAAAGAGTGGAAGTGATAGAGCTCAAGAAGAATGAAAAAGGAAAACAGTGAAGAAAATCAGTTTTTCCTGGTGCAGTGTACCCGGTCGACCGAGCTCCCTGGCCGGTCGACCGAGCATGAAGAAAGTGCAAAATCAGAGCTTACAGTTATTTTTTGACACAGAGGTCATCCGGTCGACCGAGGCTTCCAGGATGTCGACCGAGCTCGGTTCCAGAATTTGACAACTTACAACTTTTTGAAAGTTCGTCAGGCGCCCAGTTCACCCGGTCGACCGAGGGTCCCCAGCCGGTCGACCGAGCACACACAGACAGCAAGTATTGCAGAATTAGAAGTCTTTTGCTAAAAGTTAGGAATTTTTGGTAATTCGTTTGGGACTCTTTCTAAACGAATTGTAGCCTATTTTGGACACTCTTTGGGGTTGCTAAAACCTATATAAACACTCCTAATCTCGTTTTCAATAACAAGCATCAAAGAAAGAAGAGTTTGAGAGAGTTTTGGAGAGAAGAGTGCTTGGAGAAGAAGGTGCTTGTGTCTTGCTGTTGTGGAGCAACTTTCTACAGCAAGTGTGGACGAATTTGAAGCCTCATGAAGATGGTATTTTCGTTCATAAGATAAGTCTCTCTTTTATGCTTTAGATTTCTATTTGTAAGGGATTGAGAGAGAGAGAATTGTAGAGGGGAAAGGGCTGTAGATCAGTTTATCTTCTTTGCTGTAATCATCAAGTTGGTGCTTGGTGTTTTGGGATTTGGTGATCCTGTCTGTGGGTGCAGACAAATTGTAAAGGGAGTTGTAGCTTCCTAGATAGTTGGTGCTATCTGAAACCTAAGGGAGTCGGTGCTTCCTAGATAGTTGGTGCTATCTGAATTTAAGGGTTGGTGCTCTTTGTCGTCGGTGCGACTAAATAAGATTCAGACCTGTACCGGATTGTTGTTCGGACGGGATTGAACCGTGGACGTAGCCTTTTGGTGAACCACGTAAAATCTGGTGTCAATTGTGTGGTTTGATTTGAATTGTTGTTAGCAAGGACCTGGTTAAAAGAGATCACTGATTCACCCCCCCCTCTCAGTGATCACGAGATCTAACAATTGGTATCAGAGCGTAAGGTTTCCCTTGATAAGCTTAACACGCTAAGGGTGATCTTTGTCAAATCACATGGCAACCAGCACAGCGAATATGAAAGCACCGTTGTTTGATGGTTCTAATTACACCTTTTGGAAGATTAGAATGCAGGCCTTCATCAAATCTCTTGGCTATGATGTCTGGGAAACTGTCAGAGTCGGTTACAATTCTGCCATTGTACCCACTGATGCTGCAACGAAGAAGTTAGCAGACAACGACTCTAAGGCGCAGAATGCACTCTTTAGCGGCCTTGTTGACAGCGAGCTGATCAAAGTTATAGCATGCAAGACAGCCAAGGAAATCTGGGATAAGCTGAAAAGCATCCATGAAGGAGATGAGAAGATCAAAGAAGCGAAATTGCAAACTCATCGCTCCCAATTTGAGTCTCTTCGCATGGAGGATAGCGAGAATGTTGATTCTTACATGCAACGGGTGAATGAAGTCACGAATGACATTCGTGGACTAGGAGAGGAGATTAAAGAACCAGTCATCGTCAAAAAGGTTCTAAGATCTCTCCTTCCCCGGTTTGATTCTAAAGTCTCAGCCATAGAAGAAGCCAAAGATCTGAACGAGTTTTCAATGGATGAGCTGCATGGTTCTCTCACTGCCTATGAGATGCGCATAGGTAAGACGTCTTCATCGGATAGAGAAGCGGCCTTCAAAGTTCAGAAAAAGGCA
This sequence comes from Litsea cubeba, assembly GCA_012931725.1. Classification (NCBI taxonomy): domain Eukaryota; kingdom Viridiplantae; phylum Streptophyta; class Magnoliopsida; order Laurales; family Lauraceae; genus Litsea; species Litsea cubeba. The sequence goes on along the minus strand of CM022952.1, from coordinate 29,799,623 downwards.
AAAGAGATTGCTGGTCATGATTCTGATGATGATGAGCTTGAGGCTCAATTTATTAGAAGGCTGAAGAAAGGAAGCAATGGCAAGTATAAAGGGAAGCTACCCTTTAAATGCTTCAATTGTGGCGGTGTTGGCCACTTTGCTGCGAAGTGCCCGCTGAAAGAAGACAATGATAATGACTCTTATGTTGATAAGAGTAAATGGAAGAAGAATTTCAGAAAGAAGGGCAAAGCAAAGAGCTTCATCAGTCAGCATAATGACAGCACGTCTGAATCTTCGGACGATGATGAATCAGTCGAGGCGACTGAAGCACTCTTCATGGTTACTATTGAAGAAGACGATGAGCAAGAGCTGGAAAACGAAGAGGAGGCTGAAGTGAATCTTGAAGAAGAGCTCATTGCTGCACTTGAGGAGCTTAGCAAGGAGCGAAGATCAAGTAAGAAAAATCTGAAACTTCTTCATGAATCTGAAATTTCAGTTATTGCTTTGAAAACTGAATTAGAAGAGTATAAAAGAATGGTAGATGTCCTAGAAATACAAATCTGTACCAAAACTGAGGAAGTGATGAAACTTGAGAATGAAATCCTTGGAGCAAGGACTGAAAATATGCAAATGAAACAAAAGCTCAAGGAGTTTCAAGCTATCAATGGTACATTGAAGCTGAATGAAATTTTGAAAGTTCAAAGACCCCCTCACTTCAGATTTGGAATAGGATTTGAGAATGGAGAATCTTCTAAGGTTACACCTTCTGTAGAGACGGTGTTTGTAAAGCAAGTTACTACACCTTCCAATTCTGTGAAGCCCACACTGCCTAGAAAAGAGCCCATTCAAGTGAGAAAGGACATGAAGCCTAACCAGCCATATAAAAGATACAAATTTTATGGCTATTGTTATCATTGCAATAGGTATGGACATAGAAGGGCAGATTGTAAATTCTATGTGAGAAACAGCCCAGTTGTGAGAAGGAACCCTTTCTCAATCCTAAATAGCCACAATATTGAGTGCTACAAGTGTCATAATTTTGGACACATGGCTAGGGATTGTAGGCTGCCTACTGCTAAACCAATTCAGGTTGAAAAGAAACCCAAGTTAGTCAAAACTTGGAGGGCAAAGAAAAGTGCAGAAAAAGGCAAGAAATCTCTCATTGTGCAAACCGCTTTCAATGCACAAAAGAAGACAGCACCATGGGTCCTTGATAGTGGCTGTTCGAGTCATATGACTGGTGATAAAGAAAAATTCATCAAGTTACAGCACTATGAAGGTGGTTCGGTAAAGTTTGGTAACAATGATGGTGCCAAAATTGTTGGAAAAGGGGTTGTTCAGCTGATGGCAAACAAGATCAGATCTGAAGAGGTCTTATATGTGTCTGGATTGAGACACAATCTGTTGAGTGTGAGCCAGATCTGTGATAAGGGCCACGAAATTGTTTTTACAAAGAATGGGTTTGCTATCAAGAAGAGTAGCAACGGCAAAACAGTGGCTACTGGGTCAAGGACAGCTGGAAATCTTTACACCTTGTCAGATGGAGCTGAAAAGACATGCTTATTGAGTCGGTCAGAAGAGAGTTGGTTGTGGCACAAACGCCTTGGGCATCTAAACTTTGGCAACATGTCAAAGATTTGCAATTCAAAGGCTGTTAGAGGTATGGCTACAGTTGAAAAGCCTTCAAACCCCATTTGTGACTCTTGTCAAAAGGGAAAGCAAACGAGGGTAATGTTCAAGACGAAGGAGCATCATACGAAGAAACCTCTTGAGCTGGTACACACTGATCTCTGTGGACCGATGCGGACTCAAAGCACCAATGGAGATAAGTATTTTATGCTTTGCATTGATGATTTTACTCGCATGACATGGGTATTATTTCTTAAGCATAAACATCAAGCACTTGATCGGTTCAAAGTGTTTAAAGCACAGGTTGAAAACATGCTAGGGAAGCAGATCAAGACGCTAAGGTCTGATCGTGGAGGCGAATTCACATCTGATGAATTCACTAAGTATTGTGAACATCATGGCATCCAAAGACAATACTCAGCCCCTAGAACTCCACAGCAGAATGGAGTTGTTGAGCGCAAGAACCGCACTGTGCAAGAAATGGCACGCACCATGCTGGTTGAAAGTAAGATGGCTGATAAGTATTGGAAAGAGGCGATTCATACGGCTGTTTATATTCAGAATCGTTGCTTGATCAGGCCACATGAAGATAAAACACCTTATGAGCTATGGTTTGGAAGAAAAGCTACAGTCAAGCACTTCAGAGTCTTCGGTAGCAAGTGTTACATCAAGCGGCTCGAACAAAATCCGGGCAAATTTGCAGAAAGAGCCGATGAAGGTATTTTTCTGGGTTACTCATCCTCTAGTAAAGCTTACAGATGCCTTAACAAAAGGACCAGAAAAATTATTGAAAGTGCTGATGTTAGAATTGATGAAAACCATGAGTCAAAGAAGATAACTCATAATGACAGTCCAGTGTATGAGGACTCGAGTGAGATTGATGATGAAGTGGCTGAACCTGATTCTGAAAAGGCAAAAGATGATTCAGAGGATACTTCTCCTAGAAAGAAAAGTACTTGGGTAGAGCAACACCCTAAGGATCAAATCATTGGAGATCCTGAGGCCGGTGTAAAAACTAGACAAAGTGTAGTTAGCAATTACTCACTTGTGTCCACCATTGAGCCTAAGACAGTAGCTGAAGCTAGTCTAGATGAAAGCTGGTTAAAAGCTATGCATGAGGAGTTGGAGCAGATTGAGAAAAACTCCACATGGGAACTAGTCCCTAGACCTACTGATAAGAATGTGATTGGTACAAAATGGGTCTTTCGGAACAAGCTGAATGAAGATGGTCAGGTCATACGAAACAAGGCAAGGTTGGTTTGTAAAGGCTATGCACAAGTTGAAGGCATAGATTTTGAAGAGACCTTTGCACCGGTGGCTCGTCTGGAAGCCATTCGTATGTTTCTTGCATTGGCCGCCTATAAAACCTTCAAGGTATTTCAGATGGATGTTAAGTCAGCTTTCTTGAATGGTTTACTTGAAGAAGAGGTCTACATTGAGCAACCTGATGGCTTTCTAATTAGCAAAAATTCAGACTTAGTTTGCAAGCTGAAGAAGGCTCTATATGGATTGAAACAGGCGCCAAGGGCATGGTATGCAAGGCTGGATCTTTATCTTCGCAAGATTGGTTTTGGAAAAGGACTAGTTGATAGCAATCTGTATGTCAAATCTGATTCAAGCAAACAGCTGGTGGTTATTGTTTATGTTGATGACATAATATTTGGAGGCAATGATGAGAATATGTGCAGGATTTTTGCTGAAGATATGACGAAAGAATTTGAGATGTCTATGATTGGAGAGCTAAAGTTCTTCCTAGGATTACAAGTTCAGCAGCTGAAAAATGGTATTTTTATATCTCAGATGAAATATATAAAGGAAATGCTGAAGCGTTTTAACATGGAAGACAGCAAGCCCGTGAGCACGCCAATGACAACGAACACGAAACTTAGCAAAGATGATAAGGCTTCGTCCGTTGATCACACCACCTATCGTTCTATGATAGGAAGCTTGCTTTACTTGACTGCTACAAGACCAGATCTTCTACAAGCAGTATGTATGGTGGCTCGATTTCAAGCATCACCAACTGAGACGCACCTTACAGCAGTGAAAAGGATATTTCGATATCTAAAAGGTACTATGGAGCTTGGAATATGGTATCCTAAAGGTAAATCCTTTACTCTTGTCGCATACTCAGACGCCGATTGGGCTGGTTGCGTAGATGATCGCAAGAGTACAAGTGGTGGTGCATTCTATCTTGGTGATAGATTGGTAGCTTGGCACAGCAAGAAGCAAGACTCCGTCTCACTTTCGACAGCGGAAGCAGAATATATTGCAGCGGCAACTTGTTGTACGCAAGTGTTATGGATGCGGCAAATGCTCTCTGATTTAGGAGTTCCAACAACAGATCCTACGCCGATCCTCTGTGATAACACTAGTGCAATTCATATCTCCAAGAATCCAGTTCAGCATTCAAGGACTAAGCATGTTGCAATCTGCTATCACTTTCTCAAGGATAAAGTTGCAGATGGTGAGGTAAAGTTGGAATACGTTCCTACTACTGAGCAAGTGGCTGATATCTTCACAAAACCTTTGCCAAAGGAAGTCTTCGAGTATCTCCGAAAAAAATTAGGAGTTACTCACTCTCCTACACCTTAGGAGATGTGCCAGAAAGGGGGAGCAATGAATTCGTTGAATATCTTATTTGCTCCTAGATTGGTCCCTTTGGAATTATTGTCAAAGGGGGAGAAGATTATGCATGGAAAGGTTGATATGCATGTCATCTTGAGAAGGTTATCTGGAGATTGGTATCAAGTTATGCTGAGAAGATTATGCAAGGAAAGACTATATGCATGTTGAAGTTAGTCTTATGCTAAGAAGATGGAAATATGATAGCATGAGGAAGATGGAAGATTGGAATAAAAATTGGTATCAAGATAGTGAATGAGAAGATCATGTTCCAAGGGGAGTTTATTGTTCTAAAAAAGGCTCTATGATGTCAACATGTTCCAAGTGTCTGTGTTGAAGTTCCAAGTGTTGCCAACAATTCCAAAGGGGGAGATTGTTGGAATTTGAGATGCATTGAGTTGAATCTTGAAGCATTGGTGTGTTTGGTGTCTCAAGCATCAAATTGTATTGGAATTATTGTCAACACTATGTCTCAATCATGTGTTGAAAGAGTGGAAGTGATAGAGCTCAAGAAGAATGAAAAAGGAAAACAGTGAAGAAAATCAGTTTTTCCTGGTGCAGTGTACCCGGTCGACCGAGCTCCCTGGCCGGTCGACCGAGCATGAAGAAAGTGCAAAATCAGAGCTTACAGTTATTTTTTGACACAGAGGTCATCCGGTCGACCGAGGCTTCCAGGATGTCGACCGAGCTCGGTTCCAGAATTTGACAACTTACAACTTTTTGAAAGTTCGTCAGGCGCCCAGTTCACCCGGTCGACCGAGGTCCCCAGCCGGTCGACCGAGCACACACAGACAGCAAGTATTGCAGAATTAGAAGTCTTTTGCTAAAAGTTAGGAATTTTTGGTAATTCGTTTGGGACTCTTTCTAAACGAATTGTAGCCTATTTTGGACACTCTTTGGGGTTGCTAAAACCTATATAAACACTCCTAATCTCGTTTTCAATAACAAGCATCAAAGAAAGAAGAGTTTGAGAGAGTTTTGGAGAGAAGAGTGCTTGGAGAAGAAGGTGCTTGTGTCTTGCTGTTGTGGAGCAACTTTCTACAGCAAGTGTGGACGAATTTGAAGCCTCATGAAGATGGTATTTTCGTTCATAAGATAAGTCTCTCTTTTATGCTTTAGATTTCTATTTGTAAGGGATTGAGAGAGAGAGAATTGTAGAGGGGAAAGGGCTGTAGATCAGTTTATCTTCTTTGCTGTAATCATCAAGTTGGTGCTTGGTGTTTTGGGGTTTGGTGATCCTGTCTGTGGGTGCAGACAAATTGTAAAGGGAGTTGTAGCTTCCTAGATAGTTGGTGCTATCTGAAACCTAAGGGAGTCGGTGCTTCCTAGATAGTTGGTGCTATCTGAATTTAAGGGTTGGTGCTCTTTGTCGTCGGTGCGACTAAATAAGATTCAGACCTGTACCGGATTGTTGTTCGGACGGGATTGAACCGTGGACGTAGCCTTTTGGTGAACCACGTAAAATCTGGTGTCAATTGTGTGGTTTGATTTGAATTGTTGTTAGCAAGGACCTGGTTAAAAGAGATCACTGATTCACCCCCCCCTCTCAGTGATCACGAGATCTAACACTTATATGCAAATCCATCACATTTTATTCTCATGTTGATTGTTATTCGTACTAATCAAAAGGAAATTTTATGTTGTTTTAAATGGAAAAAATGTAACATATTTTACAATAGTGCATCTAATCACATAGTAATTTTTATAGCAAGTATTTGTGAGAATTCACATATTAATAAATAAATGATAGTGCAGCCAATCACATGGAGACATCAAAATTTATTTAACTTAGACTAATACTTTCTATAAAACATTACAACCCAGATACATGGATTAATTAAACCAACCGAGGCTTCAAATTCACCAATGGTTCTCAATTACAAATAGTAATTTCCATGCGTACACAGAGTATTTTAATATTGAAACACCAACCTTTTGTGATTGTATGATAACTATCATAAGAATTTAAGAAAAACGAGGATGCCACAAGCTTTGATCCCTCAAAAAGATGCATTTCACGCAACTGAATACTCTTGTTCAGCAGGTGGAGTTTGACGACACAATTATCTCTAGGAATCCCATAGCTTATTTCATTTTTGAAAAAGAAGGTCTATATGAAATGGGATAAATGTAAATGAAAGGGTAGTAAATCAACAGAAGAAACCAATATTATATAAATATCTCATAAGATGAATTACACGTAGAAGATAGAATCTAATGGAATTTGTAGTATTTTATTTCTTAATCATACCAGTAGTACATCATTCTTTTTTTTATAGCTGTTACAGTGTTTAGTTAAGAAGAGAACCATACAATGACAATCACATCTCTCCACTGTTATAATGACCAATAAGACCAACAACTCTCTTACTCATTTTGTCACCCTTATACACAACCCATCTTCCACTTATATTTAGCTACCAATAGCTCCAACTATTTTCACTTTAGATTGGCCAGCACCACCCCTTAAGCGATGGGGATGGTTTACCACCATTAGCTTGACGATTAATAAGGGACTGGCTCAAACTCAAAAAGAAGGCATTTTTGTATTTTGAATTGATCAAGTTTTGAAGAATGGGATTGTGAAAGGGGCAGCCGGGATTTGGCCATGGTTAGAGCAGCTCAAAAATCCTGGTGCCACTGTTGTGTTGGAATGAGTATATATGGTCATTTGAACTTACATTATTCTTTGATAGACATCTTTATATATGGTCAAATCGAATCAGGATTTGGAATACATTGGATACTATTTTGTTATTTGTTCTTTGTTTATGGTTTTGAGATATTGGTTGTTTTGTTTTTTTATGGTTTTTAATTACCTTTATTAATTTTCTTATTCCTTGTTTGCAAATATCTTATGAAAAACTATTGCTGTAAAACCAATCGAACTTTCAAAGAATGGCCCTGGTTGATGACAAAATGCGGTGTGGTGTTACTTGGGAGATGTAATACGCTTGTAATGGGTCATCTTTCTTGGATAGAGTTGGGACTTATTGACTCAATAGGTACCTCACCCCCATGAATATATTTTTTTTCAAAAATAAAATTTGTTGTTCTAGAGAAAAGGATCATGGAAGTGAGGAGAGGAGATGTAGATTGATGGACCGCGCCCCGAATGCTCGGGTTCCTACCGAGGTCGGCGGACGTGGGAGTCCGTTTGGTTCCGACCCTTTCGTAACCGGGGGGCAAAAGGGGCGTGCATCAACATTTCTTTTTTGTGGGTGTGCCAGATTTTCTATTTTTACTTGGAATTGCAAATGGTGATCCGGAGATCAACCTTCGCAAGTAAAAAGGAAATCAACTTCTTTCAAGTTTTCCATTGCACATATATTTAAGAAAAGAGACATTTTCTTGATTTGCCGTGAAAGGCGATTTTTTTGGCATTTATAGCCGATTTTGGCGTTTATAGCCGATTTTTGGCGTTTATAGCCGATTTTGGCGTTTATAGCCGATTTACAATCCTTATCAACAATGAAAGACAAGAATTGTGATTTTTGTCTCTTTTGAAAAAATACAAACTACAATGAAAAGCAAGAAAAGGAGGATCTAACTTCTCAGGAGATTGTGGGGGACCCGTTTAGATTGACGGTCGCAAGCCATATGTGGGCTTCGCCATCATCCATGCAGATGAGAACAGAGGATGCTATTGATTCGCTTGGCTTGGCTATAACCTCAGGTTTTTAGAGGACAAAGACCAAAAGAAGGTCCTATGTCCAATAAAAAGCCGAGTAGACGGGCTGAAAAGCCACATCTAAGCCATTGGAGGCAGGAGGAGAAGGCAAGGACCTTGGGGGGGTACCCCCCAAGGGACTTTTGTCACCTTGTTGCGGTGGCCGGTGTAGAACTTCCGCAGAGTTTTCTCTCTTTTTCCTTTCTCTGGATTTCTGTCTGTGTGTTTGTGCTTTTTTCTCTGATGTTTCTGATGCTCTGTGATGTCCTTTCTTCTTGGAGAGCCCTCCTATTTATAGGCTTTTAGGTAGCCTTTTAGGTGGGTTCATGGGCTTTTATTGTCATTAAGCCGCATAATGGGAGGAGTTACAAAATTGAATTGTTTATTTTGTAACTCCTTTTTCTTGGCTTCTGATTGGCCGGAGGAGATTGAGGGCATTTAATCGCCTTTAATCGCCATGATGGGAGGAGTTTCATGGGTTAAATGCCATGAATCTCTTGACTTGTAACTCCCGAATGCTTGCTTTTGATTGGGCCGTCCAAAGAAATGGATTAATGACTGTAATAAAGCTAGTCAATTAATCGCATTAAGTGGTCGCCGAGCAGCTGAAGAGTCGCGGGCCGTGCCACGTCTTTTGGGATTCTTCTGTTGATGATCATCGATGGATCTTCATGTAGATCGACATCAGATGATCATGTAATTTCAGGTGTTTGTTGCCAACAGCGGGTCGGTGCCATATGTCCTGTCGATTTCTCGATCGGTCGGGTAGAAAGCACACTTTTTTTGGTTGACCGGGTGGCGATCAATATTGTTTTCGATACTCTTGATGATTGACCCGTGTTTTGGACGGATGTCAGAGGACTTGGTGTCTCAAAAGCATGAATTTTGGAAAGTACCAGAGGCTGGGCTCTTCGAATCGCAAAAAAACGGCGAAAACCGGGGTTTCCGGGGCTTTCCCGGCGACCCCGGGTTCCAAGGTCGCCGGCGACCCTGGCCCAGGGTCGCAGGGGTCTGCGACCCTGGGGGGGTTTTCCCCCTTTCGTGTCCCGTTTTGCGTCCGTTTTTGCTGTTTTTCGATTCTTTTTTCTTCTGTACTCTTCCTTGACATTTTGACCATTTATTGGCCTAATTTCTTTGTAGGAAACCTGATGAGAATCCTTGCATTTTATTTTGCAAAGTTTCCAATTTCCTGAGAAAGCCGAAGACTTTGTCGCGTAGAGCTGCCGATTTTCCGTCAGAAGCTGAAATTGGGTCAAACGATGTCGGAATGACCTGAAATTTGGTGTGAAGCCTCCTGAGCAATAAATAAGACCAACCATAGGCTTTTGTTTGAGTTTTGAAGCCGTTTGGGGTCCTATCACCTGTAGACTTGCTTTTTGTCGCGATGAAGATGTCGCGGTTTGATGTGCGGTCAACCGATGTCCGATTGACTTGAAATTTGACAGGGAACCTATTGAAGTCATTTTAAGATGATCCATAGGCTCTGTCTTGGAAACCATGGTCCCGAAGAGCTTTGCCGCCGAGAGCTCCTTTTCAGCTGTCGGAGAAGCGAAGTTTGGCCAAATGATTTTGAAATGGCCCGAAACTTCTTGTGTACTCCTCTTTTGGCTGTCTTGAAGGATCTTGCAGTTTTTGTCTGATTCTGACAAGATTTGATTTTTGGAAGCAGCATTGCCTATTTATGGCAGGTTGCGACTTCATGTAGCTCTTTGGATCTTGAAAAGGCAAAGTGACATTTTTGGTGTCAACAAATGCCCCCTCGAGGTACAGCGGCGAGTTGCTTAACTTTTGTAGTCGATGTGCCTCGAAGAGATTTTTGAAGGAGAGCCTGTGACTTGACCAAGAGTCTTTGAGCAGTCTTTCTTTTTGGTATTTGTAGCCTTTTGAGCTTCCAGCGGAATTTTATGGTAGTGAAAGGGATCACGTACCATCTCGAGGCAAAGTTTTGAAGATGACATCAGGGATGTGGATTTGGGTTTTGACCTTGTGACCTAACATGCTATATGTGGCAGGTTAGGGGGTCGGGTTTGGTTTTGATCGTGTGACCCAACAAGCTGTATGTGGAATGTTGGGGGATCAATTTTGGTTTTGATCTTGTGACCTAACAGGCTGTATGTGGCAAGTTAGGGGATCAGGTTTTGGTTTTTGGTTTTTGGTCTTGTAACCTAACAGGCTGTATGTGGCAAGTTAGGGGACCAGGATTTGGTTTGATTTTTGTGGAATGTCAATTTCAAGATTTTGGCTCAATTTGGTAGATGAGGCTGGATGGTTTGATTTTTGGAAGCTCATGGGGCTTGGAGTTTTCTTTTGTATGGTCCAATCAACTCAAAAGAGGCATGGAACCATTTTTGTATGCTCTTGGTAAGAGGGATTTCTCTTTGACTAAAAGCCCAAAATTTATTTTTTTTTTAATTTTTTTTTTTGTGTGCCTAGGTGGTCAAACCTGGCTCATATGGGCTAACCCATGGGACCTTAAGCTTTTGAAATGGCTTAGATCTCATATGGTGTCATTTTTGTAAAGAATATCCAAAAATATCTCATTTGGATAGAGAATATCCAAGAATATCTTTACTTGGAGAGAATCTCTCATGATCCCTTTATTTTTGGGATAGAATATCTCAAGATATCTTTCTTTTGGAAAAGAATCCGTCATAGATTGATTTTTGAGAGAAAATCCTTCAAGATATCTTTCTTTTGGGAAAGAATCTTTCTAATCTCTTTCTTTTGGTAAGGTTACTAATTAGTAACACTTACCTCTTTTCTTCTTTCCTTCTTTGGTTTGCTCTCCTCTATAAAAGCAAGGAGAAGGTTGGATCTCTTGCTCTTATTACTTTCTTTTGCAAAAATCTCAAGAGGGCTTCAAGACCAAGAGCTTTTCTTCTTCAAGATCTTCAAGACTTTTTTTCTTCTTCTCCATCAATGGCTTCAAGTAAGTTCCCTTTTTCAAGAAAACTCCATTGTAGGAAAAATAAAAAGATCTTTCTTTCTTTCCCCTTTTTTTTGTTTCTTTCTTTTTCTTTTCTTCCTTTTTTTTTCACGTGTTTTCCCCTTTTTTTTTCACACGTTTTTTTTTTCTTTCTTTTTTTTTTCATGTTTTTTGTTGTTTTTTTTTTTGTTTGTGGGCCGTACGGACAGATCCGTACGGATCTGGCCGTACGGCCACGTGGCCTGTGGGCCACGGCCTGTGGGCCAGCCCTCTCTTTTTTCTTTTTTTTTCTTTTCTTTCTCTTTTTTTTCTTTTTCCTCCCTTTTTTTTTGAGAGAGTTTCTTTTCTTTCTTTTTTTTTTGTTTTCTTTCCCCTCTCTTTTTTTTTTAGAGAAAGTTTCTTTTCTTTTCCTTTTTGTTTTCTTTCCCCTCTCTTTTTTTAGAGAAAGTTTCTTTTCTTTTCCTTTTTGTTTTCTTTCCCCTCTTTTTTTTAGAGAAAGTTTCTTTTCTTTTTTTTTTTTTGCTCATCATGATAATGCTTTTTTTTTTTCGCAAACCAAGATGTTCATGCATGCATTCAATTTGTAAATTAAATTTGTAGCATGATGTGATAGCATACCTGAAAGTTTTTGCAAATTTGGGAACTTGGAGCTCGCAGTGATGTTGAGCCCTTCCTGATTTTGCGGAGACTTTGAGGTTTCGAAAGTTTGGAGTTTCGGAGCTCGCAGCGATGTTGAGCCCATCTTCAAGCTTTCTATTTCTTTCGGGATAGTTCCTTTTCTTCGGAATTGCCCCGTCATCATGTCAAAATTTCGCCAGATTTTTTTTTTAGCGAGATTCTGTCATTTGATGTTTGATCTTTTTCTTTTCCATCCTTTTTAGGTGGTTCCTCCAGAGCGAACAAGGGTAAAGAGCCTGCTACAAGCGTACCTCGTCGATCTTCTAGATCTTCTAATCCGGCCGTTCAGCAGGCTTTTGAGAAGGTCCAGTATGTTGAGAGAAATCTGGAAGAGTGCGACTCCCTCAACAGAGATGAGATGAGGCAGCGACTGATTGCTCTCAAGGGAGAGGAATTCTATAAGATCATGGTAAGCAGTCGTCCATGGGTGATGGAAGATCAGAGCGTTTTGCCCAAGCCTACCTTCTTCTTTGGTGATGCAGTCCCTGATGACATGACATACCAGAGGAGATGTTTTCAGTTTCCTTCACAGCAGATGGTGAGAAGAAGACTGTTGCTACCCCGGTCGACGTTTGATCGCACCGTCTCGATTCTGAGCCTTGCCCCACGTGCCCTAAGAGGGAAGATCCTCCAAGTTGGGTGAGAAGGACAAATGTAATCAAGACCGGGGTTTTTGTTGGCGGTTCTCCTGGATATACGGAGAGGTCGCCTGTTGACATGGACGTGTTGATGCCATCCAGCGGCTACCAGGGCTCTGATTATCCGTCGGTCCATTTGAGACCGGTGGGCCTTGGTATTTTCAGTGGTGACGGCAGCAATTGGATCAAGCCTTTCCGACTTCGTGGCCGCTTCAATGCTGACTCCGAGTGGAAGTCGTAGACTGATCGCGTCCTGCTGATTGGTGGCGCCGTTTTGAAGGAAGCCGGGATTTTTGATGCGGTCCGGGCCTTTAGGGAGACCGTGATCTTTTTCCGACGAGGCCTTCATGGCTATGCTGGAGTCATTCCTCCCACAAACCAATACCTTCGTTGTGACGAATGGTGAGATTGGTTTTTCTTTGAAGGAGCTGAGCGCTATTACTGGATTGCCCATCCTCGGCAAACTCTATGAGGAGTTTATGCCGATTGACAGCGTCCTCGAGGGGCAGTCTGAGGAGTTCAGGCTTCTATACTTTCAGCTTGTCGCCTTCTATGACTTTTTGAAGGAGAAGGGGGGTTTGAAAGTTAGATCCAGCAGTTGGAAGAGTTTTAGCTCTTCATTCCCTAACTTTTTTGATAGCAAGGAGCCTTCTGATAGCGTGACCCAGGAAGCTGGAGCTCAGGATACAAGTTCAAAGAAGATCTTGGCCATGCAAGAAGAGTTGAGAGATTTCTGTGCAAGTACAAATGCCATATGTCCTGACATTGCACTACGGAGAGATCTCGCTGTTTACCTCACTTATTGGCTTGGTGAGGCTATTTTTGCTGGAGGAGATGGAACGCACATCAGGCCGCATTGTATTTTTCCGGCTTGTCAGATGGCGTTTGGAGAGCAGCTTGCTTTGGTGCCAGCTCTTTACTCCTACTTGTGTACCGAACTGCAGGCTGCTGCTTTTTTGGTTCGGGTTGGGCTTCCCATGAATAGGGTATTTTCAGCCCATATCTTTTATTCGTGGTATGTATACCACTGTCCTGGCTTCCATCGGCTGGGTGCTGCACAGGATGATGATCCTCTGATGATTCGACTGGCTAAGGGCAAAGCCGTGTCCGAATCACTTTTGTTTGCCCGTATGAGGATCCGACGGTTCAGGGACGTCGAGATGGGGCAGTCTTCAGTGAAGCTTTCTCCGGAGTTGCGGAAGAAGGCTTTTGATTTTGGTGCCTCCCGAGACTCTACCAGGGCGGGGTCGGGAAGGCATTATTCCTTGACAAATGCAGAGAGAGAGTGGCTTTTTAGCATACGTGTCGGCACAATGGTGTACCGCAGACATATTTTCGTCGACATCCAGCCGTATGTACCCTCTCGCTTTGCTTTGCAGCTGGGCTTTTCTCAAGGCATTGTTGGAGCGCCTTCAAGCATGGTGAAGCGCTTTGGAGGCTTACAGGACGGGAGAAATGCATGGGCTTTCTATAGTGCTGAAGACACTACAGCCATGATTTCTTATCCTGTGTTGCTGACTTCCCGGACTGCCGGTTTTGCGAAGTGGTTCGCGGAGAGCTTCTCGGCATATGGGGGCTTTCCAAGAAGGAGCTTGATGTGAAGCTGGCATCTGGAAAGGGCCTTGGAAAGTCGGATGGCATCCGGCGAGAGGAAGTTTGGGCCTTCCTTCTAGAGAGAAGCACAAGATAGGCTTTCTCGGTGACCAGGGCGTCATTGGTTCTGAAGCTGTTCGAGAAATACCTGATGAGGCTTTGGAGCAGCTAGAACAGGAGGAAGCCGAACTTGGTGCTTGGATGCAAGCGGCACAGAGGCAAGCTTCCGTGGAGTCTACTGACAAGAGCAGACCATCCAGTGAGGAGTCAAGTGGGAAACCTGACTCTGACAGCGGGGCAGGTTCTTCTAAGAAGCGAACCCGCCGGAGTAAGAGGGGGAGGAGTCATCATCGCAGCAAGGGGCAGCATGAGGACTCTCCTGACTTGGAAGTTCCTCTTACTATCAATGAGGATGTGCCAGTGGATGCTGACGAGCCTCCAGAGAAGGGAAGCCGAGAAGAAGAGACCGTCGGTGAAGGTATGATTCTTCCTTTTTCTCTTTCCATTTGCTTCTTGTTTCTGCTTTTCTTCTTTTTTTTTTAGCAGAGGAAGACTTGGTGATGCCTGAGGTCCTAACCGATGAGGTGGTGATGGATCCTGTTGAGGCACCTGAAGAAGAACCGAGGGACTTCGGAGTAAATCCAGAATCTCCAATTGGTATGACTTCTTTTGCTCCTTTTTTTTTTGAGTTTGTGACTCGGTTTGCTAACACATTTTTTTTTTTTGTCAGCTTACTTGCCACAGGGTTCTGATGACTTTGAACCATCGATGGACGCAGATGTTGATGATGCTTCTGATGAGTTCATGGAGGAAGAAAGTGTTCCGCCAGTCGTCGAAGAAGGTATTTTGTAGTTATAACTCTGATAATGATTTTCAAACAGGGTCATATTCATACCTTTTTGTGTTTCCTTTGCAGGTTTTGAAGGTGGCAGAGGAGGGTCCGTCGCTTCCAGAGCAAGGGGATGCCAGAGGTTAATCCAGAGGTAGAGACTCCTGGGACCAGTTCTGACAATGTTGAGGAGATTCCTCGCGCTGAGATTCCTTCCGAGCAGGAGCAGCTTCAACTGGAAAGAGTTCTTTTGTTACTCTTTCAAACAGATGATGACATGAGCAGCCGACCAACGGAGTTGGGCGAATCTTCAGCTGGGCCATCTCTTCTTTTTGCGAAGAAGGTGGTGGTGCGAGTTCTGAGCTCTTGGATTGAGACTCTCTTTTCTGGGCACTTGGAAGCCGGATTTAGCATGATCCAGCATGTGCGTGAGATTCTCGGTGATGCTGAAGAAGCTGGTTTGGATGTCACATATGCCAGGGCGATCGTTAATAGGATCATTGAGCTGGGTGACAAGTGGTTTGAGACCATGGGTTTTCCTGACGATCAGTTCTTCAAGGAGATGTTCTCGGACCCTGCGGATAAGGCTCAATCTGACCTGGATGAGGCTACAGAAAGCAAGAATCAGGCAGTCCGAGAGAGGAACTTAGAAGAAATAACCATCATTAGGCTAACACATGACCTTAAAATCCTTGATAGGGAGGTCGATGAGGCCAGGAAACGTCTTGAGCATCTGCAGGCACAAGTCGCTACCAAGTGGACTGAAATAACAGAGGCTCGTGAAAGGGAGACTGCTCTGATTCACCGAGTTGAGGATGCCCTTCGAGTTCTCAAAAGGAAGTCTGATGAGGACAAACAATGGAAAACCGCTCGAAGGAAGCTTCCCAGTGCAGAAGAAGGGTTACAGCCCACCCCAGCATCTCATGGCAGGTTCCTGAAGAAGCGTGCCTTGGAATCCTTGACGGATGAAGCCAAAAGCTTGCTTAAGGAGCTGAACTCTTGGCTGGAGACCGTTTTTGATTGAGCTCCTGTATACAGAAACCATCCTTCTTTCTTCTCTTTTTTTTTGGTACCACTTGTATTTTTTTTGGTACTCTTTTTTGTAGTGCTTGTGACACACTTTTTTTTTTGGTACCACTTGTATTTTTTGGTACTCCCTTTTTTTGTGTAGTGCTTGTGAACACTTTCTTTTTTTTTTTGTTATCCCTACGCTCACTTTAATCTTTTTGTGATAAAAGTAATGCTAAATGGGATGTTCTCTTTTTTTTGTTATCCCTACGCTCACTTGAATCTTTTGTGATAAAAGAATTTGCGAAATGGGATGTTCTCTTTTTTTTTTTGTATCCCTACGCTCACTTGAATCTTTTTGTGATAAAAGTAATTGCTAAATGGGATTTGATCAAAAGGTTGTCTTTTTGTGAAAATCTTTTGTCAAGTAATTGTTTTGGCATGAAAGCCAGGGTTTTTGTTTGTGGCATGGAAGCCAATTTTGGCATGAGAGCCAGCTTTTCTTGTGGCTTGATAGCGAGTTTTTTTTGTGGCATCTATAGCCAGTTTTGGTGGCATTGATAGCCGGTTTGTGGCATTGATAGCCTGTTTTGTTTTGGTGGCATTGATAGCCATTTTTTTTTTTTTTTTTGAAATCCAAGTTTTTTTTTTGTGGCATTGATAGCCGGTTTTGTTTGGTGGCATCGATAGCCGGTTTGTGGCATTTATAGCCTGTTTTGATGGCATTTATAGCCTGTTTGTGGCATTTATAGCCTGTTTTGATGGCATTTATAGCCGGTTTGGTTTTCAAAAAAAATGCAAGTATCGACTAAAAGTCGCCTCCCTGCTGAATGTTCTTGCAAGTATTGATGGAATGTCGCATCCTTGCTCATTCGGTTGCGAGTATCGATGGAATGTCGCATCCTCGCGGATTTGGGTGCAAGTATCGATGGAATGTCGCATCCTTGCTTTTCAAAAATTTTGGTTTTGCGGGTACTGACTGATGTCGTTTCCCCATGATTTTTGAAATTTGTGGTTTTCTCGAACCTTTGGGTTATGGATATCAACTGAAATGTTGCGTCTCCACAGTTTTTTAGGTTTTTTTCGAACCTTTGAAATTTGGGTTGTGGATATCAACTGAAATGTTGCGTCTCCACAGTTTTGTAGGTTTTTTCGAACCTTTGAAATTTGGGTTGTGGATATCAACTGAAATGTTGCGTTTCCACGGTTTTGGATTTTGCAAGTATCGACGAAATGTCGCTTCCTTGCGATTTTGGAAGTGTCGAACGTGGTTCGCTTGCTTCCGATTTGTGCGAGTATCGACTAAGCGTCGCTTCCTCGCGGTTTTTGAAAAACCATTTTGTTTTTTTTTTTTTTGTTTAAAGACACGAGGGTCATAAATTTTGACCTAAAACCATTTTGGCGGTAAAAGGCAGGGTGGACTAGGGTGGAAATACCTGAATCCGGATTTTTGTTTCAAACCATGAATTTTGGGTTCAAGGGTTGAAAATTTTGGTCAAGTTAGGGAAAGGTTCCTAAACTTGGATATATTTTTTTTTTTAACAATGAAACGATGAAAGTAAGCATTGTTTTTGATTTCTAGAAATTTCAACATTTGATATGAAAATTCTAAAAAAGGGTGGGTTTAGCGAGCGTGTACCTGGAAACCGGTTTTGGCCATACAGGCATTGCTCTTACCCAGTTGGGTAAGTCTTCAAGGGTAGTACCGCTTTAAGAACTTGCCGTTGATGGGCAGCATACATCTGTCACCTTCCATGTTTAGGAGTGCGTATGCGCCATTGGAGAAAACTTTGTCGATGACGTAGGGTCCCTCCCATTTCGGCTCAAATTTGCCTTTGGACTTGTGAGCGAAGACCATTGGTCTTTTTACCGCAAGAACCAAGTCATTCTTTTTGTAGGCGCGTTGCCTGACCTTTTTATCGAAAGATCCTGCCATGCGTGCTTGGTAAAGTTCAATGCTTTGTTGAGCTTCGAGCCGTCTCTCATCGAGATTGTCCAGCTCATGGAGCCGCAATTTGACATTACTTTCTTGAGTCATGTCATTTTGCAAGGATACCCTCAAGGAAGGAATTTGTACTTCCAAGGGCACGACAGCTTCGCATCCATAGACCAAGGAGAATGGTGTGCTATGGGTTGGTCCTCGAACGGTGGTTCGATAGGCCCACAAAGCTTCAGACATTTTGTCGCTCCAGTCTCTTTTGTGATTAGAGACCATTTTTTTGAGGATTTTGCAGAGTGTCTTGTTGAAAGCTTCTGCTAACCCGTTTGCTGCCGGATTGTATGGAGTCGAAGGACAGCTTTGGATTTTGTATTTGTCGCAGAACCTGTAGAATCGATGATCCCGGAACTGTGGTCCGTTATCATGGACGAATCTTTTGGGTATGCCGAAACGACAAATGATGTTGGTGCGTAGGAACTGAAGGACTGATGAGGTCTTCATTTCGTTAAACGCAAATGCTTCTGACCACTTGGAGAAGTAATCCGTAGCGGCGAAGATGAAGCGATGACCTTTGCTTGAAGGGGGAGAAATAGGACCTATAATGTCCATACCCCAGGCTTCGAAAGGCCATGAGATCGCTGTAGGATGTAGCCATTCTGGAGGCATGTGAATGTAATCTCCATGAACTTGGCATTGTTGGCAGCGCTTAGCAAATTGCATTGCGTCAGCTACCATGGTAGGCCAGTAATATCCTAACATTTTTATCTGATCATAGAGCTTAGGTCCAGCCTGATGAGCTCCACAAAGACCAGCATGAACTTCTTTGAGTGTTTCTTCAGCCTCTTGTTGTGACAAGCAGCGTAGAAGTACTCCGTTGAAGGATTTCCTGTAAAGGATTTTTGAAGGAATATCCAAATGAAAGCTTGGGGTTCGCCTTTGGATGCTTACCCGTTCTTTTGGATCTTCAGGTAGGATTCCGAACATAATGTAATCAATGAACGGATCCCTCCAGTCGCCAATTGAAGTTTTAAGGATTGAAATCCGACTTCCGACCACTTGGTGGCATTCAGCAACTGCTTGGTGTGTGTTAAGAGGAGGAAGGATTCTTCTTTCGCACACTGTGATTTGCATGTTTTCCCCTTCCTGGATTGCCATGGATGCGGCAAGTCCGGCTAGGGCATCCGCACGTATGTTTTCACCTCTACGAATGTGGGTGATGTGACAGATGTCAAACTTTTGCAGAAGTGATTGTGCCTTGTTGTAGTAGGGCAACAAATCTGGCTTCCTGACTTCAAATTTCTGATTCATCTGGTTGACGATCAGTTGAGAGTCTCCAAAGAATTCCAGCATGGTGATACCGGATTCGATGGCGAGTTCCAATCCTAAGATCAGAGCTTGATATTCAGCTGCATTGTTTGTGCATGGTTCCAGTAGCGAGAAAGCGTGTGGAATCATGTAATTGTCGGGGCTAACAAGAGGATGCCAACTCCCGAGATCAGCTGTCTTTTTTCATTTGTCCTGGTTGCACCGTCAAAGTACATATCCCAGGAGGCACTTTGTGAGAAAGTCTCCACATTGTAGACTGATTCGTCTGGGAGATCATCTCTGAGTGGAGAATCTTTAGGCAATGGATGTTCTGCGAGGAAGTCTGCTAGAGCTTGCCCTTTGATTGCTTTTTGTGGTACATACCTAATATCAATTGTGACAGAAGGATGGACCATTTTGCCAGTCGAGCATTGAGAGAACTGCCTTTGTGACAAGGACCTTCAAGAGGTTGACCTCGAGACCAGGTAGACTGTGATTGGAAGCAAGTAGTGACGCAGCTTTTGTACGGCGAACATCACTGCAAGACATTCTTTTTCGACTGGAGAGTAGCGATGCTCTGCACCTACTAGCATGCGGCTGAGGTAATATAGAGCAGCTTCTTTTCTTTGATATTTTCTTGCGCAAGCAGAGCTCCCAGAGAGTGATCAAGGGCTCTTGTGTACAAAGATGAATGGCTTTCCAGTGGTAGGAGCAGCTACACTGGAGGTTTTGTCAGGTATGACTTGATGTCTTGGAAAGCAGCTTCACAGTCAGCATCCCAGACAAAGTTTACACCTTTTTTCATCAACCGGGAGAATGGACGGCATTTCCCCGAAAGATTGGAGATGAACCGTCTGATGTAGGCTAATCTCCCTTGAAGCCATTTGAGTTCTCTCAAGGTTCTTGGAGAGGGCATTTCTAGAATGGCTTTGATTTTTATGGGTCAAGCTCTATTCCAGCTTTCCGAACTAAAAATCAGAGGAACTTACCCGACGAGACGCCGAAGAAGCATTTCAATGGATTCATTCGCAGTTTGTGTTTGCGAAGCCGGAGGAAGACTTCTCGAAGGTTTTCGAGATGATCTTCTTTTCTTTTGCTTTTGACGGCGAGGTCATCAACGTAACATTCAACCGTCTTGTGCTGCATATCTTGGAATATTTTCATCATAGCCCTCTGATATGTGGCACCAGCATTTTTCAGACCAAATGGCATGACAGTGTAACAATACACGCCAAATGGGGTTCGAAAGGATGTATGTTTTTCATCCTCAGGATGCATCTTTATCTGATTGTAGCCAGAGAAACCATCCATGAATGTCATTCGCCTTCGAATCCACAGGTATTATCAATCATTACCTCTGGTATGGGGAGCGGAAATTCATCTTTGGGCATGCGCCATTCAGGTCTCTATAATCAATACAGACCCTGATCTGCCCATTTTTCTTTGTCACGGGGACAATGTTGGCCAACCATTCAGGATGTTGTTCCTCACGGATGAAGCCGACGCTTTTGAGTTTTTGAACTTCTTGTTCAATTTTATCCATCACATCTGGACGGAATCTTCTTTGGCCTTGCTTGACAGGCTTGATGTCTTCTTGAAGATTGAGTTGTGAACTGCTATTTTGGGGTCTAAGCTGGCATTTTCAGCGTAAGACCATGCAAAGCAATCAACGAACTCACGAAGAAAGCGATATACTCGGGTAACTCATCATCCTTTATATTCTTGCTTATGAATACAGGACGTGGGTTATCTGGTGTTCCCAAGTCTATCTTTGAACAGGATCTTCTGTTGGAAGGTTCGAAGGTGGTTCCTCCACAATATTTTCGGAGGGCTTCCAGCTCAACGAAACCTTCTGGGGTTTCAAGGGCATTTCCAGACCAAGGTTTTGTTCCTTTCCACGGGTCTTCTTGATCGGTAATTTTCCCAAGGCTTGCTATGAGATGATCCCAATCGCCTGTTGAAACCGAGTCGAAGTAGGCTACTTCTTTTGGAGATGAGGGTTCTTCTGGGTCAGAAGTCCACACGTCTTTGCCATCGGACAACTCCTCTTCATTTTCGGAGAAATCGTGCCAATTGGATGAGCTTCCTGGATCTTTGTCAGGTGACTCATCAAAGAGATATCCAGGGAGATCGATGTCTTCATGGATTTGAGATGTTGAGGCTTGGTCAGTATATTGACTTTTAAGCCTTTGTGTCAACTGTCTCAAGGGAGTGTCAGGATCATACCCTAACCCGTGTGAAGACTTTTCTACATAGCCGTAGAGTCTCCAATCTTCCAGCTGGCTTTTGGTCAAGACGGGCCCCAATGGCGTGAGAATACCGCGTCCTTCTCCCAAACCGACTGGGTTTTGAGCGTCATAGCCCATTTTCTTCATAATAGCTTGTGCCACAGAACTGTATAAGGATAGTTGAGGCGTACCTTTATTTTGGAAAGGTTCAAGCATGGAGTTTGATGAAGAAGCATCCGATCTATGGAAGAAGATCGGCTTTTTCTTGTTGAAGTTGCTGGAACAACGAAGGAAGCTGACGTAGGATCTTCTATGTCAGAAGTTGTCTCCATTGGAGTAAGAGCAGGCTGAACTTGCTGAGTGTCAGCTTGGCTTGACGATGTGGTCGTCTTCTGGCTCTGAATCCGAGTCCGTGTCTTGCATGATAGACACAAAAGAGACACAAATTTGCCCCCAGGCTTTGTTTTGCCTTCTTCACTTTAGTTGTGATGACCAAAAGGCTTTGAAGATTTGAGGGAGATGATGAAGGGAGTTTGAATGCTCTCTTCAGATTTACCGGATGGTTTGTTTCTTCCGGGTGATTGTTGAGGAGCTTTGCCTTTATCTTTCTGGAGATTTTCGGCAAAGGATGCTGTATGCTTCTCCTCTTCTTCTTTTTACAACCTTCATACATCTGTGAGTCTGCGAAGTGGATTTCTTTACCTTTGAAGGGTTTTCTGTCCGCAAAGACTCGATGTATCATGCCCGTCGTCGCCCACAAACTTGATGCATTGATGTTAGAGTGAAAGGGACAACGCCATTCTCATGGATCCAAGGGCGTCCGAGAAGGCTGTTTGTAGCATGAAGGGTTGTTAATTGCATACACTGTGACCTCAGAGATAAGATCACCGATCTGCAACTTGAAACCTGATTTTACATGATAGGCCTTTGAGTACTTCCCATCGTATCCAAAGATAGATACAGATGTGTGGCTCAGTTTGCTGGGTGGGATGCCAACCCTTCTTCAAGAGCCGATGTGGAGATAAGGTTGAGTGCCGAACTGGGTCGATCTGAACTCTATGCATAGGCATTTCCTTGATATACCCCTGTGAATTAAAGGGTCGGGTATGCCTGGTTTTCTCCAAGTAGGAGGTCGTTCTTTGTGAAGGAGATGGTTTGCACTGGCTGCTTTCTTTAACCTGAGAGGGCATTCAATGCATTATCCTCTCAGTTTTCTTCTTTTCTCCCTTGAGGAGGCTTCTGAGTTTTGACCCGGTAATTCCATTTCATTGGAGGGACTTTGCGGGCATGTTTGTCGACTATCCTCATTCAGCTTTTGTAATTCCGAAAATGAGATTATCACGAGTGTGCGGAGACATTCGCAACAAATCTAGGATGTGCAGACGTGCAGGTATGTGCTTGAAGTGTTCAATCTGTTATAATTTGAAGAAGCTTTAAATGATTTGAATGGTAATCATGGTTTAAGGTTGTAATTGTTGTCAATCCATGTCAACATGATGAGAGGATGAAGGTCAACTATGCAATGGAAATCAGATGGAAATCAGATGGAAATCAGAATGGAAAAAGAGCTGAAAAGTGTACAGAAAAAGTTTTTCTGTAGCAGAGTGGCCGGTCG
Organism: Litsea cubeba; assembly: GCA_012931725.1. Taxonomy (NCBI): domain Eukaryota; kingdom Viridiplantae; phylum Streptophyta; class Magnoliopsida; order Laurales; family Lauraceae; genus Litsea; species Litsea cubeba. Next base: position 29,776,961 of record CM022952.1, on the reverse strand, counting down.
ACCGGGCTCTTCATGCGGTCGACCGGGCAAGAAGAAATCTGCAGAAACAGGTCTCAGTTAATTTGTAACAGATTTCTGCACAGTCTGTTTGGCCGGTCGACCGGGGCCTTCATGCGGTCGACCGGGCACGGGTTTCCTGATATACGCAGAATTAGTAAACTTCAGCTAAAAGTCAGGGAAAGTTTGTAGATCGGTTGGGACTCTTTCTAAACAAATTGTAGCCGAATTTGGAGACTTGCTAGGGTTATTAAAACCTATAAAAAGGCTTGATTAATTCGTGATTGTAATAGAAGAATAGAGAAGAGTTTTAGAGAGAAAATTGAGAGAGTTCTTGAGAGAAAGAAGAAGCTGCTGCTGTGTGCTGTTGTGGTGCTGTTGTGGTGACGTTTTCTACAGCAATTGTGGACGAGATTGTGCTCTTGAAGATGGTGATTCGTCCATGAGTTAAGTGTCTCTCTTTATGCTTTAGATTTCAAT